>JZKD02S1202432.1:104671-116505 GCA_000966675.3 Picea glauca
GGAAATCTCGTGAAGGAAGAAAGAACAATCCTCTTCCACAATGGCTTCTTCGTTTAAATCTAAGATAGCAGGCTCATTGGGGGCAAATGCTAACATATCTAAGAAATCTTCGATAATATCTTCAAAAGAGATGCTTAGATCATCTGCCTCGAAGACTGGAAAATCCACTTCGTTGCCATCAGATTCCAACCTTGCATGTTGGGTAGTGAGAGATTTCGCCTGCTCTATCAGTTCACTCAGAGCATCTTCTTCCCCCAGTCTTATATCCTTACAGCCCTCATTATCATAGCCTCCATCAGACATAATCATATCTGGGAGGATTTCTTCTTCTTGGCTCTCCCATGGGTCAGATTCATAATGACCATAAACATGACCCGTGGGAAATCTTTTTTCATAATCGCCCTCAGTAGAGCTGCTAAGGGCATCTGCTTCAAAGGATGGGAAATCCTCAGCACATTGTTCAACTTCCCACCTGTCAAGTCTGGCAGTGATAGATTTCACCGATTCCATAACTCCACCCAAAGCATCTTCTTCCTCCCTGGGATCTTCATAATTATCCATTGTAGGGATACCAAAATCATCTTCTTCAAATGGTGGAAAGTCCTCTGCACATCGCTCAGCTTCCCACCTGTCAAGTCTGGCAGTGATAGATTTTATCAGTTCCATAACTTCGCCCGGAGCATCTTCTTCATCCATGGGATCTTCATAATTATCCATTATAGGTTTACCAAAATCATCTTCTTCAAAGGGTGGAAAATCCTCTGCACATCGCTCAGCTTCCCACCTGTCAAGTCTGGCAGTGATAGATTTTACCAGCTCCATAACTTCGCCCGAAGTAGACAAGTGGGGAGGAGAAATGACTGATTTCAGATCCAGGTCATCAAGATCATCCTCATAGCCTACATAAGAGACAGCTCTATCTTGTATACATTTGTTGTAGTATCCCTCACAACAGTTATGAAAAATCAACTCAGAGGGATAAAGCTCCTAACAATAGGCAGTGAAGGCTGCATGGAATTCACTGAGTGAAGAAATGCCAGCATGGGGTAAAGAATAATACCATTTATGAGCATCCCCTACTAACGAGAACATGAACATTTTTAGTAATACATCCTCATGATGTATCTCCCACTGACGCATGAGTTCATGAAACTCACTGAGGTGTTGAGTAGGGTTGTCCTCTTCATATTTTCCAAATATGGGAAAATAATCACCCCATTCATTTGGAGAGGGGACAACATTAGGAAAACCAGGAATAGCAGAAAAATTAAAAGGAGCAAACTTGCGAGCAAGGATTTTCTCCATATTGAACCAGTGGAGTCGCCAATCGATCCTTGAATCATGGAGTCACCAAGTGAAAGATGCGCAGCTTCGAATGTGCCTAGTTCTTGTTCACCATCAAAGGCTAGATCTTAATGTTTTCGTTACCCTAGGAAGCTTCTCAGGCAGAGAAAGCAACTGTTGAAACCTTCTCGAGAAAGCTCCTTTGGGTCGGCTTTCAAGCGTGCTAAAGTAGCCACAACTGACACAGTGATGTGGAAACCCTGGATTCACCACAGTGGAGTCGCCAAGTGCACAGTAGCAATCTTTAAGGGCTCTGATGCCTGATGCACCTTCAAAATCAGAGGCTCAATGTTGTTCAATCCAAGGGAAAATCTTCAACTTCGTCCTCGGCAACGACGCCAGAAATGTTAGCATCAGAAGTCACTCCTGGATTGCAGCAAGAGAAGAGCCCGATGCCCATCAGTTTATGTCACAATTTGTTTATAAAAAGGGGTGATCGAATGGAAGTTAACTCAAAACAATGTTGTTCTAACTCCGAAACTAGGCCACGCATGCATGGGCAAGTGAGGTCTTAGATAAACTTCAGATAGTGAGTTGTAGTAAGGGTGAGTAGGGGGAAGACTTGTATAAGAGAACTGCAAAGGTTTGTCGTAAACATCAGGTTTCTAACAGACTCTAGGAGAAAACATCTAAACACAAGATCTTCTTACATTCAAACGCAAAAAACCAGAGAATACAACAATGCAACAATAAATCCTTTATCATAACGTAATTGCAATAATTCATGTGAATCAGTCAATCATGAACTCCCTCAATATGAGAAGAAAACTAGATGGGATAAGAAAATTGTCTGTCATTAAACAAGAAATCTTACATACAGATGCATAACTTGAGAACTAGAGATGTCTACTAAAACTTTACAGTTGGGAGCTTCACTCTACCATTGATGATTTACCAAAATGGAAAAAATGCCTACATATACTCAAAACAACAACAGCAGCAAAAACAAGATGATGCATTAGAAACATTGCGTCTGCATGTCTTCTGACAGTCTGCGCATGCAGACTCTGGCCGATCGTGTACCCATGACAGACGCTATCAGATTTTGGATTGTCCTTCTGCAGATGAATCGACCAGCTTTAGTCCTTTGCTAGAGTTTCTTTTTATGGCGGAGATGATGCTCAACCACCAACAACAACCAAAATAACTGCTTTCTTGGGATTGGAGACAACCTCGGTCAACTCTTCCTTCAGGGACGTGGAGGTTTGCTAATGGTGCCACCTGGATCAACTAAATGGTCTCTCTTTTGATGCTGCTTCGCTGGACTATTGCGAGGGACCCCTATGGAGGATGTGAAAAAGGGTATGACGAGAGCGATGGCGTCAACACCGTCGAGGTGATGGAGAGGAAACGGGAGTTGTGACATCAGCTGTGGAATGCCACGTAGATGGAGAGAGGGAAGTTGGACAGATGACGAGGGAAGAGGGTGGCAGTAGGTGGAGAATAGGTGGCAAAGGGGAGGATGAATCAAACAGTGACACGATAGGAAGGGGGCGCACGTTAACATTCCATCATTCCGGACCCCCCCTGGAATTAAAGGTAGAAAGGCAAGGGGGGTCCAGAATCGCTTGAGCACCATTGATCCGAGCGCTCTGATCATGGCTGTTGAAGAGTTGCACACTCAATTTCGGACCCCCCCCCCTCGCATTAAAGGTAGAAAGGCAAAGGGGGTCCGGAATCACTTTGAGCATCGCTGATCCGGGAGCTCTGATCACGGTCGTCGGAGAGTTGCACACTTGATTTTGGACGTGGATCTGGGCACGCGGATCCTGGCCGCCCAGATCTGCTTGTTGCTTAACCATAGGTGCATTCGCGCCCCAAACTTAGGGTAAGTGGGGTTTTTACCCCATTTCTTCCTATTTTCCCCCATTTACAAGAAATGTTGCTAACATTAGGCTCCATGGGGGATAGAGTCATCCCTGTGATGCTCTAAGAACTCATTCTACAGTTCAGTGCCTTGCTGTTGGGCTATGGAGTCAAGCTCAAAATATCCTACTGCTGAAAATATCGGTCGAAAAGTAAAGGAGAAACAAAACAAACAGATACATGCTCAAAGAGCTTATTTATGTATAGACCTAAACTAATAAAATCCTTTACATGGGGCTAGGTGAAATCAGACTTCCACCATATCCATTCAAGCAGCTTCTTGGATAGACGCTCCTTCCTTCTGTCGATGATCACCAGCAGATGGTGTAGTCGTGACAGCAGAACGACTACACTCTTCAACTTCTCCTCACAGGCTGAAGTTGATATGAAATAGGGTGGCTCCAAGGCATAAAGGACATGCCACTCCATGTATTCGCTGACAAGGTCATAGAATGAGTGGCGAATTTCAGAAAATTGGCATTAGGCAACCTCCTCTGCTACACAGTTGTTCCCATGTGGCTGAATATCTCTGACAAGCATAGGTGAGTGGACAACTGTCGTAGGCTCACTGATCTCGGGCGATGGCTGCTCGTTGACTGACTCTCGATAGGAAAAGAAATGTGCGCTTAGTTTCTCTTCTGGTTCTTCCTCGTCTTCTTCGTGCACATCCCCATCTTGTAAAAAGGGAATGGTCTCCCGATCCTTCTCTTCAATCCCAAATGTAAATACATCATGGGAAATATCGTGAAGGAATAAAGAACAATCCTCTTCCACAATGGCTTCTTCATTTAAATCTGAGACAATAGGCTCATCGGGGGTAGATGCTAACGTATCTAAGAAATCTTCGATAATCTCTTCAAAAGAGTTGCTTATATCATCTGCCTCGAAGACTAGAAAATCCACTTCATTGCCATCAGATTCCAACCTTGCATGTTGGGCAGTGAGAGATTTTGCCTTCTCTATCAGTTCACTCAGAGCATCTTCTTCCCCCAGTCTTCTATCCTTACATCCCTCATCATCATAGCCTCCATCAGACATAATCATATCTGGGAGGATTTCTTCTTCTTGGCTCTCCCATGGGTCAGATTCATAATGACCATAAACATGACTTGT
The DNA here is from genome assembly GCA_000966675.3 of Picea glauca. Lineage (NCBI taxonomy): Eukaryota > Viridiplantae > Streptophyta > Pinopsida > Pinales > Pinaceae > Picea > Picea glauca. The sequence goes on from JZKD02S1202432.1 coordinate 108,995, forward strand.
GGGAAATCTTTTTTCATAATCGCCCTCAGTAGAGCTGCTAAGGGCATCTGCTTCAAAGGATGGAAAATCCTCAACACATTTTTCAAATTCCCACCTGTCAAGTCTGGTAGTGATAGATTTCATCAGTTCCATAACTCTGCCCGAAGCATATTCTTCCTCCCTAGGATCTTCATAATTATCCATTGTAGGGATACTAAAATCATCTTCTTCAAAGGGTGGAAATTCCTCTGCACATCGCTCAGCTTCCCACCTGTCAAGTCTAGCAGTGCTAGATTTTATCAGTTCCATAGCTCCGCCCGAAGCATCTTCTTCCTCCCTGGGATCTTCATAATTTTCCATTGTAGGGATACCAAAATCATCTTCTTCAAAGGGTGGAAAATCCTCTGCACATCCCTCAGCTTCCCACCTGTCAAGTCTGGCAGTGATAGATTTTACCAACTCCATAACTTCGCCCGAAGCAGATGAATGGGGAGGAGAAATGACTGATTTTTGATCCAGGTCATCAGGATCATCCTCATAGAATACATAAGAGACAACTCTATCTTGTATACATTTGTTGTAGTATCCCTCACAACAGTTATGAAAAATCAACTCAGAGGGATAAAGCTCTTGACAATAGGCAATGAAGGCTGCATGGAATTCACTGAGTGAAGAAATGCTAGCAGGGACTAAAGAATAATACCATTTATGAGCATCCCCTGCTAACGAGAACATGAACATTTTCAGTAATACATCCTCATGATGTATCTCCCACTGACGCATGAGTTCATGAAACTCACTGAGGTGCTGAGTAGGGTTGTCCTCTTCACATTTTCCAAATATGGGAAAATAATCACCCCATTCATTTGGAGAGTGGACAACATTAGGAAAACCAAGAATAGCAGAAAAATTAAAAGGAGCAAACCTGCGAGCAAGGATTTTCTCCATATCGAACCAGTGGAGTCGCCAATCGATCCTTGAATCATGGATTTTCCAGGTGAAAGATGCGCAGCTTCGAATGTGCCTGGTCATTTTTCACCATCAAAGGCCAGATATTAATGTTGTTGTTACCCTAGGAAGCTTCTCAGGCAGAGAAAGAAGTTGTTGAAACCTTCTTAAGAAAGCTCCTTTGGGTCAGCTTTCAGGTGTGCTAAAGTAGCCACAACTGGCACAGTGATGTGGAAACCATGGAGTCGCCACATTGGAGTCGCTAGGTGCACAGTAGCAATCTTTAAGGGCTCTGATGCCTAATGCATCTTCAGAATCAGAGGCGCAATGTCATTCAATCCCAGGGAAAATCTTCAACTTCATCCCTGGCAACGACGCCAGAAATGTTAGTGTCAGAAGTCACTCCTAGATTGAAGCAGTAGCAGAGCCCGATGCCCATCAGTTTATGTCACGATTTGTTTATAAAAAGGGGTGATCGAATGGAAGTTAACTCAAAACAATGTTGTTCTAACTTCGAAACTAGGCTAGGTATGCATGGGCAAGTGAGGTCTTAGATAAACTTCAGACAGTGAGTTGTAGTAAGGGTGAGTAGGGGGAAGACTTGTATAAGAGAATTGCAAAGGTCTATCGTAAACATCAGGTTTCTAACAGACTGTAGGAGAAAACATCTAAACACAAGATCTTCTTACATTCAAACGCAGAAAACTAGAGAATAGAACAATGCAACAATAAATCCTTTATCGTAATGTAATTGCAATAATTCATGTGAATCAGTCAATCATGAACTCCCTCGGTATGAGAAGAAAACTAGATGGGATAAGAAAACTATCTGTCATTAAACAAGAAATCTTACATAAAGATGCATAACCCGAGAACTAGAGACGTCTACTAAAACTTTACAGTCGGGAGCTTCGCTCTACCATCAATGATTTACCAAAATGGAAAAAACGCCTACATATACTCAAAACAACAACAACAACAAAAACAAGACGTTGCATTAAAAACATTACGTCTGCATGTCTTCTGACAGTCTGGGCATGCAGACTCTGGCCGATCGTGCACCCATGACAGACGCTATCAGATTTTGGATTGTCCTGCTGCAGATGAATCGACCAGCTTTAGTCCTTTGCTGGACTTTCTTTTTATGGCGGAGATGATGCTCAACCACCAACAACAACCACAATAACTGCTTTCTTGGGATTGGGGACAGCCTCGGTCAACTCTGCCTTCAAGGACGTGGAGGTCTCCTAATGGTGCCACCTGGATATCTCCTATTAGGTGGGTGGCCACTAATATCCATCTGGTTCATTCCTCCCCCCAATGGTATAAATTGCGTTGAGTTCCCCATTAGATGATAAAATTTATGTTGAATTAGGCCTCAGGTGAGCCGCTTTCCTTGGTGCATGAGTTGCCCCGCTTTGACAACACAATAAAGTTGAAGCTTCTGTTGGTGAGTACTCTTGACCTTTTTTTCCACGATATGATCAGTGGATGCATATTCCATGCTGTCAGGGTTGAGATCTTTCGGTGCCAACTGTTATGTTATCTTTGAGGTGTCCAATAATGGTGGAAAGTATGGTCGAAGGAGGTCCACATCAAAACTAGGTGCAAGCCAAGGCAGGGGGGAATGTTGAGCTCAAAATCATTGTCACCCACAACCTTGGTGATGGTGTAAATTCCAAAGTGGAGTGGACGAAACTTCCGATGGGGTCTTGTAAGGCATTCTTTCTGCAAATGCAACCAAACTTTATTGCTCACCTAAAAATTGTGGGGCACTCGGTGTTGATCATGGTGTTTCTTGTACTTGGGATTGGACTTCTGCAAAATATCCTGAACCTGTTGGTGGATGTGGCAGATTCATTCAATGAACCAGGTGGCTTTGTTGTCTTCAGTTTGATCATGGGACGATTCTTCTTGTGTGGACACAAGAGGTAGTGCAACATCCATGGGACCCAATGGTTGAAATCCCAATCCCACCTAAAAGGGGTTGTGACCAGTTGAGCTATACATGGCTCTATTATAACTGTGTTGATCATAAGAAAGAATCTCTTCGCATGTGAATGGATTCTTGTAATTATACATGCACAAGATATGCATGATCATCCTGTTGATGACCTCGGTTTGGCCATCTGTTTGGGGGTGGAAGGCCCTGGATTTGGTGAGCTTGGTGTCTATCTATGACCAGAGGCTCGACCAGAATGTGAAAAGGAACCAACTATCCTGATCTGAGATGATGGTACGTGGTATCAAAAAATATATCCACACTCGTTTGAAGAATATTTTGGCAGTGGCCTCCACTATGATGCTCTTCCTGTAAGTGGCTAGAATCGCCATCTTGGAAAATCGATCAACAACCACGAAAACACAATCATTTCCCTGCTTGGTTGAACGAAGGCCCAACATGTAGTCCATCGAGATGGATTCCCATGGCCTGTCGGGAGTAGGCAGAAGGGTGTACATGCCTTGTTTCTTAATGGTCAGTTTGGCCATAACGCAGGCTGTGCAGGACCTGATATACTTGCTGACATCTTGTCGAAGTTTCAGCCAATAGAAATGTTGTTGCAACATTGCCATTGTATTTTCTACATCAAAGTGTCCTACCACCTTACTATAATTATCTTCCCAAATCATCTTCCCTCTCTCACTTGATGGGACGCAGAGATGGCCTAGATGGCACAAAAACCCGCCTTGAAGATGGAAACCAATGATAAATGTGTTTGTGCCCAGTCTACTCTATTGGGACCTAGTGGTAGCTGAACTTAAGATCAATCTTACTTAAGTACTTGCCCCCCTTGAGCTGGTCAAGGAGATCATTAATTTGAGGAATTAGGTATCGGTTCCTAACTGTGATTTTATTTAGGGCCCGGTAATCAATGCAGAGTCACCACGTCTAATATTTCTTTTGCATAAGCACGATTAGGATTCCACAAGGTGATGATATTGGTAAAATGTGCCCCTTTTTTAGTAGCTCTTAGATCTGGCACTTGATTTCCTCATTTTATGATAGAGAGTAATGATAGACTGACACATTGGGTAGCGGTGTGTCAGTGGTCAGATTGATTAAGTGCTTGACTTGACAATGCAGAGGTAGCCTAGTGGGTGATGAGAAAATGTCTTTATATTCTTCAACGATCTTATCCACTTGCTTCTGCTGCATGGAGAGACCTGTACTCATGGAGGCCATGGATGTGGCTACAACCATCCGCTCACTCTAATCATGAACCACCAAGAAGAAAAACTTCCCGGTCTGAGAGATGACCTTCTTACACTACTTGGCAGAGATTAAGGAAATAACAATAGGTGGGACTACCTCAGGTATCCGGTACAATTTCCTATCCAAAGTAATAATAACACTACAAGGCCTAAACTCATATACAACATGAATTTTCCATAAATAAGGTTGGACCAAAATAACATCGCAAACTTCAAGGGGAGAAACATCACACAAAACCTCGTCTTTGAAGGGATTGATGTCGTAGGGAAGGAGGCATTTTTAGCTGACGCAAAGATCATTCCCTTGGCGGTGCCATCTGATGGTGTATGACTGTGGGTGTGGTGTTGTCGGTAGATCCAATCACTTGATGACCTCTGTCAAGATGAGGTTCTTCTGGCTACCACTATCAATGATGAAGTGCAGCGACGTACCCTTCACCCACATCTGTGAATGAAAGAAGAACTCACCTTCCTCTGGTTCATCAGGTTCACCAGGATGGACCTTGGTGGTAGCAACAGTGGCATTGGGTTATGTGTCAATGATATGTCACCTTTTTTTTGGTTATGACTCAGAGTCAGAGCTTGCATATGATTCATAGGCCTTCAACTTGACCACCAATGACTTCTTTGAGTAGCATTCAATGGTGTTATGATGGGGGATCTTATGGAACTTACACCACTTTCTAGTGTCTTTCTTTGTCTGCCCATTTTCCTTCTTTATTTTTCGGTTTTGACTGGTTGTCCCGAGGTTGTCCATCTTTGCTCTGCCCTTTGTTTTGTGGGTTGGGGCCACCTTTTCTCTGCTTTTTCTATGAGAAGTTCACAAACCCAAACTATCGCGTCTTTTGTTTAAGCTTCTTCTCGATTTTGACAACATATCGATAGAGCACACCCAAGGATGAGATGTCTAGAAACTCCATTTTTGTATGAATGTATATATGCATATCGTCGTGATACTTGAGCACCAGATGTCACTCATATTCTTTGATACCCAACTTGGTGTGCAAGGTATCGAAGACATTATTGAAATCTGACATTGTTTGGTCCCTTTCCTGTCATAGTGTGGTCCATCTTGTATATAAGTTGTCATAACTTCCAAAATGGTAGTATTGTTCCTTAATATCATCCCCGAAAGAACCCCAAGTGGGAGTGACTACAAATAATGTAGATCTCTTTGCTTCCTTTTACTTACAAAGAGTCTCCCACTAATGTTTGTCATGGGGGATGTCCTTAAGGAGTGAAAATGTAATATTTTCTATATTGAAAAGTTTGTGGAAAGAAAAATACCCTTCTAGAATGATCCTGAATTCGATCCAGGAGCCTGACAGGGCTCAAAAAGGCTCAAAAATGAAAGTGCTCAGAATCAGATGAAACCAATTCCATCGCGTCTGTCTCATCTTATTGATTTCGGCCATATATTTACTTTGTCAAACGGACTCCGTATGCGAAAGATATCGCATTCTGATCGAAAACCCAAACAAGTAAAAAAAGGGAGTGACTGTACAGTCCATACAGTCCACGTGGTAAGCTGATTATACATGTCGTACAACTGACATGGCAGCTCCTAGAGAAGACATGTGGCAGATGATAGGGCATACGGCAAGAGATTTGGACCAGTCATAGGGTGACACATGTCACCATTGTAAGGGTGACACGTGGCACAGGCTCACGATGGCAGGTACAGTGGCATGTTGATATGGTGGTACAGTTGCTGACTGGGCAGACACCTCGGTAGACAGGCGGTCCAATATTGTGTTGACAAGTGGCATCATATTCAGCTAATGGGAAGGTGCCACGTGGCCCATTCTTGGGCTGCCATGTGGCACCCCTCTATTGGTTGTTGGTATGTACAAAATATGGGGTCTCCACCGGAGTCGAACCCCCGACCTCCTCCAAGCTACGGACTAGCAGGACCGGGCTAACCACCTGCTCCACCATTGGTTCTTATTAACCATATGGAAAAATATTGTTTTAAATTAAAACAAATCCCTACTTGGAGGCGGAAAGGGATGGGGCTTAGCCCCAGCCCGCAGTTACATTAGCCCTCGGCACTTGACATACGACAGGACCGCCCACGAGAACCAGGAGCCAAGGAAAAGTGCGGAAGTATGGGGACTAGCTCCATTTCTTTGGGGATTCGGTCCTATCCACCGCCAATGAAACCGAGATCTAACCAAACAAAAAGGGCGCGGGGGGTTATGGTGGTTAGCCCGTGGTCCTATACACGCGCCCGAAGACTAGGAGCCAGCCCTAACAAGGGGGCTAGCGCACAACAGGTGGAGCGCTTAGCCATATGGCAGGATCCCATATGACCAAGAGTGCGCCAAAAAGGGGGTTGTGCCCAAATATAATTGCAGAGTGGGTTTTATTATAATGTTTTGGATTTTTAATTGATTTTTATGCCTGTAATAGAGGATTTGGGCCATTTTTGGGAGATATTGGGCATTTTTGGAGGCCAGATTTTGGGAGGAAGTTGGGGATGGATAACCAACTTCAGATCTATAAAAACCAGGCCTATTTAAGGCCATGGAGGAAATTCAGAGAAGAGTTATGCTGAAGGGAAGCCAAGCCAAAGCCATTTTTATGCAGGGAAGTTGTTGAGGAGCAGACGCTTGCGGGCCATTTCTGGGAGCTCCGATCATCCATTTTGCATGTTGTTTCTTCTGTTGGGTTCTAGAGATCTGGAAGAACATGAACATATCAGTCTTGTATCCTAATGACACTGTTGCGATGTACTTTTGATCTTTGAACAGAAATAAAGAAGCCTCCCCCACTAAGACGAAGGCCCGAAGACGTAGGCAATTTTGTGTCGAACTCCGTTATCAATTCTCTTGTTATGGTTTGTTGTTTATTACTTCATTTMAKATYTKCATATATGTATATGGCTGTCWTAATTCCTCTTATTTCCTCATTCTTTYATTAAKCTTCTCAAATGGTTAATTAACACATGCAATTAAAAACTCAACCACAGTCATTAAAAGATCTTTACGGATCAAGTGGTATCAGAGCTAGTTGACGTTTGGATTTGAGTTTTGCATGTTAACCAGGGAAAATATATAGCATGGTGAAGGCGAGCTTGTTGCAGATAATCCATTAATTGGATTGATAAAGAGAGCTTCTCACAACAAGAAGATGGCATTGGAAGAAGGGCTTTCTTAGGATGAGAAAGAGTTCCGAAAAATTTTCCTTGCTATGTCGGAGATGGTGAAAGTTTTGTACGAGGATTACTTGGAATGAAAGAGACCAATTTTGGGTCAATTTTCAAAGGGAAAAAGTGAAGAGGAAGAGGATCATCCTCAGATTCCTCCTTCACCTCCATCATCACCTCCTTCTTCTCCTTCTTCTTCAAGTTCAAGTTCTAAATCTAATGG
>JZKD02S1202432.1:116884-149646 GCA_000966675.3 Picea glauca
ATAAGCTCATGTCGTGCAAATATTTCAAGTATATCAGCTCATTTGCAGTCGTCTTTTTTATGCTGTCATTAGTAATGTTGTCTACATGGATGATAGTGGCTTCAGTAAGATGTAACAGGGTTTAAATGGCTAACAATATACTGTCAGTTGTCATGATTGTGTTATAGTTGATCTTGATGAGACAGGTGCACAAGACAAAGTTCAAAGACAGAGGACAAGCCGGGTGGCCTATCCCAAGCTTGTTGATTGGTCAGTAACCTTTTGGGGACCAAAAGGTCTTTTAGTGGGGAGGTGTGATCCAGAATCGGATCTAGGAGCCTGACAGGGCTCAAAAAGGCTCAAATATGAAAGTGCTCAGAATCAGACGAAACCAATTCCATTGTGTCCATCTCGTCTTCTTGATTCTGACCATATAATTACTTCATCAAAGGGAATCCGTATGCGAAAGATATCGCATTCTAATCGAAAACCCAAACAGGTAAAAAAAGGGAGTGACTATACAGTCCGTACAGTCCACATGGCAGGTTGATTGTACATGTCGTACAACTGACGTGGTAGCTCCTGGAGAAGACACGTGGTAGATGACATGGCGTACAACAAGAGATTTGAACCAGTTAGAGGGTGACACATGTCACCACTGTAAGGGTGACACGTGGCACAGGCTCACGATGGCAAGTATAGTGGCATGCTGATATGGCGGTACAGTTGCTAATTGGGTAGACACCTCGGTAGACAGGCGGTCCAATCTTGTGTTGACAAGTGGCATCATATTCAGCTAATGGGAAGGTGCCACATGGCCCAGTCTTGGGCTACCACATGGCACCCCTCTATTGGTTGTTTGTATGTACAAAATATGGGGTCTCCACCGGAGTCGAACCCCTGACCTCCTCCAAGCTACGGACTAGCAGGACCAGGCTAACCACCCGCTCCACCATTGGTTCTTATTAACCATATGGAAAAATATTGTTTTAAATTAAAACAAAGCCCTAGTTGGAGGCGGAAAGGGTTGGGGCTTAGCCCCAGCTCGCAGTTACATTAGCCCTCAGCACTTGACATACGACAGGACCACCCACGAGAACCAGGATCCAAGGAAAAGCGCGGAAGTATGGGGACTAGTCATGTTTCTTTGGGGATTCGGTCCTATCCACCGCCAACGAGACCGGGAGATAACCAAACAAAAAGGGTGCGGGGGGTTATGGTGGTTAGCCCGTGGTCCTATACACGCGCCCGAAGACCAGGAGCCAGCCCGGACAGGTGGAGTGACTGGCCATATGGAAGGCTCCCATATGACCAAGAGCGCGCCAAAAAGGGGCCTGCGCCCAAATATAATTGCAGAGTGGGTTTTATTATAATGTTTTGGATTTTTAATTGATTTTTATGCCTGTAATAGAGGATTTGGGCCATTTTTGGAGGCCAAATTTTGGGAGGATGTTGGGGATGGATAACCAACTTTAGATCTATAAAAAATAGGCTTGTTTGAGGCCATGGAGGACAGTCAGAGCAGAGTTATGCTGAAGGGAAGCCAAGCCAAATCCATTTTTATCCAGGGAAGCTGTTGAGGAGCAGACGCTTACTGGCCATTTCTGGGAGCTCCGGTCATCTGTTTTGCATGTCGTTTCTTCTGTTGGGTTCTAGAGATCTGGAAGAACATGACCAGATCAGTCTTGTAGCCTAATGGCATTGTTGTGATGTAATTTTTGAGCTTTGAATAGAAATAAAGAAGCCTCCCCCACTGAGACGAAGGCCCAGAGACGTAGGCAATTTTGTGCAGAACTCCGTTATCAATTCTCTTGTTATGGTTTGTTGTTTATTACTTCATTTCATATCTGCATATATGTATATGGATGTCATAGTTCCTCTTATTTCCTCATTCTTTCATTAAGCTTCTCAAATGGTTAATTAACACATGCAATTAAAAACTCAACCACAGTCATTAAAAGATCTTTACGGATCATAGAAGGTTTAACCATTTTTCTACAACATTTGCATCTATTTGACCTTCAGATATAGGAATATCAAAATTGATCTGTACCTTGAAGGGGGAGGTGCCTCTGCTTGAGGAAGATGTGTCGCCTATTGGCAGTCGTCGAAGCATCTGCGCAAAGTTATACATCATCCCGTTCCTCTGTCGCGCGAGGACTTCCTTGAGAAATGGTTTAAAGGGATCTACTACCCGATAATCTCTCTTTTCTTCCTCAATGGGCAATCGTTGGGTTTGGCGAGGCAGATCTTGCAAAGGCTCAACTGGTTCGAGCCCCAATTGTTTATACCCTGACCTCGTTGGGGACATGCACATAGAAACAAATGAAGAGCAAACCACCCTGATACCACTGATCCGTATTTATGAGCGGAACAAGATGAAACATAGATTTATAACATTAACAAAAATATACAAAGAAAAATAGCAATGATACAATGAAACTTAACTTCTATTCAATAAAGAAATCTGTTGAAAATGTAAAATGCAGAATGAAACAATCTTGCTTGAATGGTGGTAGCTAATCTCTAAGAAGATATGTCATGGATACACACATTCGTTTGAGCACATTACAATGAGGCCTCCAAGCCTTTTTAGCATGAAGAAGAAATCAGAAACCCCTAGACATCCAAAAACCTAAAAGCGCCAAAAGTCATGTGGGCCCCGATGGGGTAAGTTGGTACATCAACTTCCCAGGGTCATAACTTTTGCATACGATCTCCATTTGGGGTGTTCGATCGAGTGAAATCACGAGGGACTCGAAAAATTGTAAAAAAAACTGTCAAAATGGAAAACTATTCTTTGAGTCAGTAGAATAGGTGGGTGGCCATTGATATCCGTATGGATAAGTTAATCTTGTAATCTAAGTGATTTTTCTCTAAATAAAATATTTCTTGTGGACATAAGAAATAAGTTTTTGTTGTATGAAATCTCATTTATGTTTAGATGATAGTAAGTTCTATTGACTTAACTACTTAAATCTTAAATTTTTTAGTTTAGAGTGGCCTCATCACAAAATTTTTATTTAGAGAAGAATAGTAAAATAGTAAAATACCTCTCTTGAATTTTCTTATGTCCCTTGATCCCATTGAGTCTATTGAGTTGTCTCCTCTCCATTGTCAACACCCGAAACCGAATTTTTCCACCCAACAAGCTAGGAACAACCTCGCTGGCTCCCTAGGTCCAGGAAAACCTTGGGTGGTTTCCTAGCCCTCTGTGCCCATAGTCACAAAACCAAAACCCACCATATGTCCAAGAACCCAATTCAAATCTCCATCTCACTCAAATTCCGCGAGTCTGGTTCCCACATAGTGTTTTCACATAGTTTTCCTGATTAATGGTTTGTCTTCCCTCCCAAAACCATCATTGTCCCTCCAACATACATAACACCCAAATTCACCAACATTGTCTCCTTTCCCTAGGTCCCTCTTTTAAGCTTCCACTTCCATCACCTTTCTCCTCCTCCCAAAGTTCCTAAGGATCTTAACCCAATAAAATACTCCTGCCCTCTCTGAAATGCAATCTCTTAATAAATAAGAAAATCAGTTGGATAGGTTTGAAATCAATTCACCCAAACTTAAATTAATTTAAATCAACACATACCAATAATATATTTAATTAAATCAATAATTTAATAAATGGAATTAACTCTAAGTAAATTAAATAATTTAATTAATCACATTAACTCTAAATCAATCAATCAATCAATTTTATAATAACATTATATATCATTAATTCAATTAACTTAATCAATAAGGTTAACTTTAATAAAATAAATTAACTTAGTAAATAAAATTAACTTTAATCAATCAATTAACCTAATAATTATACTAAGATATTATACACCCATGTCAAACAAGCATAATTCTTATTTTAATACATTATAATAATATTAGTGTACATACACAAGGTATGTGTGTGTAGCTATCACATGCATAGCTCGTGCGTGTACTAATGACAATAATCATCACATCTAATGCAATTTCCTATATGCTTGCAAGCTAGTTAATAGTTCAATCAAACTCATAACGAAATAAATCAACCATTAACATAATAGTAGAAATCCATCAGTTAGAATAGTCTAGCATGAATGAAACATCTGCATAGATTATTGTAATTGAGTTAAGCATTCAATAAAAAAGAACAAAGAATAATTTAGGAACTACGGTTACATGATTAAAACCCAACAACACCCTTAAATACTCCAAACACATGTTGATATAAAAGATTGTCTTACGGTCTTTAAATCAAGCTCACAAGGATAAATTATCTTGCATTTTCAAATAGTTGGTACTCCTCTATTTCAAATAACATATAAGAATGTAAAAGAGGTACGAGAGAGGACCCGAATTATTCTTGAAATAAATATTCACATTCAAATAATACTCTAGAAGGGACCAGGTATATTATAAGAAGCAAATATTTACACTATGTTACAAGATTATAAACCGAAAGAGCATGCAATAAAATAGAACGATATTTCCATCACAACATTCATCAAAGTAGAACACAATATTCAAAAAAAAGGAAAGGAAAATATGGACCACATATAACAAAGAACTGTAAATGATCATTCCTTTAAACCCAATAAATATTCTGATAGACACACATCTGAAATCTCATACTAAAATTTAAAGTCTTGAGAAATCAATAATGTTATGTCCCAAACTAGTTATGTGAGAACCTAAAAAATAATAGATGTCTTTAAATAAAATAGCAGTAATGTCCTGGGTTACAAATAAAATAGACTGTGTTTTTCCGTAAAAGAGGACTAGGATGGGGCTCCCATGGACCATAAAATTAAAGAGAGACCTGGAAGACAAAAGAAAAATAGTCAAGGGTCAACCTTAGGTTTCATAGGTTGTTGGGAATAGAAAAGCAAAAATGAAAAATGAATAAAGACGAATGATGGCAAGGGAAAGAATAAGGTTGCTACTTGACTTACTGTAATGGAAAATTTTTCGAACCCTTTACTTTCTTGTTGAGGCATCCTTTGTAGGTTGTTGTTGTTTTGCTAGAGGTGGCATAACCGTTGCAACTGCTTCATGCTGATTTGTCTTGGTGATTTTAATCAATTATTTTCTTAACCATTCTTCTATATACTCCCTCATCGAAGTAACCATTATTTTGTGCTTGGTTTTTATTTCAAATAGTTCATTCTCCATTTCTCTTAAATCAATACCCAATTGGTGCAACATGTCCTCAATATCACCATTCTCATTAATGTATAGGAAAAACCACCTTGCTACCTCATCTTCGAAGAATTCAATTGATTCACTAAAGTCACTCCCCCATGCAATTTTTAATACTTCAAGTTGTTCCAATATTTTCTATTTAGACATAACTATAGTATCCATTAATAAATTAGGGCCATCCATTTCTTTTGTAAGATCAACCAATTTTAGAATAATGTCACCTCTCTTGATTTTAACAACATACAATTCATAAAACATTTCTCTTAAACATTTAATCATTTTCAGCCAACAAGCATTAATTTGTTTCATTCAGATATTGGATGTGTTAGCGTCGAAAGTCACTCCTGGATTTCTTGCAGGAGTAGAGCCCGACACCCATCAGTTTAATGTCACGATTTGTTTATAAAAGATGATCAAATGGAGACAATGGCTCGAGGAGGTATCACTCTAACTTAGGGACTGGATCTGGTACGTAAAGAATAAAGGAGGTCTGGAATCCTAACTCAGCCAGCGGGTTGATTAAAAGATGAACAAGTGGAAGACTTAGGGAGAAAGGTGAACAAACGACTTTAGGCAACATGCTTTCGGTCATTTGCAGAAGAAAGACTCTGAATGCAAGATCCGCTTGGTTCAGGGTCTCAAGGAACTGAAAGGGGACTTGACTGGATCCTCCAATTCTAAGTCACTCAGCGCTGGGAAAATCACAAGAACTGATTAGAGACTCCGTAACTATTACAGTGATCCATTACAACATCATCCTATAACAGCTACAACTCGACTGGATCCTCCAATTCCGAGCTACTCTAACACAGTATAACAAAGATGTAAAGAAACTGGCATTCATAAGGAAAGAAGTCTCAAAAGTACATGCATAACCAGGCTAACAGTGCTTCATTAAAATTTTACAACCAGGAGCTCTGCTCAACCATCGATCCTTTACAAAAATGGCGAAAACGCCTACATATACTTGGAATTGACTCAGGCGCTGAAGGCATGATCATATCATGAATTCAATGTTTGACGTTGAGGAGCTTCTCTATCAGTATGGGCTGTCAGTCTACCTCAATCAAATCTGTCCTCTGCTCCCCTGTCATACGCCTCCTTAATTCGGCATGGCTCGCGCCAGAGTTAGTTGAACCCTTTGAATGTTGACTTGGAGTGTGCAGGTTCTTCTGGCGAATTGAAGACTCGGTGTGGATTTCCTGAAGAGAACCAGTACGGGGGACCCTTCTGGGTAGATTTTGGTTAGGACCTCCATACTCTTCAAATAAATGACTGAGGAGAGGCCTCAACCACCCTCTTTTCTCTGCATTCATTCCTGGCAGCTACTGGGATTTAGCCCACATCAAATCGCTACCTGGGATATCACCGTGCCTTCCTGCTCTCAGGATAATTTTAAATCCCCTCTTCTAAGCCGAAGTGGCTCTTTAGATTTCTTTTGGGAATCACTGTGCAAACTCGATCCACAAGTCCTTCTGACTTTCCTCTCGACCTCTGAACCTAGTCATGGTGGTCCCCGACTCTATATCGGGGTTTTGGGGTTTTGGACTTTCCGCTGCCACCAACCACTATCCTCGTGAATCCTCGATCATCGATTCTTCGATGAGTGCTTCCGTGTACCGGCCCTCTCGGCTCATCTCCTGCTCATATGACCAATCTCTGTGACCGTGACCTTATTCCACTCCTATCGGGGCTTCGACGTTTGCAATGTCAACGCGCACCTGTCCTTAGGAATCCCGATCCGTTGATCCCCAATGCGCTTTGGCCTTAGCCCTTCTGGTTGTGCCTAGTCCACGTGACCGCCTCCCTATAAGACCGTAGCCTTATACTCCGCTGTCGGGGTTTCGAACTTTTTGATGTTGAAATGTGCAAGTCCTCAGGACTTGCGATATACCGATCCCTGATGCGCTCATTTGTGCGTTTTCCCCTACTGGTTATAACTCCTGGTCAACGTGACCATCACTCCATGTGACCGCACTCCAACTCCCCATCGGAGTTTCAGGATTCGCGGTTTCAAAATGCACGAACTCCTTGTGCGCGGGATCTCCGATATCCTGATTCCCGATATGCCGATGAAGCCCTCCTGTGGAGCTTTCGCCGATGGCGCTAGATGATATCGCTAACAAGATGGAAGGTTTTGTTCTCTTTTGTGGGTGTCACTTAGACTTGAAACTTTTGCCGCAAACATTACCACAACTACCTTATAAAAACCTTCATCGTTCTCTAGATCCTTTTGAAGATATTCTATAAAATGCATAATCCTTGTTTAAAAACTAGTTGAACTTTATGCTAGCTCCCAGATTTCATGGATTAGGTCTATTCTTTGATGGATTCCATCTCCAATGTATTTTTTCACAACCAACAACAGACTAGTGGAACCTTTCAATTTGCTAGTTCTTTCGGGGATGTCCTCAAGAGTAAATGTTGGTTGAATTGCAGTTAGAGGTTCAACAAACATTGGTTTCATAATTATAGATTTCTCTAATTCCTTTATTCATTCTTATAAAATTAAAGTTTCTTTCTCAATATAAAAAATGGAGTTGTTTAGTGCTTCCTTGATTGCCTCGTGAAATTGTACAATTTTTTAGGGCACAACCCCATGAAAATAAATTTATGATTTCCATTTTTCAAACACTTCCTCATTTTTCATGTTAACTTTCTCTATTAACAATTTCTTGGAAATTTTATGATAGGTCGCATGGTGAAGTGTGACAGACTCTTCTTCAAATATCTCTAGCTCCTAGGTAACCAGAGCCTCAACAATTTATGTAGTCTCCAACAATCTTTGTTCTTAATAGTTGGTTTCTTCCAACACTTCATCTACATCCATAACTTGAGGACTCTCCTCATTTCCAGGTATTTCTAGTTCTTTTTTTTAGTCTCTCTCTTTCTTTTAACATAAGTATCTACAACATGGGATTTTTCCATTTTTTTCTTCATAGGGTCTTTGTCACTGCCATCATATGAATTTCCAACAAGCGTTTTTCTTGGTTTTAGACTGATACTTCTAGGTTTTGTTTTTATAGAAGTACCTCTTTGTGAAACACTAGGTGAATTAGGGTTTTTGCTTGTTGCTTCTTTTTCCTTTTTTCTGTAGCACTCATTAGTGCTAACCAACTCTTTGACATCATTCATAGATTCATCAATTGAGGCCTCGTGGAGATTTTGATTGTCTCCTCCTCCTTCCTTTAATTTTTTAGAATTATAGAAACAAAAAGAGTATCCCACCAGGGATTTGTGTAGAAAATAGGTCCTTAGGGTCAAAACCATCGATTCATTTAGCTTCCTTTAAACCAAGTTGATCAAATTGACCTACAAATTCATTCAAGTGAGAAATATACTTGAAAACAATTTCTCCAACTCTCTAGGGAAATGGAATGAACTACTTCTTCCTTTTTTCAATGAATAAGTATGCCCAATGTTGGATTACTAAGAGAGGGGGGTGAATCAATAATAGTGTTTTTTGATCATTTTTAACCACAATATATACAAGTGTTGTTATCCATATGATCAGTTTAGCAATATCATTCAACAAGTGTAAAATAAATAAACCATGAACAATGAGCAATCAGTAACACTAGTATTTTTATGTGGAAACCCAATGCGAGAGAAAACCACACAATTCTTTTTCATATATGTCTTTTAAGAAGTACATTCGTTGGAAGCACCAACTTCCTTTGTTCTCTATATGCAACTGGAAGGAGGCTCTAGCCCCCTAGATTCTCAGGCTACAACATGAGGGAAGCTCCAACTCCCCAATTCTATGGCTACAACCAGAAGGAGGCTACAACCCCCTATGTTCTTTGGCTACAACTGGAAGGTGGATACAACCACCTATTCTTTCCCCGTCCAAACCACCCTGATGTATAAATGTCAAATGTAGACAACCTGTCACTATCATTGAATCAACACTGTCACTATAATAACTCTCACTAAAAGCCTATCCCAACTTGTATCACTCTTCTTCAAACTTTCCTGCAGATCTGTGACTTGTCTATTCTACAACACATGGATGTTCGCACCTTTCCCTACTGTAACTTGTGAATGTACGCACCTATATTTGTTGCAACTTGAGGACTAGAAAAAATCTCTGCTAGTATAAAAAATGTTGTTTTTGTCACTCTGTCTGTGTCATTATTTGATCACTCTATATCTTCTCACAAACTAGCTGATCTGATAGAAACAATATCCAAGTAGATTTAACACAACCATGTACTAGGTTCATACATATGTCTTATTAAACTCATGTAATATAAGAACCCCTTACATTAATCATACATCAAACCCTCACTATTATGCAAACCCAACCTATATTGATAACACTATGTCTCAACCATAAACCCTCAAGCATACTCCAAATAACATAGGATATATCTTAACAAGATGATCAATGAAGTATCCCAACAACAAACAACCAATGTAGTAGCAATGTATTCATGTAGATATGTTTGATACATAATATACCATACAACCAATAGTCCCTCAAGAACAAGAGCTCAATCTCCCATGGCTATACCCCAAGCATTCACCAAAGATCTACTTAATATAAGCATATAACATACATTTTGTAACTGTAGATAGCTATGTTGTACCTTCTTACTGTTAGACCTTCCTAAAGTTTCTTCTTTGCTCAACAACCTGTCACTAAAGATAGATCTGATCTTCCTTTTAAGATTTTGCAACATACCCAGGCTTTGTCTTAGACAAACCCATGGGTATCTTCACTTTGTCACACTATGGCTTGTGGATGTTTGTGCCCTTTTAGTATCGCAACCTACGAATGTATTCAGTAAAACTCTAGTTCAATACCCATAGTCTTGACCCTTCGAACTTGCAACTTTGTCGCTGCTTCAGAGTCACTGTTATAGATTTGTCAATGATACCTACCCATAACATTTCACAAAATAGATATTCAATGTGCTCAAATTAGGTGCTAATAAGAGACCCTTTCTCTCTTATTTATATTCTCCAAGTAGCTTCTGTTAGGGGTTATCTTCTCACTGTTTTACCCAACTTCCTTCTTTTAGGGCTAACCCACTTTTAACTACTTTACCCACTTGCAACCACTTTACAATAAATATCAAACTCACCACTTCTTGTTGCAACTGATTTATTTTAAATTATTTTCTTATTACAACAACTTTACTCATGATTAACTCCTAGTTACAACCACTTTGACTAGTAAACTTTTTCTCGGTGCTTCTAGAATAATCGACTTATTTGACCTTCTAAGGGCTTCTAGATAACTCATGAGGCTTCTCCAACTTTACTAAGCCATATCTCCTCAACTGAGAGGAACTACGTGACATACCACATATCACCAGAAACGACACAACATGTACTATCCATATATACTATTATTTCCTACAATTGCAATGATCTTCATTACATAATTCCTCAATCAAACATAGGTCCCTTATACACACGTATGGGGCTACCATAAATTGCTACCGGACTTGCTTCAAGGGTTGAAATCAATGATAACCAACCCAATTAATCAACAATATCCCCCTTTGGCATTGATGGAAATACTCTGATGCAATACTGAAGTCATGACACTCACGCTCTCCCTGTGACCATCGCTCCCTATGGAATCATGCCTATGTTCTTTCTCTCCATGCATCTGATGAATCTCTCTCCCTTTCACATCAATGGCAAAGGTAACTTCCCATCGGGGTTGCTCCCCCTGATTTAAATCTCCTTGGGGATGCTCCCCCTATCTGAATTTTCCTCTGCCCTCTTCATGGTGCTTCCTTGTGTAAATATATGACATATAAGAATATCATTCAAAAGTCATTGTGGGGCAGAAACTATGCCAAGTTTCTATCGAAGATACTCAAAGGATTCTATTGGAAGTGGTTTTGTAAATATGTTTGCAATATGTTCTTTAGTCCCAACATACTCAACTCAAATGTTCTTCTATGCAATCTAATCTTGTAGAAAATGAAACTTGATTAGAATGTGCTTTGTCTTGGAGTGCATCACTGGATTCTTTTAGATACTGATGGCACTTGTGTTATCACAATATATTGGAATGGGATCATCATACTCAACCTGTATAACTTTCAATGTTTGTTTCATCCATAAGACCTGTGTACAACATGTTGTTGCTGCAATATACTCTTCTTCAGTTGTAAACAATGATACTGATGATTGTTTCTTTCTTAGCCAAGAGACCAAAAACTCACCCAAGTAGAAAGCTACTCCATTTATATTTCTTTGATCATCAATGAAACCTGCCCAATCTTCATTTGTGTAGGAAAAAAGTGATAGGTCTTTTCCTTTTGGATACCATAATCCAAACTCTTATGTACCCTTGAGATATCTAAATATCCTCTTAACTGCCAAAACATGTGATTCCTTTGGTTCTTCTTGAAATCATGTTATCTGTCCAACTACCTGCACAACATCTGGTTTAGAAGTTATCAATCATTGAACTGCACTGCCTTTGATATGTAGTTTTTGAATCATCATCTTTACTTAGCTTGCAATTGGTTTTCATAGAAGTGATAACTAGTTTGCATTCTTCCATTCTGAACCTCTTTAGCATTTCTATGATATACTTGGTTTGAGAGATACAAATGCATCGATTTCATTGACATATTTAAAGACCCAAAAACAATGATAATTCTCCAAGTAATGACATTTCGAACTCATCCTGTATATCCTTTGCAAACTTCTGGCTCATCCTATCATCATCACTACCAAAGATAATATCATCAACATAAGCTTCAGTTAACAAAATACTATCTTGATTTACCTTGATGTAGAGGTTGTTGTTTGCATTCCCTTCCCTGAACCCTTGTTGTTGTAAGTATCTATCTAGTCTGGAATACCATGCTCTAGGGGCCTATTTAAGACCATACAAGGTCTTCTTCAACTTGCAAACATAATCTTCATTCTCAGAAAAATGAAATCCTTCTGGTTGCTCAATGTAGACTTGTTCCTCTAGATCCTTGTTTAGGAAGGATGATTTCATGTCCATTTGATACACTTTAATATTCTTGGAGCATGCATAAGCTAGGATCAACTTGATTACTTCCATCCTTGCAACTGGAGAAAATGTCTCTTCAAAGTATATACCTTCAACCTGAGCATATCATTTACATACGAATCTTTATTTATTCATGGTAACCTGTCCATCTTCATTCAATTTGTTTCTGAAGACCCACTTTGTACCGATCACATTCTTGTTCCTTGGCCTTGGAACTAGTTACCAAGTGTCATTCTACTCTATCTGATCTAACTATTCATCCATATCTTTGATCCAAAATTTATCCTTGTTGGATTCGTCAAAGCTACTTGACTCAATTTTGGATAATAGTGCTAAGTGTAGTTGTTCTAGTGAACATATTCTTCTTCTAGTTTCAACTCCTGCATATTTGTTCTTGATAATATGAACTGATGGATTATTCTTTTGTATTCGTCTTCTAGGTGTCTTTGGAGGCACTTGAATATCTTTTCGTTGCTTCTCTTCCTCTTATGACTACTCTTATTCTTCTTCCTCTTCTGCTACTTCTTCTTCCTTTAATTCTTTTTCGTGAACCTATTCCAATGAGTCCTTGCCTTCTTCTTTTATATTACATCCACCTGTATCATCAAACGTCACATTGATTCTTTCCAAAAAAAAATTGAGCCTTATATTGAAGCATTTATATGCTTTCCTTGTGCTAGAGTACCCAACAAGAATACCTTTTTCAACAAAAGAATCAAACTTTCCCATTCTTGCATCTTCTCTTTTAATGTAGCATTTCCTTTCAAACATTTTGAAGTGCTTCACATTCACTGGCATTCCTTTCCATAGCTCATAAGGAGTTTTATCAATGTTGTTTCTGAGCATTCCTCTATTTTGAATGTGAATTGTTGTATGCACTTCCTATGCCCAAAAGACGTCTGTCAACTTGGAATCCATTAACATAGTTTGAGCCATTTCCTGTATTGTCTCATTCTTCCTTTCGACGAATCCATTTTTTTGTGGTGTCTTGGAAACAAAGAATTGTCTCTTTATCACATGCTTACTACATAAGTTCATAAATTCCTTTGAAGTAAACTCTCCTCCATTGTCTGATATTAAACATTCGATTTTCGAATCTATTTCATTTTCAACCATCTCTTTATACATTTTGAAGTTCTCGAATTCCTCTAACTTCTTCTTGAGAAAAACAACTGCATTCATTCTTGTATAATCATCAAACAATAGTATAAAGTATTTCTCATCTTTCAAACCCTTTTTTCTAGTTGGTCCAACCAGATCAGTGTGCACAATTTCTAGCAGTCTTGTTGTTGAGTATTCCTTTGATTTGAACTTGGTCTTGGTTAGCTTTCCTTGTTGACAATGCTTGCATAATGTATTTGTTGGCTTCATGATCTAGGGAATTTCTCTGATTGCTTCCTTTCTACTGACCTTGACAATATTATTAAGATTTGTGTGACCCATTCATTTGTGCCATAACCAAACTTCATCTTCTTTTCCTAAACAACACTTTTCCTTTCCAATTTCATTTAGTATGTATATGTTTCTTGGAGTTCTCATGACTGTCACCACCACTCTGCTTGAATCTTCTTTTCTTATCTCGCATTTTTGTGAATCAAACACAAGTTTGTGATGACTAACACTCAGAAGATTGTGTTTCATGTCTTCCACTAGTAGAAAATTTTCTTCCTTGGCATCCTTACTTCAAAACTTGATTGTGCCTCTTCCAATTATTATGGTTGAGTTGTCATTTCCATAAGAGACTGACCCATATCTTTCCTTTATCAAGGTTAGAAACCTGTCCTTATCACTTGTCATTTGTTTTGAACAATAATTGTCAACATACCAACCACGTTTCTTGTGTTGAGCTTGTAGAGAGAATGTGCATTCTTCATTATTGTATTGATTATGCTTCCTTATACATATTCTTTGTGATCCTTGTCTGTGACTGTTTTTATTTTATTTTTATTATCTTAGAGGAGATTTCATTGTACAATCTTTGGCCATGTGTACAAAGTTGTTTCACTTGTAGCATTCTACTTCGATACTCAAAGATTCAAATTTGTTATAGCTTTCTTTATGAATTTCATTAGGCCTTCTTGAATAAGAATTTCTTGTATAGCCTTCATATTTGTTTATGTTTCTTTTGTTGGCTCTAAAATTCACAACCTTATGCCCAAAATTACTACATGAATAGAATAATCCAATAAAAATTGTTTGATACCTGGGAGTTGGATATCTTATGAACGTTGTTTCTTTTTTAAATCCTTCTTCTTCTCAAGATCTTTTTACTTCTGATTGCTGCTGATTCTGAAATCTGAATCTTCTTGGAGGTGGATTATATCTATGATCCTCCTTTTGAAAATTCTTGTCTTCTTCCTTTTCATTAGATCCTATGATTGTCTCTGCATAGCTTCTTTGCTTTTTTTCCAGATCTATTGTTTTGGACTTTGATCCCTTTTCTGTCTAGTTGTATCCTATTCCGAACTTGTCATGATGTGGCCTTTGACTGATAACAATCTCATCCAAAACTTTAGAGGTGTTATACATATTTTAATTCTGAAGGTAGTTTCTCAATATAACAATCTTTGCTTCCAAACTTCCAATGATCCTGTCTTTTTCTTTTAATCATTCTTTGAGTTCTTCTTCAATTCTCTTGTCTTCTTCTACTTGGAATTTCATGATCATTTTTTCTAGTTCTTCGCAGTTGGAATTTTGAGTTCCCTCTTTTCTTTTTAGTTTTTCCTGTAGTGACTTGTTTTTCTTCTTTTCCCATTTTATAACTTCTATGACACTCAATAATTCTTCTTTGTAATTAACTTCTACCTCTTCATATTCTTATTTAGTTCCTTCTTCATCAGAGTCTTCTAATGACATGAATAGAACCCTTTCTATATCACTTTCACTGGCTTCATCTTCGTCTGATGAGAGAACTGTCTTCTTTGGTGCAAAGGATTTTCTTGAAAAAAATATTTTTAGTTCTTTTTCCCTTATATATTTGTTTCCTCTTAGGATCATCTTCTTCATTTTTTTATTTTTCTTATGGGGACATTTATTAACAAAATGACCAATACCATCACAATTAAAACAAATCAGCAGAACCTTACCTCTATATTTTACGATTCCCTTTTTCAGCCTTCTAACAAAGTTTGCTACTTCTTCATCGTCTTTTGAGATATCACTACTGCTACTATCTGACTTTGCCTTTTTCTTGTCCTTTTTCTTTGTCTTCTTAGATGCTTTGAATGATGCTTCCTTTGTAATTGGATTGTCTTTCTCTGTTCTCATCTCGTAAGCTATGAGTGTCCCATGAAACTCATCCATGGTTAGTGTAGCTAGGTCCACTCTCTCTTATAATGCTGAAATATTTGAATCAAATCTCATTGGTAGAGAGCTCAATACCTTTTTGACAAAAACCTGTTACTTTAACTCGTATCCCAGACCTATGATATTGTTTACTACTTCATCAACTCGTATAAAGTAGGATGCTATGTCTTCATCTTCGTTCATGTTTAGTTGTTCAAACTTTGCTCTGAAAATTTGAAGGTTAGCTTCCTTGACTTTCTCATCTCCTTCATGTATGTTTATTTTGTCCCAGATTTCTTTCACAAAATCACATTGCATAACCTTGGTGTATATTGATTTATTCAGACCATTTAGGAGTGCACTTGTAGCTCTTGAATTGTTTTCTTCAAGTTTTTTTCCCATCTTTATCTATTGGAGGAGTGGTTGGTGCTTTGTATCCATCTACCACTGATCGCCAGACATCAAATCCTAGTGCCCGTAGGTGTGTCTTCATTATTCTTATCTAGAAAGAATAATCTTCCCCATCAAATCATGGTATCCCAATATTAGAGTAATCCATGATCTCCTTCCAATTGTTAGACTGCCTTTTGAAGGACCTGCTATGATTCCAATTGTTGGATTATTGAGAGGAGGGTGAATTAATAATAATTATTTTTAATTATTTTTAACCATAGTATATATAAGTGTTGTTATCCTTATCATTATTTTACCAATATCATTCAACAAGTGCAGAATAAATAAACCATGACAAATGAGCAATCATACACATACACAATACACCAATATTTTTACGTGGAAACTCAATGCAGGAGAAAACCACATAATGATTTTTCCTATATGTCTTTTAAGAAGTACATTCATTGGAAGCACCAACTTCCTTTGTTATCCAGTTACAACTGAAAGGAGGATCCAACCCCCTAGATTATCAGGCTAAAAACTGAGGGAAAATCCAACTCCCTAATTCTCTGGCTACAACTAGAAGGAGGATACAACCCCCTATATTCTTTGGCTACAACCGAAAGGTGGCTACAACCACCTATCCTTGCCCTATCCAAACCTCCTTGAAGTATACATGCCAAATGCATACAACCTGTCACTGTCACTGAATCAACACTGTCACTGAAAGCCTATCCCAATCTGTATCACTCTTCTTCAAACTTTCCTGTGGATTTTTGACTTGTCTATTCTGCAACATGTGGATGTCTGTGCATTTCCCTATTGCACCTCATGGATGTCCGCACCTCTATTTGTTGCAACTCGCGAACTAGCACAAATATCTGATAGTATCACCAATTTTTTTTTTGTCACTATGTTTGTGTCACTGTCTTAGTCTTTGTCACTATCTGATCATTTTGTATCTTCTCACAAACTAGTTGATCTGATATAAGCAATACTCATCCAATATCTAAGTATATCTAACAAAACCATGTACTAGGTTCATACATATGTCTTACTGAACTCATGTAATATAAGAACCCTTTACATTAACCATACATCAAACCCTCACTTTTATGCAAACCCAACATGTACTGATAACACTATGTCTGAACCATAAACCCTCAACCATACTCCAAATATCATATGATAAGTCTTAACAAGATGCTCAATGAAGTATCCAAACAACAAACAACCAATGTGGTAGCAATGTATTCCTGTATATCTGTCTGATACATAATATACCATACAACCAATAGTCCCTCAAGAAAAATATCTCAATCTCCCATGGCTATACCCTAAGCATTCAACAAAGATATACTTAAGATAAAAATATAACATACCTTTTGTTATTGTAGATAGCTCTATTGTAGCTTCTTACTGTCAAACCTTCATGTAGCTTATTCTCTGCTCAATAACCTGTCACTAAAGATAGATATGATCTTCCTTTCCATATTTGGCAACAGATCCACACTTTGTCTTCAACAAACCCATGGGTATTCATTCTTTGTCCCACTGTGGCCCACAGATGTCCACGCCCTTCTAGTACTGCAACCTATAAATGTCTTTAGTAAAAACCTAGTTCAGTACCCATAGTCTTGACCCTTTGAACTTGCAACTTTTTCGATGCTTCAAAATCACTGCTATATATTTGTCAATGATACCTACCCATAACATTTCACAAAACAGATATTCAATGTGCTCAAATTAGGTGCTAATGAGAGACCCTTTCTCTCTTATTTATACTCTCCAAGCAACTTCCTTTAGGGTTTATCTTCTAACTATTTTACCCAACTTCCTTCTTTTAGGGATAACCCAATTTTAACTACTTACCCACTTGCAACCACTTTAGCATAAATAGAAAACTCACCACTTCTTGTTGCAACTAATTTATTTTAAATTATTTTCTTATTACAACAACTTTACTCATGATCAACTCCTAGTTACAACCACTTTGACTAGTAAAATTCTTCTAGGAGCTTCTAGAATAATTGACTTCTTTGACCTTCTAGGGACTTCTATGTAACTCATGAGGGTTCTCCAACTTCACTAAGCCATATCTCCTCAACCGAGAGAAACTACATGATGTACCACATATCACCTGAAATAAAACAACATGTTATTCATCTATGATATTCTTTCTTGTAATTGCAGTGATCTTCATTACATAATTCCTTAGTTAAACATGGGTCCCTTGTCCACACTTATGGGGCTACCAAAAATTGCTACAAAAATTGCTTCAAGGGTTGGCATCAATAATAACCAACCCAATTAATCAACACCCAATACTTGTACTATCTTCACACTTCGATGACAAAGTGTCTATTAGATACATATAGGGCGAGTAAGAAGGGTTTCCCTTGGAAACCAAATAGTCTCAGAAAACTGAAATCCTCTGTAGTCTACAAAATTTGTTTCTCAGTGAGAAAGTAGGCATCCTCTAGTGACAGTCTTGATGTAGTAGGACAAAACATTATATTTTTGAAATCAGAAATAAAATTGTTGTGGACCGCGTAGAAATTGTATTGAGCTTTATGTCTCCATAAAGTTGGGTACCAAAAATAAATTGGGTCCACCTTGAAATCAACAATATTTTCCCTCAACAAGTCTTTGAATATGCGACAATAGGCTATGGAAAAAACCAAATAATAAGTCATATATAATTTTTGGGTTTTTCTCAAACCACCTAGTTGAAACGATAACTCATTTGAAATAATTCATCCCCAATCAATCAGGGCATCTTTGTGAACAACAAAGTGAAAAATATAAACAATATATTTCAACACAGAGGCTGTGGACTCCAATCCAATTATAAATACAAATATCTATGAAAATTCTTTGTAGGGGTATTTTAAAGAACTTATGTCAATTTGAGTGGAATTGGTATTAGCTCTTGGGACGGTGAGATAGTTCTTGAGGAGATTTGCTCCTCCTCTGTGTTCCTTAAGAAATTCATCAGATTCCTCATTCTTGAACTACATGGTGGATTTTGGGAGTCATAACATTTTTTTGAAAACTAAGGGAGTCAAGGAGATTGACGGCTTCCCTTGAAATTGAATTATTATTCTTTCTGTATCAAATTTGTCTGGGAACCGGAGAACTAATTCTTTGAATTTCGTCACCTCAGGAACACAACCAACCAATTTTGTGCCTGAACTCAAAACTTGGTTTGTTTCCTTCTCGGCGGGAGGGAGATTCAAATAAATCTTGTAAGCTTGCAACCACTGGAACTCGTGATCTTCTCGCCAGAGAGTGTTAAGTGAGTCTCCACAATACAAGTCCTTTATTCTACTTGACATATCTTTACACTGCTTTCTCTTCTTGCGAATAGGTGGCGTTGTTGTTGATATAACCTTTTTACATCATGGTGTATTAACCCTTTATTAAAACTTACCACATATTTCCTTTATTATTAACCACCGTAGCTCTTATTTCAAAGTTGTCGACTTGTATGGTAAGCTTTAGAATTTATTACAAATCTTTGCGAAATATTTTCCACTTTAATAATGGTATTAGGTTCACACAAGTGGCGGTTGATAGGGTGGAGGTGAAGTAAATTCCATTGAGAATGGTGATGTGATGTTGGAAAACACAAAAAATGATTAAGTATGGAGATGGAAAAAGGGAAATTGAAAGTGCAATATGGTGAATGCAGGATTGAAGGATGCGGGACACGAGCATTTGTGGGACATGGAGAATTGAAAAGGTAAGAAGGGATGACTCTCACATCTGTAATGATAAAATAGAATATGTATCAGGAGAGTTTGTTATGCGCATCGTGGAAGTGAATGGGTCATTTTGGAGACCGTGAGATTGCATGTTGTAGGATATGAGCATGAGGGAAAAAGATAAATGGAAAGGAGGGTTGTCTGGCATCCACAATCAAGAAAATTGACTAAGTATAAAAAGGTAAAGAGTGCAATTTGGAGGATGTAGACGTAGAAAAAGGTCATTTTGAGTGTTGCAAGTTTTTGGGTTGCAAGACACAAGAATTTGCGGGATAGGGATGGATTGGTCTCTCACAACGGGACTCTTGTAGCACATAAATGACTAAGTGTTGGATTTTTGAAAAGTAACTATGTATAGACTTGTGGGTTTGCAGACCTGGGAACTTGATGTTATCCTGATCTGCAACCCGCATTTGAAAGAGAAAAATGAATAAGTAAATAATATACAAGGAACATAGGAAGAAAAAGGAAAAATACCAAGAATGGATATGTATGTACCATAGTTTATCAACAAATGTAGATCAATAACACCCTACATCCCTAACCTACTTCCATCTTCCAAATCCTATCCCTCCTCTACTAGACTATACTGGAGCGTCAACTAGATTGACCTAACTCCATATATAACCCGTAAGCAAAAGTTTCAACTACCTTGACCAAGCTTCCCCAAAAGGAAATTGATAGTCATCATCACATGTCTAGGGGAGCATGACTCAACACCATTCTCCCACAACTCCAGGTTTCAGAGGATAATCAGTGAGAAACTCTTCCACCCATCCTAATAGAATTAGGGTCAACACCCTATCATGGATCATACTACAACATTGTGTGCTGGGAGATTTGTTATTGAATATCCAGTTTCAAGCAATTGTGCCACTTGAAAAACCTACACTTGCCCAAATATCATAACAATGCATTTGAACCAATTTAAATTAACATAAGAATGATTCTTATCATACCATTTCTCATTTCATGTCCATGGCATCGACCAGTTACTATCACATTTCTCTGGCTATTGTGTATCCCATTCAATCTATAGGTTAGTTTATAACACAAACTCATGCACAACTATATAGTATTAACATGTGGTTTCTTTTAAAGCATATCATTAAACCCGATATCCACGTACCGAGATCCTTCTATTAAAATTTGCATTCTAGAAGCAAATCAAATAACATCCATCATTAATAACATAAAAATAACCATTCATAGTATTTACATACACATAGGTCCACATGTCCAAAATTTGAAGTGCCAATGTTTAACAGTGTTCCACACATAATAAGCAAATGAAAATACAATTAGACCACAAGTAAATTTAGCTTCCTAGGTTGAAATGAGTCATTACATCATGTGTACCTTGGTTTTATGCATGGGAATATATTGATACAACATCTAAACATAGAAAACAATTTCTAAGGCCAAATTCTCCTCATGGGTATAGGAAAATAAGGGTCCATAAAGGTTCTTACTCACATCCATTGATCCCATCCTGAATTAACACTCCAACAACAACAAAGGGTGAGGAAGAAATGTAAAGGATAAAATTCTTATCAAACTCAAAAGGACTAATTAAAGGTGATGAGATAAGATAATTCTTTAACACATCGAAGGACTATTGGGCTTGATCATCCAATACAAAGAGTATGTCAAATCGTAACAACTAAAGAAAACCATGAGTGGTGGTGGCATAGTCAGGGACAAACTAATGCAAGAAATTGGATTTCCCTTTAAGGCTCTACAACTGGCATAGATAACATGGTGAGAGTAGTTTAGTGATGGTTTGAAACTTCAAGGGCTAAACAATAATGTCAGCCTTGGAAACTGTGAATCCCAATAACCAACCACTAGGCATATTGAAGACACACTTAAGAGGGTTTAAGCATATATTATACTTGCAAAACCTAAGGAAAATAGTACACAAGTCTTCTAAGCGTTGTGACAATTTCTTCGAGTGAGAAGTGAGATCATCGAGATAGGCCAAAATAATGTGAATGAGGTCATGAAAACAATATGACATGGCACATTGAAAAGTGGATCTATTGTTATTTAATCCAAAGTTCATAACCTTGTATGTGAAGGTTCCCCAAGGAGTAGTAAATGCAGTTTTGTATTGATCTTAGGTTTGAATCTAGATCCGATTATAACTCAATAATCCAAAAAGGATCTCATGATAAATAGAAGCATCAATAATTTTGTCAATGAATGGCATCAAGTAATTGTCTTTTAACAGGTCCCACCAACTGTAGTGATACTTGGTGTATTGGATGCACCTCAATTTGTTTAGCCACCCTACCTAGGATTGACCCTTGCTTGTCTAGGATTTATTTTCCCTAGCCATCTCCTTCCCATCTCATAGATGTTTTATCATAAGCGTCCCATAGAAGGGGAAATCGAAAGCTGCTAAAAATACATGTTTTGAGCAATCGATGCCCATTTAGTTTTGGGACATTCCCTATTTATATCGCAAAAAGTGGTGTAAATACAAATGGTGCATTGTTTCTTCACAACATGTATAAGGTTAGAGGCCATAGAAGTTTATGCAATAGGGTGAATGCATGCCACTTGATGTAATTTATCAATCTCATCTTTGATGGTGGGGGCCTTGCTGGGGTGAATAGGCCATTGTTTATGATAGATAGGGATGGCATATGACCATGTATCAATGTGATGTTCAATGATGGAAGGATCAATTATAAGCATATTTGTGTATGACCAGGAAAAAACATAATGGAATTCTTGGAAAAGAGTTTTATAAGAAACAACCTATTTTAGGGGAACAATTTTCCCCAAAAATGATGTTTTCAACAACACCTGACATAATTAAGATATCCACCTTGATGGTAGGTGGAATGTTTTCTAAATTCCCCTCTTCAAATACATCATATGTAGGGATGGGATTCTTAAACCAATTGACTTTTCCATGAGGGAGAAGGTCTTTCATCTCTAGAACATATTGGTCAGAGGGACCCATTGGTTGAGGTAAAAAGTAGGAATGATGGTGTATATCATCTGAGGGGTAATCTAGTGCAGTAAGGGACTCTATAATTTCTTCATCGGAATGAAAGATGGGGGTACTAGATTATATGCTACCATGTGATGTAAAATGGAAGTGTCAAAATATGGGATAGTGAACCCTATATCAATGCCATAGAAATGAGAAGTTTTGATCACATAGGACACATCTAAAGAGGAAGACAAAAAACCAGTGGATGAAGGTTCCATTGATGTTGATACTAAGGAGATATCATGCATAAAATGGATTATTTGATGTACATTAGATGAACATGAAAGTTTTTTAGACAATCTCATTCCAATGGAGGTGGAGAGAAAGAGAATGTCCATGGTGTTCTCATCGGTTATAATAGGAGGACGACTAATTTCAACATTTGGTTTTCCCTCAGTCTAAAAAACCATTGGAATCAAAGGGTGATATCCTCCACTACTAGATTTGTTTTATTCTTGAGAGAGGAATCAAGATGATGAACAATGGCGAGGGCATCATGAAATTGAGGTACCTTACGACAATGATGAGAATAGTCACCATATGTATCACACAAAGCATAGGGATGATACATGTGTAAGAAATTAATATGATTGGTCAAGGATTTAAGAAGTGAAATTTGCAGCACATGAGTGGATGGATTAGGCTCCAAATAATTAGTGTTGAAAATATCCTTTGATTCTAGGAGCACTAGAAAATTGTTGGTTGCATGGCCAGTGAGGTCACATAAAACACATGGGGAAATTACTCTAGGTGTGGTGGTTTGGGTGGCCATAACATGTCCATAGTTATTGGTCCCCCTAGTCTTCTTAGATTCCCCCCCTTTGGCAACTCCTTTCCTAGACTTGGTAGGGGTTGGTCGAGCCTGTGTAGATTTTGTAGAAGACACAGGGGTATAAACCATAGGTTGAATAGGTGTCAATACCAAATGAGGAGTTGAAACCAATGGAATAGGAGGGGTGGGAGGATCCATGTACCATACTGGGATTCCCAAGGTAAGATTGGGTAAACTCAATGTAGCCATCACAAATGTACTAAATATTCATGGAGGGGGAGATAATAAAGGCACTTGGGAAAAATGAGTCTAAAGAGGTGGATTCCCTCCCCATGACGGGGTTGAAGATATGAGATATATGGGATAAGTAGAAGGTTGCAAGGAAGAAGCCTCAGATGACAAGTGTGTTGAGGCCATGGTTGTTGTGATGTTGTCACTATGCACACATTGGATGGCCTTGGGTGCAGGGGATGGGTTAATTACTGGTGGAGGACCATAATACATGCAAAACAATGTAGAATCTTTGAAGTCTTAAGGACTAACATTAGAAAAATAAGAAATGGTTTGACTCCTATCCACTAAAGTCACAACACTATTGGGATTCAATTGAGCTTTCAAGTTGGGGTAAATAAGTTGATCAATGGTAATGAACTTCCCATTGTGGGGGAATCTCATTGTATCAAAAACCAAAGGGATAACCACCTTCATAGCATACATAAAACTATGTCCTAAAAGTATGTTATAGTCCAAGGGGGCATCTATAACCTCAACATCAAGAAGTACTTATTTCCTATCTAACTGGATGGGACAATTTTGATACAACCCTTTTGGTTGGGAAAGCCAACTATCATATGCATGGAGTGTAGTTATAGATGGAAGAAGCTTGGGAGAACCGAGTTTCTTCTAGACATGAGTTGACATCATGCAAGTGGATGCACCTTCATCAATGATACATCGATGAATACTAATGTTTTTGATCATTATTAGAAGCTAAAAGACAACAAAAGGGGGAAGACGAGGCTTATATTTATCGATATAAAAATAATCATCTGATCATTTGAGGGTTCTACTATTCCCAATGTAGATAGCAAGGAATTTTTCTACGAAGGGAAAGTCTAAAGGAATTCTAAGGATGACATAGAAATAGGGGAGTGAGATAGATCATCAACTATATTGTAGTTATGGGAAACCTACACATGAGTCTTGGGGGCATTCTGATGTAAAGGAACCTTTGGAACTTTGGGGGGAATATCGATTGTAGATCATGGAATCTATAAAGGTCCACTACTAGCTAGTGTGGCATCACTTGGCTCAGTAGATGATGTTTTAGGGGGAATTCCATATTGACAAGTTCATGTTGATAGTTTAACATTGAATGAATTCATGTACAATATTTGGTAAGTACCATCTCTACAAGGGTTGGAATTGGTAGGTTGAATAGAAGTAGGGAATTCTAGTGTGGATACAAATCTTTGTGTTGAAAAAGGGTTTCACAAATAGCTAGTTCTGAAAATGAAGGAGGGTAGGTTGGGTGGTAGGTTGATTGGCTATCGCAATATTGCACAAGCTTTCTTAGATGCTTCCTTCAATCGAACCAACTTAGGTAAAAATAAACATTCATGGGTATAATGCCCATGGACATCATAAATAGAGAAAGGGATATTCGTGAAAAGTTGATTGTCCTTCTCTTGTTTTGGTTGGGGATTGTTATATTGCCCTTGATTTGTGGTATTTTGGTTGTCCCCAACATTATTTGTAGGTTGTTGATTCTGATTTCCTTGGTTCCCTTGGTTTTGGTTTTGGAATTGGTAATTTTTGTTTGTTATTCCCCTTGTTCTTATTTTTATTATTGGTATTCTAATTGGGGGGATTGGGTACATTTTGTTGAGCACGCACATTCCCTTGAAGAGGAGGTGCAGGTTGACCAAGATTAATGGAGGGTTGGGGAACTATAACTAGAGAAAATGAAGCTATTGGTGGAGGGTCAAGAAAAGTAAAGTATGTTTTCATGGTTTCACCACTACAAGAAGAACTAGTACAATCATGACCATGCACATGTTGGTGTGCAAGGGGAACTGGATATGAGGTGCTAGCTCCCAGTTACGCGGTGAGTGAGAAGAATTTGGTGTAGGATTAGGCCAAATGTAAAGCATTGGGGGACAAACTACAATAGGTGGGGAGTAAGAAGTACTAACCACACCATATGGGGTACTATACCCACTAGTTCCATGGGGATTAGGGTATGGAGGATTATATGACACAGACTGAATAACATCATCAATTGCATGGGATTCCCCCAATGTTGACAAGTCACTATGGCATAGATGAGGTCATATTGTTGTGCCTTTTGAATGGATTCCTCCTTAATCTCAGGCATGGTCATGGCCACATCCTTGGAAATGAGAGGAAGTAATGAATTCAAAAACCAGTCCATGAGACATCAATAATTAATCTTATCTTTACACAAGCCATGTTGTTGATGGCATTTATAGATATGGGCGGTGGTAGTTTTATGAAAGTTGATGAGAATATTGATTCCTACATCGTGGCAAATTGAAAGTTGAAAAAAGGTTAAGAACACCTTGGCTATGGACTCAAAGGTGTTATGGGAATGGGTTGGTTGACCAATGCACCATTTGGAAACCACACCTATGAGAGTGCATTGAAACAACCTCAATGTAATCAAGTCATCCGTGATTCTATTTAATGAGCACCAAAGGTGGAATGCCATGATATGATTGGAAGGGTATTCTCTAGTACAAGCTACAAATTTAGAGATATCCAAGGGTGTATTATAGTGGGCCAAGCAACATTATGATGAATAAGATCATTAATCAACTTGGTCAAATAAGGGGGATTCAACCTTACCATATAGGGTAAAGTGGGCATGGCCTTTTAATTTATTCCTTTTTGTTTGATGCTTAATAGGAACAACCATTAAGTGGGTATTTTGGTACAAATTAGTAGCAAAACACTAGTAATAGGTTACTTCCTATCCATTTGAGTATATTCAATATCATACTAAGGAATATCCTTTTGGGTCTACTCTTATGAATTTGTTGTTCATTTAGGATGATAAAATACATTTTTCTGAATCTTCTTTTTCAGATATAGATAGCTTTGTTACTAGGGAATATGAAGACAATGATCATGATATAATTCTCTCCAATGAAATTTAGTCATGTGATATCAATTTTGCACATATCCATATGTTTTTAGATAGTATAATGGAAGAAGTCAAGAAGAAAAATGACCTCAGACCAAGAATCACAACCCCGAATTTTAGGAAGGACAAGGTGTCAAAACTACCTCCTAAATTCAAGAATCCCATGGTAGCCATCAAGGTAGACCCCAAAGTTGTCGAGTCATCTAATAAACCATTTTTTGACTATTTAAAGGACTCAATATTTTCTTAACAATAAGGAAGGGCTACACTTTAGAAACCCATAGTCCTAACCAAACTTCCAAATGTCATACAAGTAGTGTCAAATTCCAATTGGCCACCACAAATCTAAACCTTCATTGCATTTAACAAGTAGCAATGTATTGGAACATAGACATCAAACTGAATAGCACCCAACAATAGGGAATACAACTCTATTAGGTCATCACAACAAGGCATGTTCTTCACCAGGGAAATTAGTTCATTAGGAACCGAATCCAATGAATCTCCCCCCACTTAATCCAAGAAGTTAACTCAATGGGTGTCACTACTTCCCAAGGGGACATGACTTCTCTGGGTGATCATTTTGTGTCGTTTAAGGGATGGTCCTATTTGATAAATTATGTGTCTCGAACTTTCAATGCAATTTTTGGGTCCTTCCCAACATTTTTTGGGGATGGAAACTATGAAATGCTTCTTTAGATGCATTTCCAAGTGTAGTGCTCATTAAGATATTGCAACGAGGTACCATATTTAGGAATTAGAGTTTGTATGCAAAATTTATGGCCCTGAGAAGCCGCCATTCAAACTTAGTTTTTTTAGACCCACCTTTTTTCACCACCTCAATGCCTAGGTTTAGGATTTTTATTTAGGGTTTCTGTTTCATAATGTAAGAAAATGATTATCACTCCTCCTAGTTAAGTTATTTTTACAATTGAGTGCAACCATCACATCCCTTCTCAAAGATGAGCTACCACCATTCTAGCCATTATGTATTGTCATGTACATTGTAATGTTTTTCACTATTGTTTCTTAATAGATGACTATTTCCACTGTATTACTAAACCTTTTTCTTTTTGCAATAGTATATGTGTTATTTCTTGAAATATTACATGTGCCTTCATTTCATTCTCAACCATATTTGGATCAACATTGATTCCACACAAGGGACTAATTTTAAGCCAATAGTCACCACCCTTACCAAGGCATTTGCCATAATTTTAAATGTGAAGGGTGATAGAGGAAACACCTACTGATTTGTAAATAGGTACAATTCATCACAACACATCTTATAATATTATGAAATCTTAAATTATGCAATTTATTTCCTTAGATCCCAGATTAATTATTACTAGCCTATTTCTTAGATTTATGAAAATAATTGAATATGAAAATGAAAGAACATGAAAATATACACACCATCTGCATGATTGAACATAATTTTTATTGTGGGAAACCCAATATGAGAGAAAACCCAACTAGAATATGAAGCCTATGCTCTACTCTCTTTTCTTCAATTATGAAAATGCAAACACAAAGAAAGGAACACTCACTATGGAGTTGTCTATGAATCTGTGGCTTGAATGGCTATAGACTCTCCTCCTACCTCTGTTATGCACTCAAATCCCACTCCTTGGATGCTCTACTCAACTATGGAACAAGTACAATACAAAAGAATGCAACTGCTTCTCTTCCTAGAGGCCTAGTATTTAACATAGCCCAATAGTCATCTAGGGTTATGTTTTTGCATCCTCAACCCTCAACTAGTGATAAGGTTTTGGACCTTCTAGAATCTTCTTGAAATCCTGCACATGGCTAGCCTAACATGTCTTATTAATGGGGGCTAAGGTGGCATCCACTCGTACCATGGTGGTCAACAAGATAAGTCAACTTGCAGGAGGCATAACTTCCACATATGATCTTCGATTGAAGTGATTTTTGCACCGTTTGAAAGGTATTGATGTGTAGAATAGTGTCAAAGGGATGTAAGCTATGCTCACAAATTTTTGACCAATCGAAATTACTCTAGAAGGTTCCGGACCCCAAATATCCAAACTTGGCCCTACCACTAAAATGAGCCCTGTACACCAATTCCTCCAAATTTTTCACATAGAAAGTATCAAGATAGATGAAAAATTATATAATGATCTTGTTAATATTATGGTAGCTTTGGGAGGTATGAACCTCTATTGTGACCTATGACGAGATTAGAATATTCCATAAGGAAGCAAAGAAGTAAAGGAAACCCTAGACAAAATTTCGGTTGCAGAAATATATTTAATATGAATTAATTAGTACCCAAAAGGAGAAGTCATCCCCAGTAAGCCTGCCAGATTACTATAAATACAAGGCACCAGTTTCTCATTATACACATTCTCAGAATTGCAGAGAGCCAGTTGTGCGCACTACAGTTCACAATTTTGTGCGCAAGTTTATGGGGAAGAGTGTTGCGCCAGTTTTTGGGTGGGACTATCTGATCAGCTTTGGTTACTTTTCTTGCCTGGTGCATTAGCCTTGCTTGGCTATTGATTTCTACCAGTATTCTTCTATGTCAAGGTCAAGGTGCTCGGAGGGTGGCTTCGGCCTATGGTTCGGTGACAAGGGTATTGTCAATGGTAAAACGAGCACAATCTTTCATATTCTAACAGGTTATGGGCCCACACCTCCTTCAGTCAGTCTAAACGCTGGAAGGAAGCATAACCACTAGGATATTGAGCTTGTTGAAAAACTGTCGCTAGGGTTACTAGTAGGAGCAGCTTCCAAAGACACTGCCGCTAGGGTTACTAGCAGAAGTAGTTGCAGAAACCCTAATCTCATATCCGACACCTTGCGATGGAGCATCTCACTCAAAAATAAGATATTCAGATGCAACCTAACTCAACGCACCTCTTGGCTCTCTCAGAAGATAGAAACGACGAAGTTGAAGTTTTGGATCAAAGCATGACTAGTTACCAGTCAACCGAAGACATGAGTGAAACGATTAGTCTTTTACACTACTCAACACTGATCAGAATGATTGAAGATGACATGTGGATAATCGATAGTGGAGCTTCTAGGCACATGACGAGAGATCAAGCCAGAATCTCAAATCTAAATGAGAAGAAGACCTCGTACAAGGTAGATCTTGGAGACAAAACCACTTACCCTGTGGAAGGATTTGGACAAGCCTCCATCAAAATGAAAACAAGTAACTATGTTCACTTAAGTAATATTTTATATGTACCTGGTTTAGAAAAGAATCTTGTATCAATATCTTGCCTAGAAGACAAAGGAAACATAATAGATTTCACGGATGGAAAAGTGTTATCATGGCATAAAGACTCCAACATAGAGAATGCTAGGGTTATTGGAAGTCATGAAGAAAATCTGTATAGACTACTAGAACAAAACGACAAAGCTCTTGTACATAATGAAGTCAACCCTAATGAGCTTTGGCACAGAAGGTACACTCACATTAACTATCAAGATTTACCCTTTCTCAGGAGGATGGTTGAAGGAATACTAGAGTTGCAGTCTACACATGAAGGAATCTGTAAAGGATGTGCTCTTGGGAAGAATATCAAGAAACCATTCCCAAGCAGCAACAATAGATCTAAAGAGATTCTAGATCTGATACACTTAG
This sequence comes from Picea glauca, assembly GCA_000966675.3. Taxonomy (NCBI): domain Eukaryota; kingdom Viridiplantae; phylum Streptophyta; class Pinopsida; order Pinales; family Pinaceae; genus Picea; species Picea glauca. Next base: position 147,063 of record JZKD02S1202432.1, read on the forward strand.
ATGTTTGCGGTCCGATGCCAGTAAAATATCTAGGAGGATATTCTTACTACATAATCTTCATAGATGACTATTCAAGAAAGACTTGGTTATATCTACTTAAGACAAAAGACGAAGTATTCAGTAAGTTTCAAGAGTTCAAAGTAGAAATAGAAAATCTCACAAATAAGAAGATCAAGACACTAAGAACCGATAATGGTGGAGAATACACATCAAAGGAATTAGTTACATTCTACAAATCGGAAGGGATTAGGAGGGAGCTGACAGTTCCTCATAATCCTCAACAAAATGGTGTAGCAGAAAGAAAGAACAGATCCATTGAAGAAACCGTAAAAGCCTTACTAAATGATCAAGGTCTATCCATGTTCTTATGGGGAGAAGCAACAATGACAACAATATATGTGCAGAACAGAATTCCTCATCGTATATTGAAGGACATGACACCAAGAGAAACCTTCTCAGGTAAGAAACCCAATATGGAAAACCTAAGAATATTTGGATGTCCTGTTTACTCTCACATTCCCAAGGACACAAGGAATAAACTAGAACCTTCAGGAAAGAAAGGGATATTCGTGGGATACAGTGATTCATACAAAGCTTATAGAATATATATTCCATAAAAACACAAGATCGAAGTCAACAAAGATGTAACATTCAATGAGAAGATGGCCTTCAAGAAATCCATAGAAGAAAATATAGAAGAAGAAGAGATTGAATAACTTAACGAAGAAAGCACAAAAAACGTAAATGACGAAAAGGAACTACCTGATCATCCTATGGAGCCATGTGAAAACATTGATTCAGATATTGTACCTAAGACCAAGAAAAGACCATCTTGGCTTGAAGCTACCTTACAAGATGCAGAAAGACTCAAGGTTCCAGAAGGAACATTCAAAAAGAGTAAAAGACCTAAAAGATTCTCAAGTTATGCAACATACATGACAAACCTTCTAGACGAAGAACCTACCACATTTGAAGAAGAAATTCAAAAGGAACAATGGAAAGAAACTATGACGGAAGAGCATCAATCCATTATGAAAAATGAGGTATGGGAAATCGTACCAAGACCTAAAGAAAAATTGATGGTAACCTCAAAATGGGTGTACAAGATCAAACATGCAGCAGATAGAAGCGTGGATAAATACAAGGCAAGATTCGTAACTAGAGGGTTCTCCCAGAAGGAGGGAGAAGATTATGACGAAACCTTTTCTTCGGTGGCTAGATATACTTCCATTAGAGCTATCATATCTCTTGTTGCTTCCATGGGATGGAAATTACATTGGATGGATGTAAAGACAACTTTCCTCAATGGAGCTATTGAAGAAGAAGTATATATTGAACAACCTCAAGGGTTTGAGGTACATTCCAGAGACACTCATGTTTGTAGATTGAAGAAAGATTTATATGGACTCAAGCAAGCTCCAAGGACTTGGTATGCCAGAATTGACAACTATCTAATGAGACTTGGTTTCTCCAAGAGTCATGCAGATCCAAACTTTTATTACAAAGTCGTGGACAATGCACCTGTGATTCTACTATTATATGTTGACGATCTATTCATAATAGGTGAAGAGTCTCTTATTATCTGGTGCAAGAAGAAATTAGCTTCTGAATTTGATATGAAAGATCTATGTCTCATGCATTATTACTTGGGCCTAGAAGTATGGCAGAAGTGTGGTGAAGTATTCCTTGGACAAGGAAAGTACGCAATAAAGATCCTTCAGAAATTTGGAATGATGGATTGTAAGTCCATGGACACTCCTATGAATGCATATATAAGAAAAGTGAAAGATCCAGATTTTGATCCAGTAGATCCATCTCTATATCGACAACTAATTGAGTCATTGATGTATTTGGTAAATACTCGACCAGACATCTGCTTTGCCGTGAATACACTAAGCCAGTTCTAGATGGAACCAAGACATGAGCATTGGATAGTTGCAAAGCATGTATTAAGATATATTTGTGGAACAATAAACTATGGTTTGAGATATACTGCATCCAGTGATATACAACTTCATGGATTCACAGAATCAGATTGGGCAGGAAGTGCAGAAGACAGAAAGAGCACTTCAGGTATGTGTTTCAGCTTGGGCGTTGCTATGATATCTTGGGGCAATAGTAAACATAATTCTGTCGCACTCAGCACAACAGAAGCAAAGTATATCACAACATGTGAAGCATGCACTGAAGCAATATGGTTAAGGAAGTTAATCTCTAATTTATTTGATCAGATTCTAGAATCGACCATAATATATTGTGATAATCAGAGTTGTATAAGATTATCAGAACAACCCGTGTTTCATGAAAGGTCGAAACACATTGAGATCAAATACTACTTTATCCGAGATAAAGTCAAGGAAGGAGAGGTAAAGCTAGAATATATCCCCACTGACGAGCAGGCAACAGACATTCTGACAAAACCTCTATCTAGAGTAAAGTTTTCATATTTCCGAGAGAAGATGGGGATCATGGAAATAACTCCCTTAGCTAAAAGGGAAGACTCTCCAGGTTAGGAGGGAGCACTTAAAAATATTATTGAAACATTTATCTTTGTGATTGAAAAATAGTCCAGATTGGACAGATT
>JZKD02S1202432.1:149656-163564 GCA_000966675.3 Picea glauca
GATGGAAAGTGTTAAGTATGGTTTGAGATATGGACACGCTACACCTTCCTATGCCTCTAGTAGTACAACTCAACCCAAGAGTGTCAACATTTATCTAAAGGACATATGTAATCCACCATGGAAAAACAAGGCATCTAACATCAATTTAGAGTGTTATGATCCATTATTATACTTGTTACTACCTAAACTAGCACCTTAGTGGAAAGTCCAACCACAAGTGCTACCTTGTGGTAACAAGGTGAGAATTGTACCACTATCACCTTAGTACAATATCCCCTTCACTTTAGGTCAGTTCCGAATGGCAGGGGGGGTATCCCTATCTACCAATCATAGATCTTTAAGTTAATCTCATGCAAGCTTATGATTTACTTTAATGAATCCACAATATGTATGACAATGTAAAGTACAAGGATTCTAACAAGTGATTAACTGCTTTAAGATAACAATTCAAGGTCAATAGCAGAAACCACAAATTATCCACTTAAGAGAGAAGAGTTAGGACCTAATGGAAACATGTGTTAAATCTGATTTAAAGGTGTGTAACAAAGACAACTTCATATTTGCATTTATATGATTATCACTCCAATAAATGAAACTTAGAAGAGCCTACTTGAATGAAACCACTTTAAGCTACTTTAGAGCACTAGGAATGAAATCGGCTAGCATAAATTGACGGTGTATTGTGTGCTTTGAGTGCCATTCAATTTTATGTTGAAATAGGGAATAACTTAAGGTTGTCCCACACTTCCAAATCTATTTAAATGATAAATAAACATAGAATTCCAGATTTAGGGTGAAGAAAAGAACCATCCAAGAAAGATATTTCCACTAATATGCAATATATTTTGGATGATTTAGCTAGGGCTTGAAATATGCAACAAATAAATAGCTCAAGTATCTTAGAATCAAGCTCACAATAGATATATCAATGAAACAAATGAAAACTTGAGAGAAAATGGTGAATTATCCCCTAGGGTTATCCAACGTTGGCACTATAATTCACCAAAACAATATCCACATGGATGATATGCAATTAGAAGCAATTTGGAGATGGAATTAACCAATATAAATGTACGATAAAATTGTAGCAATATTCTAGTTAATGAAATAGAAGCTAGGTCTAAATGCAAATGAACTTGTAAACATAAAACCTAGTTTTAAAGTTTCCTCAAATCTAATTTTTAATTATGTTATGCAATTTCCAGATTTGAAAGAACCTTGAAATCAACACAAAACAAAGTAATCCAACCTTGAAAGCACAAAGATATTGGGCCGATTTGCCTCTTTAGGGTTTGTAGATAAGAAATGAAGCATAAATCCTTAATAGTCTAGTTTGGATTATGATTTTATTTTTATTTTTTCATTAGATTTCTTTCCAAACAAATGCAATAAAGATTTTGGATTTTAGGGTTTTGGTTGGTTGTTGGGAGAAGACAAGTGTCTTATTCTCACCAGGTCTTATGATATGTAAACTTCCATGGATATTCTATTGGAACAACGCATCATAATAAATCTTATAATATTATGAAATCATAGACTATACAGACTAATTTTCCTTAGATCCCAGATTCCTTAATTACTAACTTTGCTTGAATTTATGAAAATAATTGAAAACAAAAATGAAAGAGTGGGAAAAAATTACACACCATCCACACAATTGAACAAAAGATGTATTATGGGGAACCCAATATGAGAGAAAACCCAACTAGAAGGTGAGGCCTATGCTCTGCTCTCTTTTATTCAATTATGGAAATAAATTACAAAGAAAGATGCATTCTCTGTGGACTTTCCTTTAACATTGTGGCCCAAACAACTGCTACAAAATATCCTACCTCCTATGCTATGCTCTCAAATACCATTCTGTGGATGCTCTTCTCAACTATGAAACAAATACAATACAAAAGAATGGAACCCCTTTCTCCTCTTAGCGACCCTGTATTTAACATAGCCCGATAGCCATCTAGGGTTAGGGTTTTGACTTTCTCAACTCTCAATTAGTGTTAAGGTTTGTACCTTCTATTATATTCTTGAAAGTACACATGTGGATAGCCCCATATATGTGAGTAATGGGGGCTACCATGGCATCCACTCGTACCATGGTGGTCAACAAGGTAGGTCAACTTGTGGGAGGCATAACTTCTGCATAGGAGTTCCGATTGAGACAATTGATGCACCGTTGGAAAGGTCTCAAAGTGTAAAGAACCATCAAGGGTATGGGAATAAGTTCTAAAAACTTTAACCCCAAAAAATTTCGTTTAATTCCTCAAAATGGCTCAAGAAGGAAAACATGGACCTGTCACTAAAATGGCCCTGCAGGTCGATTCCTCCAAATTTTTCCACCCATAAAGTACCGAGATAGATGAAAAATTGTTTGATGATCCAATATGGATCAACTTATGGGGTTAAAAAGTATGCTCCTCATAAATTTTGTCTGTCTTATCTTAATGGGTTAGAACTAAGGGACTAGAACCCAAGGGTAATTGAGTCTTTTCAAAATGCAAATGCAACACAAATAATGAGTCATGTCAAAATGCGATTGCTATTAGGTAGAGAAACATTTAAGTATCATGTTCTAACTTCACAATAAGTCATAAAATTCATACCATTTTCCAACTTTAAACATGGTAGGGACAACATCAATCCTTATTACATGTGACAACCCCTAAGATATGAAGTAGTTCCTAGGACACTAAGTAAGGAGCATGTGTATTGAAAGATGATATGACTAGGCGAGTAACTTCATGAGTTGAATTGCATAGCCATATAAGGTTGGTTAAAGCTATCCATCCACATGAGTGTCTTTAAAGATGGGGGAACACTTTGGCATTGAGTTACCATTTCCTCAACATTGTTTCTTACTACCCCTTGTCTTGCCTTTTTCTTTATTTATTAGTCCATTTTCTTTATATATGCATTGTTAAGCATGGGACTTAGGGCATTGGCCTCATAGCGAGTTGGCATAGCACACACTTTATTTTTGGCTCTTGATTTTAATTTGTTGCATCAACATTGAGCTTATTGTTTTTAAAATGAGGATTTTCTCATGGAACTATGAAGCATGAACCTTGCTATGACATATGCCAACCAACCATGAGTGGGCAACCAAAAAATTAGAAAGATGGAAAGTGTTAAGTATGGTTTGAGATATGGACACGCTACACCTTCCTAGGCCTCTAGTAGTACAACTCAACCCAAGAGTGTCAACATTTATTTAAAGGACATCTGTAATCCACCATGGAAAAACAAGGCAACTAACATCAATTTAGAGTGTTATTATTATACTTGTTACTACCTAAACTAGCACCTTAGTGGAAAGTCCTACCACAAGTGTTATCTTGTGGTAACAAGGTGAGAATTGTACCATTGTCACCTTAGAACAATATCCCCCTCACTTTAGGTCAATTCCAAACGCCAGGGGGGGTATTCCTATCTACTAATGATAGATATTTAAGTTAATCTCATGCAAGCTTATGATTTACTTTAATGAATCCACAATATGTATGACAATGTAAAGTAGAAGGATTATAACAAGTGATTAACTACTTTAAGATAACAATTCAGGGTCAATAGTAGAAACCACAAATTATCCACTTAAGAGAGAAGAGTTAGGACCTAGTGGACATGTGTGTTAAATCTGATTTAAAGGTGTGTAACAAAGACAACTTCATATTTTTATTTAGATGATTATCATTCCAATAAATGAAACTTAGGAGAGCCTACTTGAATGAAACCACTTTAAGCTACTTTAGAGCACTAGGAATGAAATTGGCTAGCATAGATTGATGGTGTATTGTGTGATTTGAGTGCCTTTCAATTTTATGTTGAAATAGGGAATAACTTAAGGTTGTCCCACACTTATAAATCTGTTTAAATGATAAATAAACATATAATTCCATATTTGGGGTGAAGAAAAGAACCATCCAAGAGAGATATTTCCACTAATATGCAATATGTATTGGATGATATAGCTAGGGCTTGAAATATGCAACAAATAAATAGCTCAAGTATATTAGAATCAATCTCACAATAGATATATCAATGAAACAAATGAAAACTTGAGATAAAAGGGTGAATTCTCCCATAGGGTTATCGAACGTTAGCACTATAATTCACCAAAACAATATCCAAATGGATGATATGCAATTAGAAGCAATTTGGATATGCAATTAACCAATAGAAATGTATGATAAATTTGTAGCAATATTCTAATTAATGAAATAGAAGCTAGGTCTAAATGCAAATGAACTTGTAAACACAAAGCCTAGTTTTATGGTTTCCTCAAATCTAATTTTTAATTATGTTATGCAATTCCTAGATTTGAGAGAACCTTGAAATCAACACAAAACAAAGTAATCCAACCTTAAAGCACAAAGATAGTGGGCTGATTTTCCTCTTTAGGGTTTATAGATAAGAAATGAAGCATAAACCATTAATAGTCTAGTCTGGATTATGATTTTGCTTTGATTTTTTCATTAGATTTCTTTCCAAACAAATGCAATAAATATTTTGGATTTTAGGGTTTTGGTTGGTTGTTGGGAGAAGACAAGTGTCTTGATCTCACCAGGTCTTATGATATGTAAACTTCCATGGATATTCTATTGGAACAACGCGTCACAATAAATCTTATAATATTATGAAATCTTAGACTATGCAGACTAATTTTCCTTAGATCCCAGATTAATTAATTACTAACTTTGCTTGAATTTATGAAAATAATTGAAAACAAAAATGAAACAGCGGGAAAAAATATACACACCATCCACACAATTGAACAAAAGATGTATTCTAGGGAACCGAATATGGGAGAAAACCCAACTAGAAGGTGAGGCCTATGCTCTGCTCTCTTTTATTCAATTATGGAAATAAATTACAAAGAAAGATGCACTCTCTGTGGACTATCCTTTAACATTGTGGCCTAAACAACTACTACAAAATATCCTACCTCCTCTTTTATGCTCTCAAATACCATTCCGTGGATGCTCTTCTCAACCTTGGAACAAGTACAATACAAAAGAATGGAACCCCTTTCTCCTCTTAGCAACCCTGTATTTAACATAGCCCTATAGCTATCTAGGGTTAGGGTTTTGACTTCCTCAACTCTCAATTAGTGTTAAGGTTTGTACCTTCTATAATATTATTGAAATTACACGTGTATAGCCCCATATATGTGAGTAATGGGGGCTAACATGGCATCCACTCATACCATAGTGGTCAACAAGGTAGGTCAACTTGTGGGAGGCATAAATTTTGCATACGACCTCCGATTGAGATGCTTGATGCACCGTTGGAAAGGTATCAAAGTGTAAATAACCATCAAGGGTGTGGGAATAAGTTCTAAACAATTTAACCCCAAAAAGTGTCGTTTAATTCCTCAAAATTGCTCAATAAGGAAAACAAGGACCTATCACTAAAATGGCCCTGCAGGTCGATTCCTCCAAATTTTTCCACCCATAAAGTACTGAGATAGATGAAAAATTGTTTCATGATCCAATGTGTATCAACTTATGGGGTTAAAAAGTATGCCCCTCATAAATTTGGTCTATCTTATCTTAATGGGTTAGAACTAAGAGACTAGAACCAAGGATAAATGAGTCTTGTCAAAATGAAAATGCAACACAAATAATGAGTCATGTCAAAATGCAAGTGCCATTAGGTGGAGAAACATTTAAGTATCATGTTCTAACTTCACAATAAGTCATAAAATCCATACCATTTGCCAACTTAAAACATGGTAGGGACAACATCAACCCTTATTACATGTGACAACACCTAAGATAAGAAGTAGTTCCTATGACACTAAGTAAGGAGCATTTGTTGTGAAAGATGATATGACTAGGCGAGTAACTTCATGAGTTGTATTGCATAGCCATATAAGGTTGGTTAAAGCTATCCATCCACATGATCATCTTTAAATATGGGGGAACACTTTGGCGTTGAGTTACCATTTCCTCAACATTGCTTCTTACTACCCATTGTCTTTCCTTTTTCTTTATTTATTAGTCCATTTTCTTTACATATGCATTGTTAAGCATGGGACTTAGCGAATTGGCCTCATAGCGAGTTGGCATAGCACACACTTTATTTTTGGCTCTTGATTTTATTTTGTTGCATCAACATTGAGCTTAGTGTTCTTAAAATGAGGATTTTCTCATGGAAATATGAAGCATGATCCTTGCTATGACATACGACAACCAAACATGAGTGTGAAAACAAAAAAATGAGAAATATGGAAAGTGTTAAGTATGGTTTTAGATATGGACACGCTACACCTTCCTAGGCCTCTAGTAGTACAACTCAACCCAAGAGTGTCAACATTTATCTGAAGGACATATGTAATCCACCATGGAAAAACACGACAACTAACATCAATTTAGAGTGTTATGATCCATTATTATACTTGTTACTGCCTAAACTAGCACCTTAGTGGAAAGCCCAACCACAAGTGCTACCTTGTGGTAACAAGGTGAGAATTGTACCACTGTCACCTTAGTACAATACCCCCCTCACTTTAGGTCAGTTCCAAATGCCAGGGGTGGGTATCCCTATCTACCAATGATAGATCTTTAAGTTAATCTCATGAAAGCTTATGATTTAATTTAATGAATCCACAATATGTATGACAATGTGAAGTACAAGGCTTATAACAAGTGATTAACTTCTTTAAGATAACAATTCAAGGTCAATAGAAGAAACCACAAATTATCCACTTAAGAGAGAAGAGTTAGGACCTAATGGACATGTGTGTTAAATCTGATTTAAAGGTGTGTAACAAAGACAACTTCATATTTGCATTTATATGATTATCATTCCAATAAATGAAACTTAGAAGAGCCTATTTGAATGAAACCACTTTGAGCTACTTTAGAGCACTAGGAATGAAATCGGCTAGCATAAATTGATGGTGTATTGTGTGCTTTGGGTGCCATTCAATTTTATGTTGAAATAGGGAATAACTTAAGGTTGTCCCACACTTCTAAATCTGTTTAAATGATAAATAAACATAGAATTCTAGATTTGGGGTGAAGAAAAGAATCATCCAAGAGAGACATTTCCACTAATATGCAATATGTCTTGAATGATTTAGCTAGGGATTGAAATATGCAACAAATAAATATATCAAGTATCTTAGAATCAAGCTCACAATAGATATATCAATGAAACAAATGAAAACTTGAGATAAAATGGTGAATTCTCCCCTAGGGTTATCCAACGTTAGCACTATAATTCACCAAAACAATATCCAAATGGACGATATGCAATTAGAAGAAATTTGGAGATGGAATTAACCAGTAGAAATGTATGATAAATTTGTAGCAATATTCTAGTTAATGAAATAGAAGCTAGGTCTAAATGCAAATGAACTTGTAAACACAAAACCTAGTTTTAAGGTTTCCTCAAATCTAATTTTTAATTATGTTATGCAATTTCCAGATTTGAGAGAACCTTTAAATCAACACAAAACAAAGTAATCCAACCTTGAAAGCACAAATATAGTGGGCATATTTTCCTCTTTGGGGTTTATAGATAAGAAATTAAGCATAAACCCTTAATAGTCTAGTTTGGATTATGATTTTTCTTTGATTTTTTCATTAGATTTCTTTCCAAACAAATGCAATAAAGATTTTGGATTTTTGGATTTTGGTTGGTTGTTGGGAGAACACAAGTGTCTTATTCTCACCAGGTCTTATGATATGTAAAATTCCAAGGAGATTCTATTCGAACAATGCGTCACAATAAATCTTATAATATTATGAAATCTTAGACTATGCAGACTAATTTTCCTTAGATCCCAGATTAAATAAATACTAACTTTGCTTGAATTTATGAAAATAATTGAAAACAAAAATGAAAGAGCGGGAAAAAATATACACACCATCCACACAATTGAACAAAAGATGTATTCCAAGAAACCCAATATGGGAAAAAACCCAACTAGAAGGTGAGGCCTATGCTCTGCTCTCTTTTATTCAATTATGGAAATTAATTACAAAGAAAGATGCACTCTCTATGGACTTTCCCTTAACATTGTGGCCCAAACAAATTCTACAAAATATCATACCTCCTCTTTTATGCTCTCAAATACCATTCCGTGGATGCTCTTCTCAACTATGGAATAAGTACAATACAAAATAATGGAATCCCTTTCTACTCTTAGCGGACCTGTATTTAACATAGCCCGTGAAATATCCCTGATCCGGTTGATCAAGATATGTGCTACTGTTCTACTGCTCTGGCATGCAGATCTGATACAGTGGGGGTTTCTGGATGTGTTTTAGCTGGGTGACTGAGATGTTATTCGGTTATAGTGTTTGCATGTTGGTTATTATGGTTGCATGTCGTTTATTACAAGTGCATGTTGCATAATGAAGGTTTAACAATCATAAAAAGACGCATGCAAGAGTATAGAATGTCAACTGCTCAATATCATGAATAATAATCGTGCATGCATGGGAATACAAATCGCCTACTGAAATATAGAGTCTAGACATCAGTCAGATCTCATGGATCTGTACTGGAATACAATCAAATAACAAAAGAAATACCCGTGACCGCAAGAAGACAACAGATCTATTGCATACACGGATAGATATGAAAAAATGAGCGATCCCGGAGAAGTACGATAACCGCTACCAGCGGGAAAAATCGATATAAAGAATCCACCGTCAAAATGAACTCGAAACTGCTCCAATCAATGCGCCCTGGCCTCTGCACTGGAAATAATGTCTGACGGAACTCAGATCGGACCTCTATGGCACTAGATATGGACCCCTGGGGGGTTTGCGCCCCTCCTTGGGCACTGAATGCACCCCAAAGGATTCCACTGTCAGAATCTGTCGTTATATAGCTCAAAATTATCATCTCGTCCAATGATGAAATGGGTCGGAAGGGTTTGGACGGAACTGATAGGAAACCCCTGCATGCAATGCCAAACGTCTGTTCGGGATGACTGCGCCCAAAACGACTGTATGGGACGATCTGCAAGATTCCACCATCAAAATATGATGATGAATGGCTCAATGGAAGCACCCTGGCTGGATCTCTACTGGGTTGGAGTGAATTTGCAATCGGAACCACGGTCTACTACAGATCTCTGAATCTCCAAAATGACTTGCGCCCTCCTTGGCTGAGCTACGCCCTCCATAATAATCTCTCCTGAAAAGAATGATGAAATACCTGGATGGTATCTCCTATGGGCTAGGGTGTGTCTCTCAACACCGAAACCGATCAATGGTGGTGGTTTCCTCTAGAAATCCACAAAACAGTAAGGTCGGCTCTCCTCCTCTCGAAAGTCTCAACATCAAATCATAACAATGCATAATGAGGAATTAGGTCAAATTCCTCTCTTTATATCTTTCTCAACCTAATTCTTCGTTGACATCACTTAACCTAGGTGCCTTCCCTCCTAAGTGATTTAATTGTCAATTAAGTCACCCCCTTAGCACCTTTTCCTTCTAATTCTCCGTTGACTTAGGATTAAGTGACTTTTGCTAAGTATTTTGGCTTAATTTTATCATTTATCCTTAATCCCTCCTTATTTCTCCATCTGGTTCCCTGTTTGTGCCTGACTATAGTCTACGGGAACATATAGACTACTAAGTCACTCCCTGCTGGCCTACTCTTGGGGACGGGACATCACAGCCCGATAGCCATCTAGGGTTAGGTTTTTGACTTCCTCAACTATCAATTAGTGTTAAGGTTTGTACTTTCTATAATATTATTGAAAGTACACATGTGGATAGCCCCATATATGTGAGTAATGGGGTCTAACATGGCATCCACTCGTACCATGGTGGTCAACAAGGTAGGTCAACTTGTGGGAGGCATAACTTCTGCATACAAGATCCGATTGAGATGCTCGATGCATCGTTGGAAAGGTATCAAAGTGTAAAGAACCATCAAGGGTGTGGGAATAAGATCTAAACACTTTAACCCCAAAAAATGTCGTTTAATTCCTCAAAATGGCTCAAGAAGGAAAACAAGGACCTGTCACTAAAATGGCCCTGCAAGTCGATTCCTCCAAATGTTTCCACCCAGAAAGTACTGAGATAGGTGAAAAATTGTTTGATGATCGAATCTGGATCAACTTATGGGGTTAAAAGGTATGCCCCTCATAAATTTGGTCTATCTTATCTTAATGGGTTAGAAATAAGAGAGTAGAACCCAAGGGTAAATGAGTCTTGTCAAAATGCAAATGCAACACAAATAATGAGTCATGTCAAAATGCAAGTGCCATTAGGTAGAGAATAATTTAAGTATCATGTTCTAACTTCACCATAAGTCATAAAATTCATACCATTTTCCAACTTAAAACATGGTGGGGACAACATAAACCCTTATTACATGTGACAACCCCTAAGATAAGAAGCAGTTCCTAGGACACTAAGTAAGGAGCATGTGTTGTGAAAGATGATATAACTAGGTGAATAACTTCATGAGTTGAATTGCATAGCCGTATAAGGTTGGTTAAAGGTATCCATCCACATGAGTGTCTTTAAATATGGGGGAACACTTTGAAATTTAGTTACCATTTCCTCAACATTGTTTCTTACTACCCCTTGTCTTGCATTTTTCTTTATTTATTTGTCTATTTTCTTTATATATGCATTGTTAAGCACGAGACTTAGGGCATTGGCCTCATAGCGAGTTGGCATAGCGCACACTTTATTTTTGGCTCTTGATTTTATTTTGTTGCATCAACATTGAGATTATTGTTCTTAAAATGAGGATTTTCTCATGGAACTATGAAGCATGAACCTTTCTCTGACATATGACAACCAAACATGAGTGGGAAAACAAAAATTGAGAAATATGGAAAGTGTTAAGTATGGTTTGAGATATGGACACGCTACACCTTCCTAGGCCTCTAGTAGTACAACTCAACCCAAGAGTGTCAACATTTATCTAAAGGACATCTGTAATCCACCATGGAAAAACAAGGCAACTAACATCAATTTAGAGTGTTATGATCCATTATTATACTTGATATTGCCTAAACTAGCACCTTAGAGGAAAGTCCAACCACAAGTGCTACCTTGTGGTAACAAGGTGAGAATTGTACCACTATCACCTTAGTAAAATATCCCCTTCACTTTAGGTCAGTTCCAAACACCAGGGGGGGTATCCCTATCTAGAAATGATAGATCTTTAAATTAATCTCATGCAAGCTTATGATTTACTTTAATGAATCCACAATATGTACGACAATGTAAAGTACAAGGATTTTAACAAGTGATTAATTGCTTTATGATAACAATTCAAGGTCAATAGTAGAAACCACAAATTATCCACTTAAGAGAGAAGAGTTAGGACCTAATGGACATGTGTGTTAAATCTGATTTAAAGGTGTGTGACAAAGACAACTTCATATTTGCATTTAGATGATTATCATTCCAATAAATGAAACTTAGAAGAGCCTACTTGAATGAAACCACTTTAAGCTACTTTAGAGCACTAGGAATAAAATCAGCTAGAAGAAATTGATGGTGTATTGTGTGCTTTGAGTGCCATTCAATTTTGTGTTGAAATAGGGAATAAATTAAGGTTGTCCCACACTTCTAAATCTTTTTAAATGATAAATAAACATAGAATTCCATATTTGGGGTGAAGAAAAGAACCATCCAAGAGAGATATTTCCACTAATATGAAATATGTCTTGGATGATTTAGATAGGGGTTGAAATATGGAAGAAATAAATAGCTCAAGTATCTTAGAATCAAGATAACAATAGATATATCATTGAAACAAATGAAAACTTGAGATAAAATGGTGAATTCTCCCCTAGGGTTATCCAACGTTAGCACTATAATTCACCAAAACAATATCCAAATGGATGATATGCAATTAGAAGCAATTTGGAGATGGAATTAACCAGTAGAAATGTATGATAAATTTGTAGCAATGTTCTAGTTAATGAAGTAAAGGCTAGGTCTAAATGCAAATGAACTTGTAAACACAAAACCTAGTTTTAAGCTTTCCTCAAATCTAATTTTTAATTATGTTATGCAATTTCCAGATTTCAGAGAACCTTGAAATCAACACAAAACAAAGTAATCCAACCTTGAAAGCACAAATATAGTGGGCCTATTTGCCTCTTTAGGGTTTATAAATAAGAAATGAAGCATAAACCCTTAATAGTCTAGTCTGGATTATGATTTTTCTTTGATTTTTTCATTAGATTTCTTTCCAAACAAATGCAATCAAGATTTTGGATTTTAGGGTTTTGGTTAGTTGTTAGGAGAAGAAAAGTGTCTTATTCTCACCAGGTCTTATGATATGTAAACTTCCATGGATATTCTATTGGATCAATGCGTCACAATAAATCTTATAATATTATGAAATCTTAGACTATGCAGACTAATTTTCCTTAGATCCAAGATTAATTAATTACTAACTTTGCTTGAATTTATGAAAATAATTGAAAAATGAAAGAGCGGGAAAAAATATACACACCATCCACACAATTGAACAAAATATGTATTTTGGGGAACCCAATATTTGAGAAAACCCGACTAGAGGGTGAGGCCTATGCTCTGCTCTCTTTTATTCAATTATGGAAATAAATTACAAAGAAAGATGCACTCTATGTGGACTTTCCTTTAACATTATGGCCCAAACAACTTCTACAAAATATCCTACCTCCTGTTTTATGCTCTCAAATACCATTCCGTGGATGCTCTTATCAACTATGGAACAAGTACAATACAAAAGAATGGAGCCCCTTTCTCCTCTTAGTGGCCCTGTATTTAACATAGCCCGATAGTTATCTAGGGTTAGGATTTTGACTTCCTCAACTCTCAATTAGTGTTAATGTTTGTACCTTCTATAATGTTCTTAAAAGTGCACATGTGGATAGCCCCATATATGTGAGTAATGGGGGCTAACATGGCATCCACTCGTACTATGGTGGTCAACAAGGTAGGTCAACTTGTGGGAGGCATAACTTCTGCATATGAGCTCTGATTGAGACGTTTGATGCACCGTTGGAAAGGTATCAAAGTGTAAAGAACCATAAAGGGTGTGGGCATAAGTTCTAAACACTTTAACCCCAAAAAATGTCGTTTAATTCCTCAAAATGGCTCAAGAAGGAAAACATGGACCTGTCACTAAAATGGCCCTGCAAGTCGATTCCTCCAAATTTTTCCACCCATAAAGTACTGAGATAGATAAAAAATTGTTTGATGATCCAATTCGGATCAACTTATGGGGTGAGTGATCTAAAATTGAAGAAGACTTGAAAAACTTGAATAAATATTGCAAGTGAAATGTTATGTGTTTAAAGCAATCAGATCAATTTGCAACACATAGTTAAGGATTACTTATGTAGAAATACACATAGATAGTAGCATAAAAACATTGAACATAAGACATAAACACAACAACTTGATAAAGGAGTTCACCCCACTTCGGGCTACATCTCCTGGTCCAGCTTCCAATGGATCATTATTATTAAATTTCTCAAAGTGCTCAAAAACATGCCTTACAATGCTCAAAATGACAAACTGACTGCTCCAATGGCTCCACAACGTCCCAAAACCCCTGTCTGGGCTCTTTCGGCACCTGGAACGGTCGAAAAATGAGAAAGATATGCCTTCTTGAAGCTCCTTCTCCAACTTTGCCGTCTCTGGTTCTACAAATTGTACCCTTGTTGCTTCAAACCTGGCACACACGCTCATTTAAGCGTAAAGAACCCAGTCCCGTGCATAACCGTGCACCGGTACAAACCGTAGGACGGTTAAGGGCGCACCAGCCCCTAACCGCCTAGGCACTTGGGCGCATGGTGCATGGAACCATAGGATGGGCACAAAAGTAGTTTAACCGTTGTAACTCCCGGGTGGTTAACCACCGGTCAAACCATACGCATTAACCAAAGGTTATAACATGCCCGCGCGCATGTTTTAAATGGCAATA
>JZKD02S1202432.1:181403-222994 GCA_000966675.3 Picea glauca
GCAAGACATTACAATATAATATTATATCGCGTGCGCCAAAAGTTTGGGTTTAACATATGCGGTTGTATGTACAATGATGTGTCCATGGGTCGGGGCTTAGCCTCGGCCCGCCCCCCTTTCCAACTATTACAACATTGCAATTCAAATATATGTGCGTTGGATTATGTAACAAGGAACACGGGTCCGCACCATGGTTAGCGCAATTTGTAAAGTCATATGTTGTGGTGGGAGGTCTG
This sequence comes from Picea glauca, assembly GCA_000966675.3. Taxonomy (NCBI): domain Eukaryota; kingdom Viridiplantae; phylum Streptophyta; class Pinopsida; order Pinales; family Pinaceae; genus Picea; species Picea glauca. The sequence continues at coordinate 181,640 of JZKD02S1202432.1, forward strand.
GGGGTCGAACCCCGTGGCCTCCATTATTTTTACATAGCCATTATAAGCCAACCAACGAGGGACATGTGGCGCTCGAGCATTGGGCCACGTGTCCTCATACCATTCCCTGCCAATAAGACACGTGTCAGCATCCGATTGGACAACCACCAACCAATAAGAATGCACCACGTCTTCCACCTGCCACATAATCATGATGGTACGGCCCTCCACGTGGCCATACGGACTGCACTGACAGGTACAGTCAACATCCCAAATTTTTGCCTGTTTGGCTTGGCGGACAGATCGCGATATCTCCTCCATACAGACTCTGTTTGCGAAAGTAAATATACCACCCGAATCAGGAAGACGAGACGGACGCAGTGGAACTGTTTTTGTCGCATTCCGAGCACTTTGAAAATTGAGCAAATTTGATCCCCTGATCAGTGAGAAAGTATGCCCCTCATAAATTTGGTCTATCTTATCTTAATGGGTTAGAACTAAGGGACTAGAACCCAAGGGTAAATGAATCTTCTATCTAATCAAGATAAGATATGTATACTAAGGACCTACTAGAAAGGGTTCCCAAAGGAAGCACCTTCACCAACAAGATCAACTATACCTTGATAAAAATAATAAATACCCTTGCTAGGGATACAAAGGGAAAACAAATCAAGTAATTGAGAAAATACCAAACTAACAAAGGAAGAAGGAAAATATTTACCCTAATATGTCTTCCCTCCAAGTGGTAGGATTACTATCATGTCGGTGGAGAACTCATATGGATGGAAGAAACATCCATTGTCTCCAACAACATATGGCACAACAAATTTTCAACTTGGCGACAAGGCCACACCAGTTTACTTGGCCCAAAATACATCTAACATTTAGAAACTTTCACCATTTAACAGTTTATAATTACATCCATACTTAGAACATACAACAATAAGAAGAATGCATCAATACACAGTTAAACAAATGTGCAAGTAAGGTGGGAGGCCAAACCGACCTAATACGCTATTTTTATTACAAAGACAATAGCGTGCCATGTTTGGAACTCCTGCCACACCAAAAATGTTTTACAAGGAGATTTCGCTCAATTTATCCAACAATACCCTGTGCAAAATACAAAAAACATAACTCCATCATGTCACCTTGTGAAACCCTTTGTGCCTACAACCAAAACACTTGACAAATGACTTCAAACTTCGCCCTCATGCTTCAAGCATGTTGTTCATGCTACCCTTGCATCCATTCTTCTGAGTCCCCTCTTGGTTATCACACTGCTTATAACTTCATGGCACTGTCATGCACCATCAAACCTCAACACCTAACTCAAATCTTCCAACGACTATTTCGTCTCAAGAAAAATTTCCCTCTTTTGCTATCTTCATTTGCAGACTCCACAAGGTGGCACAAGTCACCCACGAGGGTTGACTTAGCCCCTTGGGAGGAGCTCAACCTCTCTACCAAGATCCTGCCTCATACTTCTCAGTTCATGTAGTTGTGAAGTGTGACTATCTCTTGCTAATCTCCTTCATTTTGGTCTCACCCTTGGGAATATATAGGCACCCAACCTTATGAATTGGAACATCTCCTTGCCTATGGGTGATCTGACCTTCATTTTACCATGTTTTTCCACTTAGCCAATTTGATCGACCATCGTTAGGTGTGTTCATCCCTTAGGTGAGTTGGGAAGACTCACCTAAGCATTCCCTCCTTGCCTTGGCCAACTCATTCATTTACTTGGGTGCCCCAAGTATTTCCCACAACCTTTGTTCGACCATCCCATGGTATTATTTATTTTGAATGAAACCTTGACTACATCCAATGAACTCTTCAACTAATTCCACCATCCACCCAACCAACTTATCGTGGGTGCATGCATCCCTTAGGTGAGTTGGTCCGACTCACCCAAGCGCACCCTCCTCATGCCTTAACTGATTTTCTATTTGGTGATGTGCCCGATATTCCACTCACAACCTTCATCAAAAACCCTTTTATAACTTGTGGTGTAAGCCATCTTGGGTTGAGTTGCCATGATCTGCAATAAAAATACTAAGGAAATTAACTGGAACATAAAACAACAATACTATCACCAAAACCGAGAGAAAAATGACCATCATTTTATTTAGAATAAAAGGAAGGATTATATAGATGCCTGTTATTACATGATGGCTTGAATGGGTCAAGCTACAACTAGCTTCTAACAACTAGTTAGCTAGATATAATCAACTACTTCCTTAGGACTTGTGCTCAACTATTCTTGTCCTCCAATAAGCTGAGAGAGTGCACCTTCCAAAAATCCAGCTGTCTAAGGGAGTGTGCCTTCCTTGGGATTCACGTGGATGTCTGTTGGGTTTCCCAATTCTGCCCTATTTAAGCTCAGAAGTGTCCCCACTTCCATAAGAAAATGAGGAAAATACTTGTGCATGGAAGCTTCTAAAAACCATTTAGCCCGGGAAAGAGTTTGGCCTGTGTGCCCAACAAGGTAAGAGGTATGTTGTTGATTATGGGTGGTGGTATGGCAAGTGTCAAGTAAGGTGTCTTGTAGTAAGGTAGTCTGGGAATCAAGGATTAACTCTACATGATGAGAGACAGTGACATTATATTCTAGCAATGGGGGTTCATAATGTTTTAGACTATTGGAAGAGTTGCAACCAACAAGCTAGGAGAGTCTGAAGGAACGCTAGGGATAGAAGTGATTCTATAAAACTTGACAAAAGGTATCCCACGAACCAATAGGTAGAGGGGTGGCCATGGGAGGATCTCCTAAGTCCACCACCATAGAGGAGGTATCTATTTGGTCATCCCACCAAGATTAAAAGCCCATTCCAATTGCAAACTGGTGATATGTAGCTTCTCTTCTTCTATAATTCCTAGGAATGTCTTGAAATAAGTGGATAGATTTCATACCCAAGAATCAATGACCTCACCACTCATATGCCCTGAAAACTTAGGTAGCTAGAAAAAATTATTCAACTGCAGTGGTGCTGGGGAGATCTGCTGGAGCCAAATGAGTTCATTGAGATCAAGTGCTAGGTCCTGACTAAGAGAATATTTCCTAGATGTATAATCCTCAAGGGAGGAGGCTATACAAGGAAACATTATATTCATATACTGAAGAAACTCATATTTGGATTTGGATCAAGAGCTAGATATGGATTAGGATCTGGATCTGGGTCTTGAGTTGGATCAGGAGCTAGATCTGGATATGGAACTAGACCTGGAAAACCCTGGATTTGGATCCAACCCTAAATCACATTGTCTGGAGCTCAAAAGGGAGGGTGCACTAGCAAACCCTAGCCAAGCTCATGTTGAGAAGGCACACTTGAAGAGAGGGGAGGGTGTGGAAAACCTAGCGCACCCTTGCATGACTTGGAGAAGTGGAGGATCCCCACAACCAAAGAAAAGAGTAGTGGAGGGCGAGAGAAACCCTAGTGCACTATGTTGGAAGATATTGAGGGTGAGATAAACCCTAAGCACACATATGAAGCTGGAAATCACCACAAAGGACTAGGTAGTGGAGGTCTTGAGAAAACCCTAGCACAATTCCTGATATATAGAGTGTGGAGGCACCCCTAACACACCTCTTGATCTGAATACTGGGTGAGGGAAGACACTAACAACCCATTAAAAAAAAAAAATCTATCTGAAACTCACTAGATTATAAGCATCTTAGATTGAAGATTTGATACCATTTGATCTGCAATAGAAATAGTTAGGAAATTAACTAGAACAAAAAACAACAATACTATCACCAAAATTGAGAGAAAAATGACCATCGTTTTATTTAGAATAAGAGGCATGCTTCTATAGATAATTTTTATTACATGATGGCTTGAATGGGTCAAGCTATAGCTAGCTCCTAACAACTAGTTAGATATATCTAATCAACTACTTCCTTGGGACTTGTGTCAAATTATTCTTTTCCTCCAATAACCTGACATAGTGCACCTTCCAAGAATCCAACTGGCTGAGGGAGTGCGACTTCCTTGGGATTCACATGGATTTTTGTTGGGTTTCCCATGCTTGTTGACATGTCTCATGCCCAAGGAACCCCAACTCACCCAAATTTACGAATACATCGTGTCTTCAAGTGCATCGAGCATCCCACATGCTCAGTTATCTTCGTCTTGATTCATGGTGGGAGGGTGCATTCCTGGGCTTGGTTCCCTAGGTATTACATCCTATCTCACTCCAAGTTGTTTCTACCCTCGTCAACATCCACATAAATTTGTTGTCTCCAAGTCTCTTCCCGAACTCATGCCTCCATCACCACTGCTATTGGAAACCACATGATTCGTGCCAAAATGTAAACCCCAAATTATTCCATAGTGGAAACCTCAAGTTTCCTGTGAAGGAGAAACCCCAACTTTCTACAACACTTGCGATCATCTGCAACACCATGCAACCATCCCTACTACCCAAAGTCGTGGTGTCACCAAACTATCTCTTCCCTAAGTCTATTTGCAATGGTGTCATCAAACTATCTCTTGCCCATATTCCAACTAAAATCTGTCATGTCTCTGTACGTAGTTAACCCCCACATTTCGAACAAGTTGGGTAGCTAGTTCAACTTCACATCCAAATCATAAGCACGTCGTCACACAAATGAACATATTCATTTCTTCCCATGTGTTTGTCAATCCATCCAGCTCAAAAATACCAAGGAAATATCACACTTGCCTCCTTGCTGCGGTCATCATCAAACTCTGTCAAGAAGTTCCTCTGCATCAACCAAGTATCACATGAATGAATAACTATACATATGGAGTTTGATGCCTTTTCTATGTCACTATGGACTAGCTCATCCAAGTGTCAAACTGGCTAGATGGCCTATCCAACCATCGTATTCACCCGAATGAAGTCACATCTCCATATGAAAAAATTATCTCCTCCATCCACACAATGTCTCACCAAGAAAAGCTCCCTTTCCCCGCTTTGTTGTGATGTCACTCCAAAACAAAGTCTTCCTCTAACTTCCTAACTTCAAAATATACTATGAATGAAAAATCTGCTATCAATCCCTCCCATCATTGCACCCAACTCATCCCATATCCAAGCTATTCGAAAAATCAAGGAAATCATTGCTCGTCTACCACCTATGTGACCAACCAAATATGCTCTCTTAAATCATCCCACAAACTATAGGATCCAGGGTACCGCCTCATCACTACTACAACCATTCCCTCCATACCACCATGGTTCACTATCAATTCTTCCCAATTCAAGTGTGAGCCTGGATTCATCGGTCAATATCCCATACTCTTCATCACCTGTCTATGAAATGCCCCAAGTGTGCAAGTCTCACACGTCCAACAATCGTCAATGCACTACTACTTCATTCATGTTGTGTTTCAACCTGTTTGTGCAATCCTATGATCTATATAAGTCAACGAATACATCCACATGTGTCTCAACATACTGTCCAAAGTGCTCCAAGGTAAATGGCTCATGTTCATATCTTGTAATGAGTCATCTTGTTTATTCCCCAAGTCGTTTCATCATTTGAATTTCTGGAGCGACAATCAAGTCATCACATGAAGAATCAATAAAAATGGCTAAGGCACCCATGCTCCAAGGAACCTCACCCTAACTCTCAAATGGAGAACACATCTCATTGTCTACTTTGTCACAACAAACCCTTCATAGCACCTCATAAAATAGCTAGGCAACAATTAAAATCATTTTCATATCTGTAACCAAATCTGTCTAAGTCCACTTCTTAAATTCTCCCAAGCAAGTTGCCCCAATTCCTCATCCGCATCACCCTCACTAGGGTGCTCCAAACTGTCCCATGACTCCAATGAATCTTGCAGCACTTTGAACCCCCCCAATTCCACGATGGAAACATGTTGTACTTGTCTTCAACCAATTCTCCCCATCTCCATCCAAATAACCCAACACAACAACTCAAATCCCGCAAAGAAGTTGAAATGATCTTTCTTGTTCACGACATCTCCGACAACCCATGGTTCAAGTCATCATACTATCATAGGTCTACAAATCACCCTAAACCACCAAGTCTGATTACAAAATGAACCTCCTTGTTATGGATCAAGAGTGAGTTATTCCCCATCAATATTTTGTCTAAGTAAAAAATGATGATGTGCCCAAGTCACCACACTGCCATTGAAGTCCCTATCCATACCTCACTTATCTTTGTCACCAAGCCACCAAGCCCTATGACATACACTTTCAAAACAATCTAGCACTGTGACCCATGGTATACAACAACATGACCCAACAACTATGTATAGTGAAGCCCAACATATACATGTCTCGACAAGGTGCATCCAAACAATCTGCATCAAGTCTCAAACTAAACTCTGCAATATGAAAAACTCTATCTTTGTCACATTCTCCATGCAACCAACCAAACCCATATTCATTGCCTTTTCATCTTCGCACCTTGACTACTTTCTCATTAGGACACCATGCACACACCACCTTATTGTTAAGTCATATTGTTGTTAACTGACCTTCATAAATATGTGAAGAGTCACCTCATCCAAAGACTGTGATGGTTGTCCACAACTCAACTGGATCAACTATGTTTCTTGGTGATGCACAATATGAAGTTGTCATGGAGAAAACATGTTCAACCAATTTCCCTATGATACAAGCTATGCTCTGATACCAACTACTATGATGATGACAATGGTGAAGAGTGTTATCACTATGCAAATTTATTGGCTGAGGAAGCAACTCACAAAGGTAACCACAAAACCACTTTAGAATTGAAAACTAGCCTTTTCGGTTCAGAGAAGGATCTCTCTTGTCTCTTGGTCTCTAAAATATGGATTTTCTTTGAGGATCAGTGTCTAGGTATTTTGAATAAGTGAAGGGGTTTTTTAAGGTTTGCTAACAAGAAGGAAAGGAACTTATTGGGCAATGAAGTCAACTATGAAATCAAATGAAATCCGTGACTGGTCGGTAGAACTCTGAAGGAAGCAAAGGATATGTAGGTAATGATCTTTCAATTTTTAAATTTGTTGTTATAGAATGGAAGAAAGAGAAAAACACATAACAACATTCAGATCACCATAAAAGATGAATTCTGATGAGTTAAGAAGGAAATGATAGTGTTCAAATTGCTTGAATCTAAAGAATCATTTTTAGATGAATTTCATACCATTTGATATCCAATTTAAACATATAAGTATCAACAAATGAAATATAAATAAACAAGAAGAACATACATGGAAAGGAACACAAACTTCAGATCATCACCACTATAATCTTTGGTATGAAAAAGTTCTAGACTTCTGCACTAGTCTTTCATTCAAATTCAGAAAATCTATACAATGTTCAATACAAAATATCCTTTGTGCTTCTACCAACCCCTTGCACATTCAAAATGATCAAATATATAGGTAAAATACCTTCCTAAGACAGAGAAGTCGAACTTCACTTCTATCCTATGATTTTGGATTTGATTACATAAAAAAGAGAACAATTTCTATACTACTTGCTAAAAATAGAAAATTCGCCTTGACTATATTTAATGCATAACCATATTCTTGACAAAAGATATCTCTAACATATTTTCGAATTGAAACTGATGTGAGTCATCTTGGGACAACTTGAGACAAATATTGGAGTGATATGAGCGCTGAAAATTATCCCTGTCATCTTTGCATAGTGAGCTGCTATATCACGCTGTGTAACTGCAACCTACAATAGTTGCGTAGAGAGATTTACACAATGTGGTGGATTTCTTCAGTAAAATTCATTTATGAGGTGGCTGAAAAATTTATGGAGGATGAAAATCATTGCTATATCATTTACCAATCATTACCCAATGTCCTCTAACCTCTTAGGTGCTTACAACACTTGTGTAGCATGAGATCGCTACGCAAGTTCTGTATAATGCAGTTTCCAGCAAAACTCAAATCAATTTATGGTGTTTATCAAAAAACAAAATTGTGAGAACCTGAACTCTATATCTCAACCACCTTTGAAAGTAGGTCCAACTTCCCCCTAGCTTCATCTTCAAACTTCATCCTTTGCTTGAGAGACCTATTTGCTTTTCTCAATGACAAGTTTTGTCTTTTCAAGTTTCCCACTTTCCTAAACAAAAGTGCATTTCTCCTTAGCTTTGACTGAGCATTTGTAAGAGATGCACAAGAATTTCTGATGGCTGGTCCACACTCCTTAAAATTCCTCTCAAACCTTAGTTCTGATACTCTTTTCTCTTCCCTCATCTGAATGATTATGTCTTGAGCCTCCCTTAGTTTCTTATTTAGCCAATTGACAATTTTTTCACCCTCTTCGGGTGAAGTATAAATTTGCTCAATTGATGCAGGCTAGCCTATGCTTGTGTTTCCTCTGCAAACTTGTAATCAGAGGTTATATTTATGGCCGAGGATCTTGTTAAGGGGGGTGTAGGTTTAATCAAATCCACAATCTTAGAAATTTTCCTTCTTTCCTTCTCTTTAGAATCTTATGGAACCTTAAAGGTTGATTCCTTATTTGAACCTATTACATCTTGTGATGTTTTCATATCAGAAACCCTCTTAGTTAATTTTCTCTTCATCTCCCTGTTATCATGAAAATACTGAGCTATGACATGCTAAGCTTCCTTAAGATGATATCATAGCTCCTTGATTACTTGGTCTTTCTCATTTGACTGCACTTGATCTTCATACATTTCTTGAGCTGAGTTTTCAATAGGCCATGTATGCAAGGTAGATACATGTAATGTTTTATCAACTGACCTTGTGATTGGGCTACTCACATTTGGTGTTTCCTCCACCTCATCTAAAAAGTGTATCCTTCTACCCTTCTTCTTGGTTGGATGGCTTTGTGAAGAATCATCAATCTCCTTTCCTTTCCCCATGCCCTGTTCTGCAAACCCTTTCTCTTTCCCACTTGAATCTTTAGAAACCATTTTCTCCACAGATGAGGGGTGTCTCCTTTGGGGTCTAAAGGGATGTTTGTTGATGCAAATAAAGAGTACTAGTATCTATTTGATTTCTCGAGTTATTCCACTAATACAACTTAACCAAGGATAAATGAAACAAACTAGACTTAAGTTGATCAACCCTAGCTTGTACCCTGTCTTCCATTTTCCCTAAACTTCTGTACAAGTAGAAAGGTAAATTTAAAGGATTCTTCCCCATGAAATGCATCAGAAGCCTTATGTGATAAAGGTATACCCTATCAAATCTTCCCTCACAAGTGAAATATTGTTGGACCACTCTTAAAAACTTTTCATAATGCTCTAGTATGCATTCTCTTGGAATGGTGGTACCAAATATCTACTTTTTGAACTTGGGTTTAAGGAAATCAGTGTAAAAAATTGGTTCAAGAGGCATACCTTTAAACCACCTCTCCCCCTGTACTGGTATCTTAGTTGTAACATCCACTGTCTCCTCTAGTACCTAGAAGGTGATATCTGCAATACTCGTCTAAACTCCATTGAAATTGAGGGAGAAGTCCTTTGTTACCTGTACATTATATCCTTGAATCTTCTCACAAAACCTAATGCAACCAACTTGCTCAAATCAAACCCTAAATGTAGGATTACAATTGACCAACTTCAGACTCCGTGTCTCACATATCAATACATTACCTTCTTTGTTGTATTTATTTTTCCCTAGAGTGGCCATGCTGTAGATGTAGGATAAAACACTGAAACTGGTAAAGACATGGAGGTTTCAAAGGCTAAAAACCTGAGTAGGAATTTTACACAGCATGAAAGAAGGGTTAGAGTTTACTCAATTTAGTTAAGTGAACTCAACAATGCAATAAGAAGGTTTAGATCGCAGGTAATAGATAAAGGACACTTGTTATACATAAGATATAGCCCTTCAGTCTTTGTGCAACAAAAAATAAAGGAACAAGGGATGTGTAGCGTGCGTGTACTGTGTGGATATTGTGTAGCGGGTATGCAAAGTTTGCATAGTGAGGATGTTGAGTTTTCATAGCAGGTAATGGAAACTTGAATTTGGTGAAGAAAAAAGGTCTGATCGATAACATAGGGTATTGAGAAATTAAAAATGTGAGGGGAGAGACATGCAAATGCTGAGCAAAGAATGATTCTAAAAGTGATTGGTTTGTTTGGGCTGATATGATAGCTTGGGTAGCGCCAAGCAACTTGCGCAATGTGTTTGTGCAGCATGTGTACTTTTTCTACATAACAAGTACACAACCACTTTGAAAGATATTAAATGTGCCATAATAACCTTTGATGACTCTTTTCTTTCATAATGTGTCATAATGTGCCATGACATCCACAAAAAACCATTCCACCTAGACTTATGACTCGACTCTTTTTGACATTCCATTTGATGTTTTATAGAAATGATGACCCACGAACCTTGAAACATATCATGAGACACAACTCTTTGAAAACACACACACTCAATGACTCAATTAGGAATGCATTGGTCTTACCAAGACCAAGGAATTACTTTGCAAAGTCTTGACAAACCTCTAACTCTACCCTGAAAGTAATAATACTAACATTTGGATCCAATGGGGATGCTATCCTCCCTGTGAAGTAGGAAAGAACAACATACCAGGTGCCTTATCCATTGGGCTTTATTTTGACTCAAAAAGACTTTAAAAATGAAAAAATAAATGGACAAACCTTTTTACAAACTTGTCACACAATAGCAAAAAATTCAACAGAACCTTAGGGCCTTCACTTCAGGCTTCAATTTCTGTTGAATGATGACTTTAAATGCTCTATCTAAAAAATAAAATGGTTATTTACAATGAGATTAAAGATAAACAATGATTTAAGTAAAATAGTGTTTGAGAAACCTGCCATTCACAAGCCCTCCACCAATGAAATATCCATTGATTTCTTGCACCAGATAAGCATTGCTTCCATGATAAGAAACAATTCTGAATGGTCCCAACCAAAGGATATAAAACTTTCCATGATTCCCTTTATCTGCATTTCTTGCATCCCATTTCAACACCAGATCATCTACCTTGAAATCATCCACCTTTGTATGTTTACCAAACTCTTTCTTCATTTATCCTGATGCAATTGTGTGTTGTTGTACACTTATGCTCTCATTTGCTGCACATGAATCAATTGATTAATCCTCCTTTGAACATCATTTGGTTCAGGTTCCTGTTCTTGTAGAAGTTTCATAACCGACAACCCTAATGAGGTAAGGAAAACTGCATATGTTCCATATACAATTTGGAAAGGAGATGTAGCAATAGACTTCTTGGTAGTAATCCTATCAGCCCACAATGCATATATGAGTTTCTTGTGCAAAGCCTTCTTGTTTTCCCATAACATCTTTTTGATAATTCTTGTCAAACTCTTGTTGGATGACTCAACTAATCCATTACCCTGTGGGTAATAGGCTGTGGAATGACCAAGGGTTATGTTGTAATCACTGCAAAAGTTTTCCATCCTTTTGTATTTAAATGTTGTTGCGTTATCAGTTATTATTTTCACTGGGAAACCAAACCTAGACGTAATGTTACTTTCCAGAAAATGGATAATGACAGTATCAGTAGCTTGCCTTGTTGGTATTGCTTCAATCCATTTGGTGAAATAGTTTGTTGTTGTCAATATCCATTTGTGTTGAGATAAATATGCTGGATGAATCTCTCCTATAAAATCAAGGCCCCATTTCCTAAATGGTGCTTCAACATAAATTGGTTTCAAAGGAAAGGGAAGCAATTTCCTTTTTCCATAAAAAATCTAACATTCATGACAGATTGAGACTTCCTTTTACACATCAAAGAAAATGTAGGGCTAATGAAACCCTGCTCTTAGTATCTTATGCACTGTAGTTTTCCAATAATGGTGTCCTCCACAGTCACCCTTATGGAATTATTTGATATCATGTTTTACCTCACCTTCCAAAAAACAACATAACAAAACCCCCCCTGGATCCTTCCAATACAAAGAACCATCAAGACTACAAATTTTTGTTGCTTTTAATTTAAGAAACCTAGACTTTGTTTTTCATAGTTCAGGAGAATCTTGTAAATTTATTAAGACATATATAATGTCAACATACCATGGAGATTCAAGTAATTTCTGGGATACCTGTGGCATCATTTCTTCCTTTGAATTTTTTGATAGATCTGCAATAAAATTAATACCCAAGACATCATAATTTGACTATGTCATTAGTTTCGCAAGCCCTTGGCCTTTGATCCGCTTTGTAGGATTTATTTCCATATCATATTCTAACAAAATTTCTATCCATTTTCCTCTGCTTCCTTCAGGATCAGACTGGGTTAGGATATCTTTCACAACATTACTGGGAATGTAAGAAACAACATGAGAATGCAAAATATAAATTATGAATTCTTTAAGGGATTTAACAAGTGCATATGCATGCTTCTCCATGATGTCATATTTCAAATGGGAATATCTTAAATTTTTGTTGTAATAGGCTATGGGCCTTTCAAAATTCTATTCATCCTTCTACAAAAAAACCCCAACAATGGTGTGTTCTGATGCAAAAGAGAATAAGATGAAATCCTTTGCATAATCTGGACTGGCTAGTACTGGTGCTTTGGTCAAATCTACCTTTATATCCTCAAAGGATTTCTTATCTTCTGGAGTCCATTTTATCTCACTACCTTTCTTGAGCATAATTGTAATGAACTTTATGATTTCTACTAGATTAGGGATAAACCTCCTCATAAAGTTTACTCTTCCAAGGAAAGATTGTACCTCCATTTTGCTCCTGGGAGTGCCAATTTTCAAAATTGCATCCACCCTACTGGGATCTATATTTATTCCTTCTTTCAAGATGAGATGCCAAAGTAGTTTACCCTCTTGCATTTCGAAGTTGGATTTCTTGGGATTTAGTGAAATTCCAAACCTCCTACATTTATGAAAAACCCTTTTCACATGTTTTAAATGCTCATCATCAGAATCTGAAAAAATAGTAATATCATCTAAATAAATGACAATGAACTTATATTTTTCATCAACAAAAACTATATCCATAGCTCTTTCGAATTTTTCCCTTGCATTCATAAGCCCAAAAAGAATTTTGGCATACATGAATGTACCCCAGTGTGTTGTGAAGGTTGTCTTCTCTTGATCATCAGGATGCACCATGATTTGGTTGTATCCATAAAATCCATCAAGCATTGACATTTTCTGTGACCCAACCACTTTTTGCAAAATATAGTCCATCTTTGGAAGAGGATAGTTATCTTTGAGGGAAACCCTATTCAGATTTTGAAAATCTACACACAACCTTATTTCACCACTTTTCTTTCTAACAGGAACTAAGTTAGCCAACCATTTTGAGAATCTCAAAGATACTATAATATTAGCATAAAACAACTTTCTTACCTCTTTCTCAATTAATGGAAACAATAAAGGATTAATCCTTCTCAGCTTCTGTTTAAATGGTTTTTGATCATCTTTTATTGGAATAACACATTGAATAAATTTTGTGTCATAAACCTTCAAATCCTCATAGCTCCAAGCAAAAACATCTGGAAAATTCTTCATTAAGATGATATATCTCTCCTTGATTTAGGGACTGAGTGTCTTGGACAGTATGATGATTTTAGGACTTTCCTGAGTCCCAATGTTACAATCCTCTATTTCTTCATCATTTGCAGTGACTTTGGGGTTCCTTTCCACATCATTATTTCCAAAAAGATTTTCCAATGGAACCAAGACCTTGGGGATGATATTATTTTTGAGCCGAACAATGTCGCTACCAACAATCTAATTTTAGAAACAACCATCATTTGAAAACATGGCTGCATATTCTTCCTGATCACAACAGTTTTCATCATCAATATTTATGTTGACAAACTCATCATTCATTTGGAGAAATTGCACCACATGTTTGTCATCCTCAAAAATCTACCAATACTTTATGTTATCAGGTACTGTTGGTCTGTGCTTGACTTAAATATCATATTTTCTATTAGGAAAGATAGGAATCTTGAAAACAAAAGCTGAAGTGGCTAATGCATCATCAATGAAATTTTGTCCTCTTGGAATCATTGAGAGGTTATATTCTGTAAAACTTTCAAGTAGATGAAGAACTATATTTTTGTATTCCCTCAACCTAAGATTTTTAGATTGATATATGCCCTTAACCTGATTTATGACAAGCTCAAAATATCCATGTACAACTATTCTCTTTTCCCCCAAATATTTCAATATGTTCAAACCCAAAATCAATGCCTCATACTCAGCCATATTATTTGTACAATCAAAAGAAAATTTGTAAGAGAAAAGTTTTGAACCTGATTTAGAAGGAATTATCCAAACACCTGCTCCAATTCCCTCCTTACTAGCAGCTCCATCAAAATTCATATTCCACATTTCTTCATCCTCATTGTTTTGTTGATATGAAATTTTCCTTGCTTGATGATCTGCCTCATCTTTCACAGGGACTTCAACTGTCTTTGGATCTTCTTCTTCAAAGCACAAGTCATTGTAAAAAATTGGAGAACCAATCTCAGTGTCAACATAATAAATAGGATGATTTTTTTTTCTCTTGCTACTCACCATGTACTTCAACAGTACTTCCTTGTACAGTCTCCTTTCCTGGCCAAAAAATGGTATAGTTGTATAGGACATGTCCATATGTAGAGTTCCCTTCAACTTTGAAGCTCATGACCTTGAAAACAACATGACAAAATGTGGAGGGATGTCAGCAACCACTACATCCATGACCAAATTCTTTGATGGGATTTGAGATAGAGACAGAACTAGATCTTTGATTAAGCCCAAACACTTTACTTTTCTTGAATCAAAAGAGAACAAATCTTTGTAAGGTATAATGATGTCCAAACCTCGTTCATCCATGACTACCTTTGGAATCAAATTATGAGATTCTCATGAATCTAGAATTGCATTGTGTAAGGTCATATCATGAACTTTAAGACTAACATAGAATGGAGGGGCATCATCAACATCACCACTTTCTTCCACCCGAGGACCAAATAAGATTGCAGGGTGATCATCTTGCACATTCAAAGTATTAGATGCTTCTTCCATCTTCAACATTTTGATGATTTGGATTCTATATTCAACATTCCTTATCAACTCATTGAAAGGAACATAAATTTTT
This sequence comes from Picea glauca, assembly GCA_000966675.3. Lineage (NCBI taxonomy): Eukaryota > Viridiplantae > Streptophyta > Pinopsida > Pinales > Pinaceae > Picea > Picea glauca. The sequence continues at coordinate 196,660 of JZKD02S1202432.1, forward strand.
ATTTTTTCAATCTCACTTTCAAAATTAAATGGGGATTGAGTTTTCTCTACCTTTTGATAACTGCATCCCTTTTTCTCTCTGGTACCTTCTTTGGGGGCTCTTCTTTTAGTTTTTCTTTCTCCAGTGCATCCTTTGCAGAACTATATTTTTTAGGGTGACTTGAAGAAGGCAAATTAGCTTGAGGCTCCCTTGTAGGATTCCCTTTTGGATGGTTTGCAGGCACCTTTTTTTTTTCTGAGATTGTATTTCTTCTGAAACTGCATAATGGAATTTTGGTACCCCTTCTTATACTATTTTGTTTCCATTGACAACATATCATCATTTTTCTACATAAACTTCTCATTTGCATCCATAAATTGATCATATTCTTCTTTAGTTTGGAATAGATATGTTTCAGTATCAACACAACAATGTATGTTATCTTCAAGAGATTCATCAAAATTTTCATCAACATAGTTATTTTGGAAGGGGGGTTTGATTTACTGATCACCTTGATTCCTTTTATCTCTCCGTCTGATCTATGGAACTGGTAATCTTCTGAAATTAGGATTCTTGTGTTGAATTTCAATTTGATCTCTAATGGCAGGCTTGTTATCCAAGGATAACTTTTCCACCAACCTTTCCATAGTTTTTACCATTAGATCAAATTTTGCATCTGATGAATGGGAAGTTGAAGGTTGAGCTTCTCCTTGAACTTTTCTCATGTCACTTTCAGGATTATATTTAATTTTTCCTGATGCCATAAGATTTACTTCCACTTCAATTTCATGATTCATTATTTCATCTAGTGTAGTAGATCTCCTTTCCCTTAGCAACAAATTAAAATAACAATCAAAGGAATCAACATAACAAAGTTGGGGAGCTCTAGGATGGGGTTTTACTTCATAAATAATTGAATTGTAAACCCTCATGAATCTAGTTGAAAACTCTTGAACTCTCTCACTGGGTGATATTTTTATGTTATTATACTGAGTCAAAAATTGTAGAGGATTATTCTTGTCTCCCCATCTTGCAAGGAAGGTTGCCTCAAAGGCTGCAAAATTAGGGATAATTGTTGTTGGACGATCCTTAAACCATTTTATGACCTCACCTGAGAGACTTTGTGCAAACAATCTCACTTTTACATCTTCATCATCTACCTCCTCAAGGTCAGCGAGATCATTAAACCAATCTAAATGTCTTTGAGAAGAAATGTTCTCTTCTTCTTCATATGATTTGATTCTCTGATTATAGTTTTGAGGTAGATCATGCAATTGAGCACGTAAGACAAGAAGAGAAAATCTTGTTGCCATAGTTCTGTTGAAATATTGTAATTACGAAGAATATTCTATTTATTATTGAGTCATTTTCACATAGATTAATCCCCTTTTGTAGATTGATCATGTCGGGACTTATGTATGACCAAATCCCCTTTTGTGGATTGGTCAAACCCTAATTATATCATACTAATTGAGAATTCGCCCCCAGGGCTAATTAAAGTGGTTTTAGCCACTAAGTGAAGAAGTCAACCCAACTTGGTGAAGAGACACATCCCTAGTGCCTTCCAACTAGTATAAATAAGAGAGGAAAACACCTCATTCATTTACTCACTCAAGTCACTCATCTAGTGCGCAAGTTTGAAGGAAGTTGTAGTTGTTGGAAGGAGAAGAGAGAGGCACATTGCTCAGTCTTGGATATTCTCTTGTGTTTGGTATTTTATCTTGGCATTGTATTGGCAATCTATATTCAGGAAGTTTTTGTTGGGTTTTCTCCCCCATGAGGGTTTCCTAGGATAAATGTTGTGTGCCTTGTGATTTTGTATATTTCAGTGATCCTTCTTATGTTATTATTGTCGATTAAATTGAAAATAAATTAATAGAAGTTCTAAATTTAACATGGTATCATAGCTAAACTGAATAGAGAACCTTTCACTAGGTAACAAAAAATGTCATTGTTGCTGTACAAGAAAATTAGGTCTTTTTGTTGGAAAGGAATTTCAGCCTAAAAATAATCTAGGGAAGTGTGCCCTAGCCTAGCAAACTCATTGGTAGATTGAGCGCACCTTTTCTGTGGCCAGAGCCAAAGTGAAACCCTAGTTTTGATTCATACCAGAAAACCAGAAAACCAGGAAACCATAACCAGTACTAGAAGTACCAGTCCAGATTTTCCCAGGCTCAGTTTCAAAGAGAAAAATATGGATATTTTGAAAATATATTGCACTAGCCTACTCACCCCACCCTAGCGCATCTAGTTCGTGGATCAAAATTCCAAAATTTGAAAGTTGAAAAATTAGGGTTTCCTCATAAAACCCTAAGTTGCAGTTGCAGTACCAATTCCTTCATGCCAGTTGCAACACCAACTACAACACCAATTACAGTTAAAGTCTTTATGAAGTGTTGGTATTGTTTTCTTATTATCCTAGTACACCCTACCCTAGCAAGATAATTTCAGAGGTATGTACTTACATATGTTTTAAAATACATTATTATTCAAAGGGTACTTGCAGGAAAATGGATCTTTTGTTATAGATCCAAAAAGATCTCAGATTCAACACATTCAAAGGAACAATATACTCAACGTTTGATCATCTTGATATGCATATATTTGTTGTGACATTATTTTGACCTTATAGCTTGTATGCTGAAGCTATGACCATCATACTAACCCTTGGTCAAAAATTAAAGTCAAGGTATATTCTCTAACTTAGATTTATGTCAAGATAGCATATTGTCTTAGTACAAAGGACAGGTTGAATAAAGCACTTATCATCTTAAGTGAATGAGATTTGGAAGAAAAGAAACACACTCATTCTTGAAGACAAGACTCCAGGTTCCAGGTTACCATGCAGGAGTAATTAATCACAACACCAGAAAAGTGTTGCTCTAATTTCGTATTTTATCTCTTACTTTTGACCCTTGTTTCAGGAAAGTCACAAGTAATAGCTCTAGAGGAGATACTATGATGATTGTTCTCACTGTTGTTTTATTAATATAAAAAGTATTACTCATGTCTGTTGTTTCTTCCTTGTTGATCTTGTTTCAGGTCACAGGTGATAACCTTGAGGAAGATATAGTGACGGTTTCAAAAGGCAACAGATTAGATGAGACATGAAGCAGATTATGTACATGCTCATATATGTACCATAGAAGATGAAGAATAAGGTATTTGTGAGATACATAGTATATCATATGGATATTGAATGTAAGGAGAATAAGGCTCCAAACATGACCGAACATTAGAACAATATCTCATAGTAGACTTGTTCAAAGGATAATGAAGCCACCTTGATAGGAAGAACAATTTGTTTGAAGTCTAAATCAACTTTTCATATTTACACTTAGTATTCAACACCAAGTATATCCTGTAGAGATGATGAAGTCCTTGTAGAATCAGAATAAATCAAGATTGAGAGTAAGTCTAATCTAAAAAAGGATCAAATGAAGAGACATCTTCCAGGACTGGGAGATAGATTCCATGAGAAGACTAGATCATAGCTTCAGAGACTTCTAGGAGATATGAAATCTCCCGAGAAGATTCCCTTGTTTCAGTGACAGAGAAGGAAGACAGTTAGAAAGATTGGGATATGGATTTTTCCATGAGACTAGAAAGGAAGCCAATGTTGACTTCCAAGATTGATCTAACAGATCAAGCATGTTGCAGATGTATAAATCCTGATGTGTGTCCAGAGGATTCTACCAACAAGAGGGAGAAGACTATGACAAAACACTTATTCTAGTAATTGAAGAAATAGTTCCAGTATTTGTGAAAAGAAACAAAACAACCATGATTCATATACAGTATGAGATGCAGGGGGAGAAATCCCCATATTTAAAATTGAGTGGCATTGGTGTATTACATTATTCGGGTCATGGAGACATGACTACAATAGCATATATAGTTACCCCTTTGAAAGAAGAAGAGATACCTTCAATATCAGTTATTGAGCTACTCTCAGTTTCAGATGAAGTTGTTACCATGATAAAGTAGAGGAGTTACTCTCAGAATTTAGTAGTCACTGAGAAAATAGAGCAACCATTCTTAGCTTCAAAGTAGCTTTAGGTGCAGAATCCCAGTTCCAGAAGGAACAATTGCAGAAAGAGTAGAGGAAATGCATTTAGACAGTAAGAAGAATAGTTCTTTGCAAAGCTAGCACATGATTATGCAGATTAAGTTGGAGATGAGCAAGTGTACCAGGTTGGTACAATGTAATGTGAAAATTTGGTTTAAAGTTGAAAGATGGAAAGTCTCATTACTGCAAGTTGAAGCAAGCTCCAAGAGCTTGGTATGGCAAGACTGATAGTTTCTAATGAGCTTGGGATTTACCAAGAGTAAATTTTATTCTAACCTTCACTTCAAGGTTATGAATGATGAGCCAGTTATAATGCTACTATATGTAGATGACTTATTCTTAACTAGAGAAGAAAACTCATCACAGATTGTAAGAAGAAGCTCGATGTAGAGTTTGATATGAAAGACCTAGGCCTAATGCATTATGTCTCAGGTATTAAAGTTTTCTAGAGACCAGAGAAGATATTCCTTAACCAAGGGAAGTATGTAGTTGAAATACTGAAGAGGTTTGATATGTTGGAATGTAAAGCCATGCACACACCCATGGAAACAAAGTTGAAGATCATGTTTGATACTTCGTCGAAATTGGTTGATGCTATGATTTACAGACAGTTAATTGGATCTTTGATGTATCTAATGAATACTAGACCATATATATGTTTTTCGTTGAACACCTTGAGTCAGTATCTGATAGAGCCCAAATGTGATGCAAAACATGTGATGAGATACCTTAAGGGTACATTGGACTTTGGTCTTTGTTATAATTGAGATCATGACTTCATACTAGTTGGTTATACTAATTCAGATCAGGCTGGAAGTGTTTCTCACAGAAAGAGCACTTCAGAATGTTGTTTCATTCTGGGGCCAGCCATGACTTCATGGTAGAGCAAGAAGAAATCCAGTATTTCTCTCAGCATGACAGAAGCAAAATACAATGTTGCATGTTCTACTAGTTGTGAAGCCATATGGATTCAAAATTTGTTGACAAGTCTATTTTATCTGGAGATGGAAGAAACCATGATTCTATGTGATAACCATATTTGTATAAAAATGACGGAGAACCCTGTGTTCCGTGATAAGTCGAAGCATATAGAAATCCGATATCACCACATTCGTGATATGGTGTAGAGGGGAGCTGTTAAGCTCCAATATGTTGGCACAAATAAGTAGGTTGTAGATGTGTTGACCAAGCCTCTGTCTCATGTAAAGTTTGAGCACTTTCAAGAAAAGATTGGTATAGTCCAAAAGGACCTCCCTCGAAAGGGGGAGTGATGTTGATGATACTATGGTATCCTGACCAACAACGGGTAGCTTAGTTAGGATTTTATATCCTAGGGGACTGATCATCCCTAGACAGATCCTGAAGGTTCGGTAAGGATGGTATATCAAAGTACCTGTGCATGTATATTCTAGTTGTGGTGAGTAGTGGTAGCTACGTTAGGATTTTTATAATCCTAGGGAATCTTATGATTCCTAGGCAGATTTTGAAGGTCCGATAAGGACAATCTGTTAGAGTAACACATGGTAGCTCCGTTATGATTTTATATCCTAGGGAATATTATGATTCCTAGGAATCTCCTTAGGAACTGTCAGATAAACACAAAATTTTGTTACACCTGAATCATTCTGTTTCCCCATGATGGTGATGATGTTGTTGCTCCAACCTTCATGTTGTGATGATGTTGTTGCTCCAGCCTTCATGCTGTGATGATGATGTTGTTGTTTGATGATGTATCAACCTTGTGATGACTATGATGTTATCTCATCCTCATGATGATGTTGTTATACCAGCCTTGTGTTGTTGATGTTGGTACACCATCCTCGTGTTGGTGATATTATTATTCTAGCTTCATGTTATTGATGTTGATGCTTCAACTTCATACTGAAGAAGATGATGATGATGCTTCTTCAGATTCATGTTGAAGATGATGATTCTACTTCAAATTCATGCTGAAGATGATGATGATGCTGCTACTTCAGCTCCATGCTAAAGATGATGATGATGCTGCTACTTCAGCTTCATGTTGAAGATGATGATGAATATGTTACTTCATCTTCATGCTGAAGATGATGATGATGTTGCTACTTCAGCTTCATGTTGAATATGTTGATGATGATGTATCAGTCTCGCAATGATTGATGATGTTGTATTAATGTTATAATAATTGATGTTGATGCAGAGAACAATGATGATGATGCCATTCCATCTCCATGATGTGAATGATGATGATGATGTTATTCTAGCTCCATGCTGAGATTGACGATGATGATACTATTACAACTCCATACTGTGAACGATGATGTTATTGACGATGAGAAAAACTTTTGATGATTTATAGATATGTCGGTCAGTATTCTAGATGTTGTTGATGTTGCTACCCTCTCTCTCTCCTGATGTTGTATTGTAGAATACCCTTCTTGTTAAGGGGGAGTGGTTAAATATTGTAACTGTGAAGGATATTCTATTTATTATTGAGTCATTTTCTTATAGATCAATCTCATTTTGTGGATCTATCATGTTAGGACTTATGTATGACCAAATCCCCTTTTGTGGATTGGTCAAACCCTAACTATATTATGCTAATTGAGAAGTCATCCCCCATTGCTAATTAAAGTGGTTTTAGCGACTAAGTGAAGAAGTCAACCCAACTTGGTAAAGAGACACATCCCTAGTGCCTTCTAGCTAGTATAAATAAGAGAGGACAATAACTCATTCACTTACTCACTCAAGTTCATCTAGTGTGCAAGTTTGAAGGAAGCTGCAGTTGCCGGAAGGAGAAGAGAGAGACACATTGCTCAATCTTGGATACTCTCTTGTGTTTGGTATTTTATCTTGGCATTGTATTGGAAATCTATATTAAAGAATTTTTTGTTGGGTTTTATCCCCCATGAGGGTTTCCTAGGATAAATGCTATGTAGCTTGTGATTGTGTATCTTTCAGTGATCCTGCTTATGCTATTATTGTCTAGTAAATTGAAAAGAAATTAATAGAAGCTCTAAATTTAACAGGTTCTAGGAGGATTCTATACTAGTTGAACAATCTGACTGGGGATTACAACAGTTTGAATAGGAACAACATAAATAAAAGATTGAAATTTCTTCTCATCAAATAGAATTTCAATCAAGTTAGACTCTAATCTAGATCTAAACAACGTCTGCTCAAATTTTATATCCAAATCAAGATCATCAATGCTCTTCACTCCATCCTTAGGAAATGATAGATTTCTTTCCAACAAAATACCTGAGTCAGATCCCTTTTATTTCTTTTTATGTAAGAGATTCTCAAGATTAGCCACAAATGCTATAGGTTTTGGATTTCTCCTAGTGTAAATCTTCTTTGGAGCCAAGATTTCTCAAAAAAGTTACTTTTTTCTACTGATCTTATAAAATGAAATCTCCAGGGTAAATTTTTTCAACCAACATTATGTCTGATTCTTTGTTACCCTCAGGAATCAAATTTGAAACATATTCGTTCTTACCCAGGGAAAATTTAACTTTTCATCCCCCGACAACAACACAAAAAAGTTAGCACTATGTAAATTGCTTGACTGAGGAAGAAACTCACAAAGGTAACCACAAAACCACTTTAGAACTGAAAACTATCCTTTTCAGTTCAGAGAGGGATCTCTCTTGTCACTTGGTCTCTAAAAGATGGATTTTCTTTGAGGGTCAGTGGCTAGGTTTTTTGAATACGTGAAGGGGTTTTTTAAGGTTTTCTAGCAAGAAGGAAAGGAACTTGTTAGGAAATGAAGTCAACTTTGAAAGAAAATGAAATCAACGATTGGTAGGTAGAACTCTCAAGGAAGAAAAGGATAGGTAGGTAATGATCTTTCAGTTGTTTAATTTGCTGTTATAGAATGGAAGAAAGAGAAAAACACATAAAAACATTCAGAGCACCATAAAATATGAATTCTGATGAGTTAAGAAGGAAATGACACTGTTCAAATTGCTTGAATCTAAAGCATGATTTTCAGATGAATTTCATACGATTTGATATCCAATTTAAACATATAAGTATCAACAGATGAAAGATAGAGAAACAAGAAGAACATACATGGAAATGAACACAGACTTCAGGTCATCACCACTAGAATATTTGGTATGAAAAAGTTCTGGACTTCTGCACTAGTCTTTCATTCAAATTCAAAAAATTCATACAATGTTCAATACAAAATATCCTTTGTGCTTTTGCTAACCCCTTTCACATTCAAAATGATCAAATATATAGGTAAACTACCTTCCTAAGCTAGAGAAGTCGAACTTCACTGCTATCCTATGATTCTGGATCTAATTACATAAAAAAAAAGAACAATTTCTACACTACTTGCTAAAAATAGCAAATTCACCTTGACTATATTTAATGCATAACCATATTCTTGAAAAAAGAGATATCCAACATATTTTCGAATTGAAACTAATGTGAGTCATCTTGGGACAGCTGGAGACAAATATTGGAGTGATCTGAGCGTTGGCAAGGTTCCCTCTCATCTTTTCATAGCGAGCTACTATAACACGTTGTACAACTGCAATCTACAATAGTTGTGTAGTGAGATTTACACATCATGGTGTATTTCTTCAGTAAAGTACATTTAGGAGGTGGATTAAACATTCTCGGAGGCTACAAATCACTGCTATATCATGTACCAATCATTACCCAATGTCCTCTAACATCTTATGTGCTCACAACACTTGTGTAGCGTGATATCGCTACGCAAGTTCTATATAATGTAGTTTTCTAGTAAAACTCAAAACAATTTATGATGTTTATCAAAAAGAAAAATTGTGACAACCTGAACTCTATATCTCAGCCACCTCTACCAGTAGGTTCAACTTTCCCCTAGCTTCATCATCAAACTTCATCCTTTTCTTGAGAGACCTATTTTATTTTTTCAATGACAAGTTTTGTCTCTTCAAGTTTCCCACTTGCCTAAACAGAAGTGCATTTCTCCTTAGCTTTGACTGAGCATTTGTAAGAGATGCACAAGCATTTCTAATGGATGGTTCACACTCCTTAAAATGCCTCTCAAACATTAGTTATGATACTCTTTTCTCTTCCCTCAACTGAATGATTATGTCATGAGCCTCCCTTGGTTTCTTATTTAGCCATTTGAAAGTTTTTTCACCCTCTCCAGGTGAAGTATAAATCTGCTCAACTGATGTAGGTTGACCCTGTGCTTGTGTTTCCTCTGCAATATTGTAATATGAGGTTATCTTTCTAGCTGAGGATCTTATTAAAGGGGATGTAGGTTTAATCAAATCCACAGTCTTAGGACTTTTCCTTCTTTCCTTCTCTTTAGAATCTCTTGGAACCTTTAAGGCTGATTCCTTCATTCAACCTATTACATCTTGTGATGTTTTCATATCTGAAACCCTCTCAACTAATTTCCTCTTCATCTCCATGTTATCATGAAAAGACTGAGCTATGACATGTTGAGCTTCCTTAAGATGATCTTGTAGCTCTTTGATTACTTGGTATTTATCTTCTGACTACACCTAATCTTCATCCATTTCTTGAGTTGAGTTTTCAACATAATGTGTATGCAGGGAAGGTGCAAGTAATATTTTAGCAACTGACCTTGTGATTGGGCTACTCACTTTTGGTGTTTCCTCCACCTCATGAGCAAAGTGTATCCTTCTACCCTTCTTCTTAGCTGGTTGTATTGGTGAAGAATTATCAATCTCCTTTCCTTTCCCCATGCTCTGTTCTGCATACCCTTTTTCTTTCCCACTTGAATATTTAGAAACCATTTTCTTTGCAGATGAGGGGGTGTCTCCTTTTGGGTCTAAAGGGATGTTTGTTGAGGCCAAGAAAGAGTCCCAGTCTTTGTTTGATTTCTTGAGTTCTTCCACCACTAGCAACTTAACCAAGGAGAAATGAAACAAACTAGACTTAATATGATCAACCCTAGCTTGTACCCTATCTTCCATTTTTCCTAAAATTTTGTACAGGTAGAAAGGTAAATTTAAAGGGTTCTTCCCTGCGAAATGCATCAAAAGCCTTATGTGATAAAGGTATACCCTATCAAATATTCCCTCACAAGTGAAATATTGTTGGGCCACTCTTAAAAACTTTTCATAATGCTCCAGTATGCATTCTCTTGGGATAGTGGTACCAAATCTCTGCTTTTTATACTTGGGTTTAAGGAAATCGGTGTAAACATATGCATCAAGAGGCATACCTTTAAACCACATATCCCCATGTATTGGAATCTCAGTTGCAACAACCATTGTATCCTCTAATACCTGGAAGGTGATATCTACAATCCTCATCTGAACTCCATTGAAATTGAGGCCGAAGTCCTTTGTTACCTGTGCATTATATCTTTGAATCTTTTCACAAAACCTAATGCAACCAACTTGCTCAAATGAAACCCTAAATAAAACATCAGAATTGACCAACTTCAGACTCTGTGTCACATATCTCAATACACTACCTCCTTTGTTGTATTTATTTTTCCCTTGAGTGGTCATGCTGCAGATGTAGGATAAAACACTAAAACTGGTAAAGACAGGGAGGTTTCAAAGGCTAAAACCCTGACCAGGAATTATACATAGCATGAAATAAGGGTTAGGGTTTACTCAATTTAGTTAAGTGAAATAAACAATGAAACAAACAAGTTTAGATCACAAGTAATAGATGCAAGACACTTCTTAGACATAAGATATAACCCTTCAGTCTTTTCACAAATAAAAATAGAGGAACAAGGGATGTGTAGCATGTGTGTACTGTGTGGAGATTGCATAGTAGGTATGGAGAGTTTGCATAGAGAGGATGTAGAGTTTGCATAGTAGGTAATGGAAACTAGAATTTGATGAAGAACAAAGGTCTGATTGATAGCAGAGGGTATTTAGCAATGAAAAATGTGAGGGGAGAGACATGCAAATGCTGAGCAAAGAATGATTTGAAAGGTGATCGGTCCATTTAGGCTGATATGACAACTTGGGCAACGCCAAGAGACTTGTGAAACATGTATAATTTTTCTGTAGACCAAGTATAAAACCACTTTGAAATATATCATATGTGTCATAATAACCTTTGATGACTCTTTCCTTTCATAATGTGTCATAATATGCCATGACATCCACAAAAAACAATTCCACTTAGACTTATGACTTGACTCTTTTTGACATGCCATTTGATGGCTTATAGCAATAATGACCCACATATATTGAAACATCTCATGAGACACAACTCTTTGAAAACAAACACTCTCAATGACTCAATTAGGAATGCATTGGTTTTCCCAAGACCAAGGCATCACTTTGCAAACTCTTGACAAAAATCTAACTCTACCTTGAAAATAATGATACTAACATTTGGCTCCAATGGGGATGCTATCCTTCATGTGAGGTAGCAAATAACAACATACCAGGTGCCTTATCCATTGGGATTTATTTTGACTCAAAAAGACTTTAAAAATAAAAAAATAAACTGACAAACCTTTTTACAAACTTAACACACATAGCAAAAAATTCAACAGAACCTTAGGGCCTTCACTTCGGGCTTCAATTTCTATTGAATGATGACTTCAACTGCTCTTTTTGAAAAATAAAATGGTTATTTACAATGAGATGAAAGATAAAAAATGCTTTAAGTAAAATAATGTTTGAGAAACTTTCCATTCACATGCCCTCCACCAATGAGATCTTCATTGATTTCTTGCACCAGATAAGTATTTATTCCATTTTAAGAAACAATTATGAATGGTCCCGACCAAAGGTAATCAAAATTTCCATGCTTCCCATTATCTTCAATTCTTGCATCCCATTTCAGCACTAGATCATCTACCCTAAAATCATCCACCTTTGTATGTTTATCAAACACTTCATTTTATCCTGATGCAATTGTGTGTTGTTGTACACTTCTTCTATCATTTTCTACACATGAATCAATAGATTAATCCTCCTTTGAACATCATTTGGTTCAAATTCCTATTCTTGCAACAATTTCATAACCGACAAGCCTAATGAGGTAGCAAAAATTGCATCTGTGCCATATACAATCTGGAAAGGAGATGTAGCAATACATCTCTTGGTAGTAATCCTATCAACCCACAATGCATATATGAGTTTCTTGTGCCAAGCCTTCTTGTTTTCTTGTAACAACTTTTTGATAATTCTTGTCAGACTCTTGTTTGATGACTCAACTAATCCATTACCCTGTGGGTAACATGCTGTAGAATGAACAAGGGTTATGTTGTAATCACTGCAAATTTTTTCCATCCTCTTAGATTTGAATTCTACTGCATTATCAGTTATTATTTTCACTGAGAAGCCAAACCTATACATAATGTTACTTTCCAGAAAATGGATAATGACAATATCAATAGCTTTCCTTGTTGGTACAACTTCAATCCATTTGGTGAAATAGTCTGTTGCTGTCAATATCCATTTGTGCTAAGTTGAATATGTTGGATGAATCTCTCCTATAAAATCAAGGACCCATTTCCTAAACGGTGCTTCAACAGAAATTGGTTTCAAAGGAAAGGGCATCGATTTCCTTTTTCCATAAAAAATCTAACATTCATGACAGATTGAGACTTCCTTGTATACATCAGAGAAAATTTTGGGCCAATAAAACCCCGCTCTTAGTATCTTATGCACTATGGTTTTCCAATAATGGTGTCCTCCACAATCACCCTTATAAAATTCTTTGATATCTTGTTTTACCTCACCTTCTAGCAAACAACATAACAAAATTCTCATTGGATCCTTCCAATATAGAGAACCATCAAGAATACAAAATTTTGTTGCTTTTAATTTCATAAACCTAGCCTTTGTCTTAGTTCAGGAGGAGCTTGTAAATTTATTAACACATATATAATGTCAACATACCATGGATATTCAAGATATTTCCTGGATACCTGTGGCTTTCTTCCTTTGAATTTTCTGACATATCTGCAATAAAATTAATCCCAAACACATCATAATTTGACTGTGTCATCAGTTTCGCAAGCCCCTGGCCTTTGATAAAGTTTGTAGGCTTTATTTCCATATCATATTCTAACAAAACTACTATCCATTTGCCTCTTCTTCCTTTAGGATTAGACTGGGTCAGTATATCTTTCACAACATTATTGGGCACATAAGCAACAACATGAGAATGCAAAATATAAATTCTGAATTATTTAAGGTATTTAACCAGTGCATATGCATGTGTCTCCATGATGTCATATTTCAAAGGGGAATATATTAAAGTTCTACTGTAATAGGCTATGGTCCTTTCAAAATTCTATTCATTCTTCTGTGAAAAACCCCCAACAATGGTGTGTTTTGATGCAAAAGAGAATAAGATGAAATCCTTTGCATAATCTGGAATGGATATTACTGGTGCTTTGGTTAATGCTACATTTATATCCTCAAAGGATTTCCTGGATTCTGGAGTCCAGTTTATCTCACTACCTTTCCTGATCATACTGGTAATGAAATTTATGATTTCTTCCAGATTAGGGATAAGCCTCCTCAGAAAGTTTACTCTTCCAAGGAAAGACTATACCTCCTTTTTTCTCCTGGGAGTGTCAATTTTGAGAATTGAAACCACCCTACTGAGATCTATCTTTATTCCTTCTTTCGAGATGATATGACAAAGTTATTTACCCTCTTTCATTCCAAAGTTGTATTTCTTGGGATTTAATGAAATTCCAACCCTCCTACATTTCTGAAAAACCCTTTTCAAATGTTTTAAATGCTCATCATCAAAATCTGAAAAAAACAATAATATCATCTAAATAAATGCCAATGAACTTATCTTTTTCATCAGCAAAATCTATATCCATAGCTCTTTGGAATGTTTCCCCTGCATTCATAAGCCCAAAAGGCATTTTGGAATACATGAATGTACCCCATGGTGTTGTGAAGGATTTCTTCTTTTGATCACCAGGATGCACCATGATTTAGTTGTATCCATAAAATCCATCAAGCCTTGACATTTTTTGTGACTCAACCACTTTCTACAAAATACAGTCCATCTTGGGAAGAGGATAGTTATATTTGAGGGAAACCCTGTTCATATTTCGAAAATCTACACACAACCTTATTTCACCACTTTTCTTTCTAACAGGAACTAAGTTAGCCAACCATTTTGAGAATCTCAAAAATACTATAATCTTAGCATCAAACAACTTTATTATTTGTTTCTCAATTAATGGCATTAGTAAAGGATTAATCCTTCTCAACTTTTTCTTAAATGGTTTTTTATCATATTTTATTGAAATAACATGTTGAATAACTTTTGTGTCATAAACCTTCAAATCCTCACAGCTCCAAGCAAAACATACAAAAAATCCTTCATTAAGATGATATATATCTCCTTGATTTATGGACTGAGTGTCTTTGACATTTTGATGATTTGAGGACTTTCCCGAGTCCTAATATTACAATTGTCTATTTCTTCATCATTTGCAATGACATTGGGGTTCCTTTCCACATCATTATTGTCAAAAATATTTTCCAATGGACCAAGCCCTTAGGGATGATATTATTTTTGAGTTGAACAATGTCTCTAGCAACAATAAGATTTTGGAAACAATCATCATTTGAAAGCATTGCTGCATCTTCTTCCTGATCACAATACTTTTCATCATCAATATTTATGTTGGCAAACTCATCTGTCATTTGGAGAAATCTCACCACCTGTTTATCATCCTCATAAATATGCCAATACTTGATGTTATCAGGTACTGTTGGTCTCTCCTTGACTTCAATCTCATATTTTCTGTTAGGACAAATAGTAATCTTGAAAAAAAAAGCTGAAGTGGCTAATGCATCAACAATAAAATTTTGTCCTCTTGCAATCACTTAGAGGTTATATTTTGTAAAACGTTCAAGTAGATCAAGAACTATATTTCTATATTCCCTCAACCTAAGATGTTTATATTGATAGATTCCCTGAACCTGATTTATGACAAGCTTAGAATATCCATGTACAACTATTCTCTTTGCCCCAAATATTTCAATGTGTTCAAACCAAAAATCAATGCCTCTTACTCAACCATATTATTTGTACAGTAAAAAGAAAATTTGTAAGAGCGAAGTTTTGAACATGATTTAGGAGGAATTATCCAAACACCTGCTCCATCTCCCTCCTTACTAGCAACTCCATCAAAATTCATATTCCAAATTTATTCATCCTCATTGTTTTGTTGATATGAAATTTTCCCTGCTTGATGATCTGCCTCATCTTTCACACGGAGTTCAATAGTCTTTGGATCTTCTTCTTCAAAGAACATATCATTATAAAAAATTGAAGAGCCAACCTTAGTGTCAACAAAATAAATAGGATGATTGTTTGGTTTGCTCTTGCTGCTCACCATGTACTTCAACAATACTTCCCTGTACAGTCTCCTTTCATGGCCAAAAACTGGTATAGTTGCATAGTACATGTCCATATGTAGAGTTCCCCTAAACTTTGCATCCCATGACCTTGACAACAACATGCCAAAATTTGGAGGGATGTCAACAACCACTACATCCATGACCAAATTATTTTATGGGATTTGAGATAGAGACACAACCAAATCTTTGATTAATCCCAAACACTTTACCTTCCTTGAATCAAAAGAGAACAAATCTTTGTAAGGTCTAGTGATGTTCAAACCTAGTTCATCCATGATTACCTTTGACATCAAATTATGAGATTCTCTTGAACCTAGCATTGCATTGTGTAAGGTCGTATCATGAACTTTAAGGCTGACATAGAATGGAGGGAAATCACCATCATAACCACTTTGTTCCACACGAGGACCAAATAAGATTGCAGGCTGATCAGCTTGCACATTCAAAGTATCAGATACTTCTTCCATCTTCAACATTTTGATGATTTGGATTCTATATTCAACATTCCTTATCAACCCATTGAAAGTAACATACATTTTGATTTTTTCAATCTCACTTTCAAAATTAAATGGGGATTGAGTTTTCTCTACTTCTTTGATAAGTGCATCCCTTTTTGTCTCCGGTACCTTCTTTGGGGGCTCTTCTTTCTGTTTTCCTTTCTCCAGTGCATCCTTTGTAGAACTATCTTTCTTAGGCTGACTTGAAGAAGGTAAATTAGCTTGAGTATCCCTTGTAGGATTCACTTTCGGAGGGTTTGCATGCACCCTTTTATTTATGAGATTGTATTGCTTCTAAAACTGCATAATGGCATTTTGGTACCCCTTCTTATACTCTTATGTTTCCATTGAAAACACATCATCATTTTCCTGCATAAACTTATCATTTGCATCCATAAATTGATCATGTTCTTCTTTAGTTAGGAATACATCTGTTTCAATATCATCACAACAATGTATGTTATCTTCAAGAGATTCATCAAAATTTTCATCGAAATAGTTATGTTGGAAGGGGGGTTTGATTTGCTGATCACCTTGATTCCTTTGATCTCTCTGTATGATCTATGGAACTGGTAATATTTTGAAATTAGGATTTGGGTGTTGAAGGCCAGTTTGATATCTAATGGAAGGCTTGTTATCCAAGGACAAATTTTCCACAAACATTTCCATATTTTTTTACCATTAGACCAAATTTTGCATCTGATGACTGGGAAGTTGAAGGTTGAGCTTCTCCTTGAAATTTTTTCATGTCAGTTTCAGGATTATAGTTAATATTTCCTTATGACATCATATTTAATTCCACTTCAATTGCATAATTCATCATATCATCTAGTGTAATAGATCGCCTTTCCCTCAACAACAAATAAAAATCACAATCAAAGGAATCAACATAACGAAGTTGGGCAGCTCCAGGAGGGGGTTTTACTTCAGCATGAATTGAATTATAAACCCTCATGAATATGGTTGAAAAATCCTGAACTATATCACTGGGTGATATTTTTATGTTATTATACTGAGTCAACAGTTGTAGAGGATTCTTCTTGTCTCCCCATCTTGCAAGGAAGGTTGCCTCAAAGGATGTAAAAATAGGGATATTTTCTACTGGAACATCCTTAAACCATTTTATGAACTCACCTGAGATACTTTGTGCAAACAATCTCACTTTTACATCTTCATCATCTACCTCCTCAAGGTGAACAAAATCATTAAACCAATCTAAATGTCTTTGAGAAGAAATGTTCTATTCTGTATCATATGATTTGATTCTTTGATTATAGTTTTGAGGTAGATCATGCAATTGAGAAAGTAATACAACATGAACAAATCTTGTTTCCATGTTTCTAGGAGGATTTTGGACTGGTTGAACAATTTGACTGGGGATTACAAGAGTTTGAATAGGAACAAAAGAAATAAAACATTGAAATTTCTTCTTATCAAATAGAATTTCGGTCAAGTTAGACTCTGATCTAGATGTAAACAATGCATGCTCAAATTTTATATCAAAATCATGATCATCAATGCTCTTCACTTTGTTCTTAGGAAATGATAGATTTCTATCTAGAAAAATACCCGAGTCAGATCCCTTTTCTTTCTTTTTATGTAATATCTTCTCAGGATCAACCACAAATGCTATAGGTTCTGCATCTGGATTTCTCCTAGTGTAAATCTTCTTTGGAGTCAGAATTTCTCAATAAAGTTACTTTTTTTCTTCTAATATTCTAAAATGAAGTCACCAGGGTAAATGTTTTCAACCAATATTATGTATGATTCTCTGTTACCCTCAGGAACCAAATCTGAAACTTTAGTCATTCTTACCGAGGGAAAATTTAGCTTTTCATTCCTTGGTAATGATGCTAAAATGTTAGCACTATGTAAATTGCTTGGATGAGGAGGAAAATCACAAAGTCAACCACAAAAACACTTTAGAACTAAAAAATAGCCTTTTTAGTTCAGAGATGGATCTCTCTTGTCACTTGGTCTCTAAAAGATGGATTTTTTTTAAGGATCAGTGGCTAGGTATTTTGAATAGGTGAAGGGGTTTTTTAAGGTTTGTTGGCAAGAAGGAAAGGAACCTGTTGGGAATTGAAGTCATCTATGAAAGAAAATTAAATCAATGATTGGTAGGTAGAACTCTCAAGGAAGCAAAGGCTAGGTAGGTAACGATCTTTCAGTTTTTTAATTTGTTGTTATAGAATGGAAGAAAGAGAAAAAAACATAACAACATTTAGAGCACCATAAAAGATGAATTTTGTTGAGCTAAGAAGGAAATGATAGTGTTCAAATTCCTCGAATCTAAAGCATCGTTTTTAGATGAATTCCATACCATTTGATATCCAATTTAAACATATAAGTATCAATAGATTAAATATAGAGAAACAAGAATAACATACATGGAAAGGAACACAGACTTCATGTCATCACCACTAGAATATTTGGTATGAAAAAGTTATGGACTTCTGCACTAGTCATTCATTCAAATTTAGAAAATCTATACAATGTTCAATACAAAATATCCTTTGTGCTTCTGTCAACCCCTTGCACATTCAAAATGATCAAATATATAGGTAAAATACCTTCCTAAGCTAGAAAAGTCGAACTTCACTGCTATCCTATGATTCTGCATCTGATTACATAAAAAAGAGAACAATTTCTACACTAGTTGCTAAAAATAGCAAATTCTCCTTGTCTATATTTAATGCATAACCATATTCTTGAAAAAAGAGATCTTTGTCATATTTTCGAATTGAAACTGATGTGAGTCATCTTGGGACAGTTGGAGACAAATATTGGAGTGATATGAGCGCTGACAAGGCTCCTTGTCATCTTTGCGTAGCGAGTTTCTATAACATGTTGTGTAATTGCAACCTACAACTGTTGCATAGGGAGCTTTACGCAATGTGGTGGATTCCTTCAGTAAAATTCATTTAGGAGGTGGATGCAAAATTTATGGAGGATGCAAATCTCTGCTATATCATTTACCAATCATTACCCAATGTCCTCTAACCTCTTATGTGCTTACAACACTTGCATAGCGTGACATCGCTACACAAATTCTGTTTAATACACTTTTCCAACAAAACTCAAAACAATTTATGGTGTTTATCAAAAATCAAAATCGTGACAACCTAAACTCTATATCTTAGCCACCTCTATCAGTAGGTCCAACTCCCCCCTATCTTCATCATCAACCTTCATCCTTTTCTTAAGATACCTATTTTATTTTTTCAATGACAAGTTTTGTCTCTTCAAGTTTCCCACTTGCCTAAACAAAAGTGCATTTCTCCTTAGCTTTGACTGAGCATTTGTAAGAGATGCACAAGAATTTTTGATGGATGGTACACACTCCTTAAAATGCCTCTCAAACCTTAGTTATGATACTCTTTTCTCTTCCCTCGGCTGAATGATTAGGTCTTGATCCTCCCTTAGTTGTTTATTTATCCATTTGATAGTTTTTTCACCCTCTCCAGGTGAAGTATAAATCTTCTCAACTGATGCAGGCTGGCCCTGTGCTTGTGTTTCCTTTACAATATTGTAATTAGAGGTTATATTTCTAGCCGAGGATGTTTTTAAGGGGGGGTGTAGGTTTAATCAAATCCACAGTCTTAGGACTTTTCCTTCTTTCCTTATCTTTAGAATCTTCTGGAACCTTTAAGGTTGATTCCTTCTTTGAACGTATTGCATATTGTGATGTTTTCATATCACAAACCCTCTCAGCTAATTTCCTCTTCATCTATTTATTATCATGAAAATATTGAGCTATGACATGTTGATCTTCTTTAAGCCGATCTTTTAGCTCTTTGATTACTTGGTCTTTCTCTTCTAACTGCACCTGATCTTCATCCATTTCTTGAGTTGATTTTTCAACAGGCTATGTATGCAGGGAAGGTACATGTAACCGTTTTGCAGTTGGCCTTTTGATTGGAATACATACTTTTGGTGTTTCCTCCACCTCATTAGAAAATTTTAGCCTTATACCCTTCTTATTGGCTAGCTGGCTTGTTGAAGAATCATCAATCTCCTTTTCTTTCCCCATGCCCTATTCTACAAACCCTTTTTATTTCCCACTTGAATCTTTAGAAACCATTTTCTTTGCATATGATGGGGTGTCTCCTTTGGGGTCTAAAGGGATGTTTGTTGAGGCCAAGAAAGATTCTCGGTCTCTTTTTGATTTCTTGAGTTCTTCCACCACTAGCAAATTAACCAAGGAGAAATGAAACAAGCTAGACTTAAGTTGATCAACCCTAGATTGTACTCTGTCTACCATTTTTCCTAAAATTTTGTACAGGTAGAAAGGTAAATTTAAAGGGTTCTTCCCTATGAAATGCATATGAAGCCTTATGTGATAAAGGTATACCCTATCAAATATTCCTTCACAAGTGAAATATCATTGGACCACTCTTAACAACTTTTCATAATGCTCTAGTATGCATTCTCTTGGAATAATGGTACCAAATCTCTAGTTTTTGTACTTGGGTTTAAGGGAATCAATGTAAAAAACTGGATCAAGAGGCATACCTTTAAACCATCTCTCCCCCTGTACTGGAATCTCAGTTGCAGCAACCACTGTCTCCTCTGATACCTGGAAGGTGATATCTTCAATCCTCGTCTAAAATCCATTGAAATTGAGGGTGAATTCCTTTGTTACTTGCATATTATATCCTTGAATCTTCTCACAAAACCTAATGCATCCAACTTGCTCAAATGAAACCCTAAATGTAGGATCATAATTGACCAACTTCAGACTTTGTGGCTCACATCTCAATACATTGTCTCCTTTGTTCTATTTCTTTTTCCCTTGAGTGGCCATGTTGTAGATGTAGGATAAATCACTGAAACTAGTAAAGACAGGGAGGTTTCAAAGGCTAAAACCCTGACCAAGAATTTTTCACAGCATGAAAGAAGGGTTAGGGTTTACTCAATTGAGTTAAGTGAACTCAACAATGAAACAAGCAGGTTTAGATTGCAGGTAATAGATACAGGATACTTGTTAGACATAAGATATGTCCCTTCAATCTTTACATAGTGAAAAATAGAGGAACATAGGATGCGTAGCGTGTGTGAACTGTGTGGATATTGCGTAGGGGGTATGTAGAGTTTGCATAGTGAGGATGAAGATTTTGCATAAGATGTAATGGAAACTTGAATTTGGTGAAGAACAAAGGAATGATCAATAGCATAGGGTATTGAGCAATGAAAAATGTGATGGGAGAGACATGAAAATGCTGAGCAAAGAATGATTTGAAAGGTGATTGGTTCATTTAGGCTGATATGATAGCTTGGCTAGCGCCAAGCATCCTGCGCAGCGTGTGTAATTTTTCTATAGACCAAGTACAAAACCACTTTGAAAGATATCAAATGTGCCATAATATCCTTTGATGACTCTTTTATTTCATAATGTGTCATAATGTGCCATGAAATCCACAAAAAACCATTCCACCTAGACTTATGACTTGACTCTTTTTGACATGCCATTTGATGGTTTATAGAAATAATGACCCACAGACCTTGAAACATCTCATGAGACACAACTCTTTGAAACACACACACACACACACACACACACACACACACACACACACACACTATGAATCAATTAGGAATGCATTGGTCTTCCCAAGACCAAAGCATGAGTTTGAAAACTCTTGGCAAACCTCTAAATCTACCCTGAAAATAATGATACTAACAAATAGATCACCAAACCTTCCACCAAATCAACTCTACATAGTTTGCTTCGATGTACGATCTATTAAATGATTTGATACCAACTGTCATGAAGGTGGAGAACTCAAATGGATGGCATAAATATTCATTGTCTCCAACGACATGTGGCACTAAAACTTTTCAACTAAGCGACAAGGCCACACTGGTTTACTTGGCCCATACTATGCCTAACACTTAGAAACTTTCAACATTTAATAGTTTATGATTATATCCATACTTAGAACATACAATAGTAAGAAGAATGTATCAATACACACTTAAACAAATGTGAAAGTAAGGTGGGCAACCAAATTGGCCTAATATCCATTTTTTATTACAAAGACAACAATATGCCGAGTCTGCCACTTGTGCCGCACCAAAGATGTTTTTACAAGGAGATTTTGTTCAATTTATCCAACAATACCCTGTGCGAAATACAAAAGATAGACCTCTGTCATGTCACCTTTTGAAACCCTTTGTGCCACTAGTTGAAACACTTGACAAATGACTTCAAACTTTTCCCTCATGATTCAATCCTGCGGTTCATGCTACCCTTTCCTTTGTTTGTTTGAATCCTCTTTTGGTTATCAAACCGCTTATCACTTCATGACACTGTTAGGAAACATCAAACCTTACCATCAAAATTAGCTCGCCCAATGATTGTCTCATCTCAAGAAAACCTTCCCTCTTATGTTGTCTTCATTTGTAGACTCCATAAGGTTGCATAAGTCACCCACCAGGGTCAACTTGGGCCCTTGGGAGGATTTTACCCTCTCTACCAATGTCCTCCCTTAGATGCCTTAATCCCTCCAATATCCTTAGTTTTGGTTTCACCCTTGGGCATATATAGGGCCCAAGCTCATGAACCAACATGTTTCCTTGACTATGGGTGGGCCAAAATTCATTTTACCATGTTTTTCCACTTAACTAATTCGACTGACCATCATTAGGTGTGTGCATCCCTTATGTGAGTTAAGCTGACTCACCTAAGCATGACCTCTTGGCCTTGGCCGAGTCGTTCATTTTTTTGGGTGCCCCAAGTCTTTCCCACAACCTTCATTCAACCGTCCCATGGTATTAGTTATGTTGCATGACACCTTGGTTATTTCCACTGAAGTCTTCAACCGACGCCACCATTCGTCCAACCGAATCATCATGGGTGCACATATCCCTTATGTGAGTCAGGCCGACTCACCCGAGTGCACCCTCTTCATTCCTTAGATAATTTTCTGTTTGGTGATGCGCCCAATATTCCACCAACGACCTTTGTTAAATGCCCTCGTCTAACTTGTGTTGTAAGTCACCTTGGGTTGACTCTCCCCTTGGCTCGTCGCACGCTTAAGGAACCCCAACTCACCCCATATATGAAGACATTGTGTTATCAAGTGCACTGAGCGTATTTCCTACCCGATTATCTTTGTTTCGGTTTGTGGTGGGAGGGAGCATACCTAGGCTTGGCACCCTAATTATTACACTTACCCTTCAAATGGATTGATGTTGAAATATTTTACTAGTCTTGAGAAAACACAACAAATATTTAATGCATCAAAATAAACAAATAGAGAAGAGCTCCAAGAATTGGCACCAATGCCTCAATAGGTAGCTATTCAACAAAATTGTATTCTCAAAGAAGTAGACAAAAACAATTAAAAATTGGAATAAGAGGAGGAGACTATATTTATATAGAAGGATTCATCATCCTTCTTATTCAATATTATTTTGTATCTCATTATATCTATCCCAGGAGAACTACAAAAATGACTTGTCTTCCAATTAACTAAAGGAGACCAAGTCATAATACAGTAAATATATGCCACATATACAATAATTCCTATAGGAGAGGAGGTCATTTCAATAAATGAGTTCGAAATAGAGTCCATAGAGGCTCAACATATATCCCAAATGCAAGGGGAGACCCTTAAAGTATGCTAAGATGCTCCTCCAATGAAGAAAATTCCAACAAGATGCCAATGTCTAACCTCAAAGAGTGGAATGATCACACATGTAGGATGAACAAGGGATAAAAGAGAGGGTGGTTCCTCCAAATAGGCTCTAATGCCTACATGGGAGGTCTCCAAGGTGAAAGAAGATCGTCAAACCATGTAATGAATTTCCAAAAGTCATGTAAGACCTCTCCCCAAGTCAAAATGTGTCTACACGTTCCATATAAGTCATCAAATGGTTAGTAGAATGGTCCTCCAAGGAATTTGACCCTCAAATCAAGTGTAAAATTCCTCCAATTGTGTGAATGAAGAGGGTGCACAATAAACTATGATGTGGCATTTCATGAGAAGAACAATGCATGTATAAATAGCCCCAAAGTGCCTCAAGTGATGTCACTATTTCCTAGGGATCCATGAATTTCCTTGAGATATATGAAATTGTCTCAAGGACCATGTATTTGCATGATCAACTGTAGATTCATATCCATATTCCATGGCCAAAGTGTAAAAAATACATAAAGGGGATCCATGCTTAGGTATAATATAAGCATTCTTCCATAGGTATGACAACCTTTACAACATGAGCAATACTTTTACATAGAGTGAAGTGAAAAAGTATAGAGGTTCTCTAAGTCATGTGTCCTAGTAGATCCATCCCAAGGCTCTCATGTAACTACCTCAACCATAAATTACCTCTAAGGGATAGTCAAACAATACATAAGAACAAGGACTATCATTAGATGGGGACTAAGAGGACAAGCCATGACCAACCACAAAGTATCTAGAGGTACCACCTAGGGAAAAAATAGTTTTACATAGATCATCTAAACATGGTCCAATACAAATACACGAGTGAAAAAGGTCACACTTTTCATTGATCATGACACAATAATACAAAGCATCATGGTGGCACATCTGATGATGGTACTTTGAGCTATAACATCATCAAGATTGGCAAAACATATTCTCATATGATGGGTCACATATGGTGAAAAAATATGAGGTCCATGATATGGATTATTTTCGGAACGAAATAAAAGCAGAGATATTACAATGAAATACACATAAAAATTGCCAGAAACAGATAAATACATCAATACATGATTTCTATTAATGAAATAAATGTACAGAGACTGTAAAAATACAGAGTGCAAGACTCGCTAGAATGGTAGCATCTTTATCTCTGAGAAGAAATGTGACGACTACACTCATTCGAAAGAATATCATTACAATGAGGCTCCAAAGGAATTTTGTGATAAACATGAATGCCAAAACCCTATACATCCAAAAACCTAACCTTGGGAGAGGAAGCACCAAAAATCATGTGGGCCCCGTTGGGGTAAGTTAGTACATTAACTTCCCGAGGTTGTAACTTTTGCATATGATCTCCATTTTAGGCATGTGATAGCCTGTTGGAAAGCTATTTTCGAGAACTACACATTGTTCCATCAAACTCTAACTTCGTCTACAGTTTGACTGTGGCAAGAAAAAAAAACTCTGTTTAGAGCCCCAAAATGACCTTGGAAGTATAAAAAGATGTACTGACATGAAAAATTCCAAAATAAGTCAGTTGGAATAGCTGTGCGGCCACCAGTATCCACCTAGATTCTATGTAGGGATTTGGGATAGCCCTGTAAGTTCATAACCCTCAATTACAAAGAAATTTCCCCATTATAGAGAAACGTGATGAATTGAAAACTATCAAGATGAGCCAGTTGGAATTTGGAACAGGTGGGTGACAACCAATATCCACCTGGATCATTGCACTGAAGTGAATATGAGGTGTAACAACTAGCTCCAATTTAGCAACGTGTGCTTAACTCAAGAGTGTATGTGAACTCTAGATTATGCAAAAGACTTGTTAACTTGAAATGTTCTCACAAATGGATGTCAAATACAGGGGAGGGGTGAAGACACAAGTGCTCCATCCTTTGCCTAATATAGGAATAATTCCATGTGTAAATGAAATGGAACCGACGACAAGTTAGCAACACCATAATTCAGAGAAAATATATAACATGTGAGAATCATCTTACTTTAATCTAAAACAAAATGAAAATGCAAAAAACAATAAAGTAATTGAAACACATAAGTACATAAAGGCTAAGAAACTATTTTACAAGGATTCCCTATGGCATTATATATTATCTTCATAAAGCATTTTTTGAATTGTCCCATTCATGGAAAATGACAATCCATGGGGTCTCCACTTAGTGAACCTGTGACATAGAATGTGCATTCATGGGATATTAATGAATACCCTTAATTTCACCTGATATTAAAAAATACCTCCCAAAATGTTTTTGTTGAACCCCCCTCTTAGTACATCTTTTCGATAATAAAAACCTTATTTTTACTAGATATCCCCTATTTTTACCAAATTCCCCTTTTTATACCCCCCAATACCTATAAAACCCCTCGTACCCTACATCCCCCCAAAAATACATATAATATATTGACTCTATTTTTCACAATTTAAAAACCCCCTTTATGAATGAACATGATAAGGTATTGATCAACAAGGTGAATAACTCATGAGACAATATTTCATAGCAAAGGAAATCCACAGGGTCTCCACTTAGTGAACCTGTGACATAACATGTGCATTCATGGGATACTAATGAATACCCTTAATCTCACCAAATACTTAAAAATACCTCCCAAAAACTTTTTGTTAAACCCACCTCCCAATACATCTTTCCAATAATAAAAGCCCTATTTCTACTAGATATCCCCTATTTTTACTAGATGCCCCCTTTTAATACCCCTCAATACCTTTAAACCCTCTCATACCCTACATCCCCCCCCCCCCCC
>JZKD02S1202432.1:233363-251011 GCA_000966675.3 Picea glauca
TTATGTATAAGGGGGAGGGCTATATGTGTTAATAGAAATCCTGTAAAAATATATATGTATAAGAGGGGCCACAACCTTTAAGCACACAATCACTAAATTAGCTAGTAGATAGAGGCGGAGTGCCATACCCCTACATATACCTCGCTTGTTTTATGGGTAACACCTTAGAGTTAGAGAGCTGACCTATGAAAAAGGAAAATAGAGTCAAACACTTAGTCCGGCAATTAATGAACATAAACCCAAAAAGTCTAGAAGAGTCACTGGTACAAAAATTACCCAAGAGAAATAAGATATACATGCCCAAGAACGAAAAATTCAAATAGTAAAAATAGGGGATCAACCTATATATATATTAAAACCTAAGAAAAAAAAGAAAAAGAAACAAACCATACAAAAAAAAAAAAAGAAACAATGGTGAGAAGGAACTATCAAATAAAAAAATTAAAAAACCACATCAAAACTCTCATCATGGAAGACATAAGACTACCCAGGGCCTCCATGAAAACCTAACTCGATATTGGATAGTTGGTTTGGACATTTGGTTGTCATTGATGTCAATCCTTGGAGTGTTCGAGATACCCTAGAGTTGTGATAGAGAGTTAGTTGTCACTGATTTTAACAGGAGTGGTTGATGTCAATAGGTGTGATGGGTGCATTTGAAGAAGTCTACAAGAATCCCCAGAGGTGTGGTTATGGAATCTGAAGTTGATCAAGGAATAAGAACATGAAAAATAATGTAAATGTAGGTAATGCATTCATAGATGGATAATACTCATCATGTTGTTTCTGGTGATAGGTCCTACACCACATGGTTCCTCACGGTTAGTGAGATATGCCTTCATGAAGTTGGAAGCCTCGAAGAATGGTTAAGAAGCCCCTCTTTGGTTACAATTCATTAATGAAAGGGTAAAGTGGTTGTAACAAGAAACCCTTAAAATAAGGAGAGAGGTTACTAAGAAAAAGTATAAATACACCTCACTAAGTCTCTCATAAGAACATTTATACACACATTCTATTGAATATCTTTAAGTGAATAAGTGATATGGTTTATCTTGTCATTGGAAAATCTGAGGTCGAATTTGAGGTAGAAAGTCTGAGGTTGTGAAGGAAGGTTGAAGGTGAAAGTATTAGAGTTGCAACAAATGTGAGTAACCCTAGTTTCTGAGGTATCTGTGGGTTACAGGTCAGTAGGGCGTGGAGGTACGTGGGTTGTAGTGGAGGAAAACATGGATATCCAAGGGAAGTAGAGGAGCAAGTCATGGATCTGTGAAAATGCTTGTGAAAGGTTGAGAAGTGATGCTTGTACCAAGTTGTTGATGCCCAGGTTGGTTTACGCATTTGTTATTTGATACAATAGGGTGTCTACAAGATCAAAGGTATCATTATGTGTTATGTTTTAGGCTTATACTTATGTTGTTATGGTACATGCTTGAGGCATGTCATGGTAGTGATTGTGCATGGTACACCTTGGTGATGGTAAGATACATTTTTAGAGGCACATCTTGGATACTTGGAATATGGTTTGTTGTATGGCATATGAGTGATATGGCACATGTTTGATGGTATCTCTTGGTACATAGTTTATGGATGTTGGCACATGCTTGAGACACATAGTTTGAGGTACATCTTGGTTACATGTTGATGGTGTTTCCTTTGGTATATTTTTGAGGCATTGGTATATGTTTGAGGAACATCTTTGGTGCATGGTGTGAAGCATATTCTTGGTACATGTATGAGGTGCATGTCTTGGTGATGTTGGTACATGTTGGTGAGGTTATGGTACATTGACTAGAATCACATCTTGGTTATATTATTATCTTGGTATTGTGGCTATCTTGGCTATACATGAGGCACTTAATTTATGATATATGTTGGTACATGGTGTATGGGATGATTGAGACATATCATGAGTGATATGGTATATGGTTGAGGCACATCTCATGGTACATGGTTGATGGTATGGTACATCTTTGATGCATGATATGGTACATGGTTGATGCACAGTTTGGTACAGGTGCATGGTAGATACCGGTTGATGTGCATGGTTGGAACATGGTATGGTACATGGGATGGTATAGGTGTTGATGTACATGGTATGGTATAGGTTGATATGCATGTTTGATGCATGGTTGGCATAGGTTGATGTACATGGTATGGTACATGTTGATGTACATGGTTTGGTGATGTTGGGAATCTAGTTGAGAGGTGTCCCTGGTATATGATCCATGTGAGAGGATCTGGTTGAGTATCAATGACAGTCCCAGGTTGGACATGTTGATCAATGGCAGGTTGATATAGTGACAGGTTGATAGGTTACATGTTTATGTGACAGTGACAGTGGCAGTGATTGCGGTAGTGATAGTTTGGTCTAAACTTATATTTCAGGGCAGTAGGACAGGTCAAGGAAAGGGGGTTGTAGCCTCCTTCCAGTTGGTTCCATAGAAATTAAGGAGTTGGATCTTCCTTTAGGTCGGAGCTTGAGAATCATGGGGTTGTAGCCTCCTTCTAGTTGGAGCCATAGAATTTATGGAGTTGTACTTTCCTTCAAGTTGGAGACTATAAATAGGGGGTTGTAGCCTCCTTCTAGTAACTGCTGGAGAATTGGGAAGTTGGTGCTTCCAATGAATGTATTCTTTAATTTATAAGAAATCATTATGTGGTTTTCTCCCATTTGGGTTTCCACGTAAATTCTGGTGTACTGTGTATTTGATGTGATGTTGCTTATGTTTATATTCTTATGATATATTGAATGCAATCATAGATGATACATCAATGATATACTGCTGATAAAGTTGAATTTTATATATTATGGTTAAAAGTGGTAAAAGTGCTCATATTGATTCACCCCCTACCCCCCCTCTCAGTATTCCGACAATTGGTTTCAGAGAAAGTTCCTTTAGGAAACAATTTAACCGTTGGAAGGAAGATCATGGAGTATGGTATGTTTGGGGTACCACAATTTGATGGTCAAAATGGTTAAAGATATGAAATGTGGAGTATCAGGATGAAATGTTTTTTAGAGACACATGGGTATGATGTTTGGAAATCGGGTGTTACAGGATATACCGCTACTAAGAAACCAAATACTGCATTCAAGAAGGAATTGAAAAGAAACAACAAAATAACAATGGATTTCATCTTGGAAGGATTGCTTGATTCAGTAAAAGAGAAAGTTGGAAAATGTTCATCAGCCAAAGAAATTTTGGAAAAGATACAAAATATCTATTCAAATAAATCTCATCCTATCACAGGGACAAAGCATACTAATCAGAAGAAATAAGATGCAAGAACAGAACAAGAAGAAAGATACTCATCATGTTAGACAGATTCAAAAGAAGAAGATTGTGAAGAAGGCATAGTATATCTTGAAGCATAATTAATCAATGCTTTAGACGAGTGATCCGGATTTTATGAGAAGAACGAAATGAATACAGATTCTTAGCACAAAATAACAGATATAGAGTAAAACTGGTTTTCTATTCAATAATGAAATAAGCTGAAACTGTAAAATGCAGCGGAAACAAGCTTGTTGGAATGGTGGCGGCTTATCTCTAAGAAGAGATGTGACAACTGCGCTCATTCACAAGAAGAACATTACAATGAGGCTCTAAAGGAATTTTTACAATAAAAAAGAATGTTAAAAACCCTAGACATCCAAAAACCTAACCCTAGGAGATGAAGCGCCAAAAGTCATGTGGGCCTCGTTTGGGTAATTTAGTACATCAACTTCCTGGGGTCGTAACTTTTGCATACGATCTCCATTTTAGGCGTGTGATAGCCCATTGGAAAGGTATCGTCAAGGGGATTAATTTTGGGGGATCAATAATGCCTTTGAATATCATTAAGGATCTCAATCCATAAAAACCTTCATTTAGGCCCTCAAAATGGCCCTGGAAGTTAAAACTGCTAAAAATAGTAAATTGCCAAAATTGTCAGAAAACTGTCTTAAGCCAGTTGGAAAAGGTGGGTGGCCATCGATATCCATCTGGATCAATCCTCCCTCCTTAGGAAGCAATGGTCTCCATTGCATTGAGGTCCCCCATTAGGTGAGGAAATTTCTACTGAATTTGGCCCCGGGTGAGCCACTTGCCTTGGTGCAGGAGTTGCCCTGCTTTGACGACTCAATAAAGTTGGATCCTTTGTTGTCGAGTTCCCTTGATATGTTTTTCCACAATATAATCATTGGATGCCTGTTGTATGTAGTCAGGGTTGAGCTATGTGGTGTCAGCTATTCTGCTACTTCTGAGGTGTCCAATAATGGTGGGAAATAAGGATGAAGAAGATCCATGTTGAACACTGGGTGCAGGCCAAGGAAAGGAGGAATGTTGAGCTCAAAAGAATTATCCCTCACGACCTTGGTGATAGTGTATGGCCCATAATGGAGTGGTTGAAGCTTCCGATGGGATCCTGTAAGGCGTTCTTTCTACAAGTGAAACCAAACTTTGTCACCCACCTAGAACTTATGTGGCACCCGATGTTGATCATGGTGATGTTTGTACTTATCATTGGAATTCTGTAGGATATCTTGAACCTATTGGTAGATGTGCTAGATCCACTCAATGAACTGGGTGGCTTTGTCAGCTTCAGTTGGAGCAAGAGATGAGTCAGTCGAGGTGACTACAAGGGGAAGTGCAACATCTATGGGACCCAATGGTTGGAATCCCAACCCCACCTAAAAGGGGCTGTGGCCGGTTGAGTTATGCAGGGATCAATTGTAGCTATGCTAGACATAGGGAAGGCTCTCATCCCATGTGAGAGGGTGCTTTGAATTATACATGCGAAGGATATGCACAATCATTTGATTTACAACCTTGGTTTGGCCATTTGTTTGGGGGTGGAAGGCCATGGATTTGGTGAGCTTGGTGTCCAGCAATGACCAGAGGCTCGACCAAAATGTGCTAAGAAATATACTAACCTGATCTAAGACAATGGTTTGTGGGATTCCAAAATGTACCCAAACTCGTTCAAAGAAGAGCTTGGCAGTGGCCTCTATTGTGATGCTCTTCTTGTAGACAACCATAATCACCATCTTAGAAAAGCGATCAACAACCACAAAAAACACAGTCATTTCCCCACTTGGTGGACGGGTGATCCAGATTTTATGAGCAGAATGAAATGACTACAAATTATTACCAGATGCTTAACACAGAATAACAGAGATACAATAAAACTGGTTTAATATTCAATAAGGAAATAAGCTGAAACTGTAAAATGCAGCGGAAAACAAGCTTGTTGGAATGGTGGCAGCTTATCTCTGAGAAGAGATGTGACGACTACGCTCATTCACAAGAAGATGATCACAATAAGGCTCTCAAGGCATTTTTACAATAACAAGAGTTTCAAAAACCCTAAACATCCAAAAACCTAACCCTAGGAGATGAAGCACCAAAAGTCATGTGGGCCCTGTTTGGGTAAGTTAGTACATCAACTTCCCGGGGTTGTAACTTTTGCATACAATCTCCGTTTTAGGCATATGATAACCCATTGGAAAGATATATCCAAGGAATACAACATTTGCAAAAAATTTCATAATGAAATTTTGCAAGCGCAACATGCCCCAAAAAACATTGTTTAGGGCCTCAAAACAGCTCCAGAAGTTCAGGACTCGAAAAATTGCTAAAAATAGTAAATTATCAAAATTGCGAGAAAGGTGTTTTGAACTAGATGGAAAAGGTGGGTGGCCACCGATATCCACCCTGGTCAATCCTCTATTCTTAGGAAGAAATGGTCTCCATTGCGTTGAGTTCCCCCATTAGATGAAGAAATTTCTGCTAAATTTGGCCTCCGGTGAGCCACTTGCCTTGGTGCAGGAGCTGCCCTACTTTGACAACTCGATAAAGCTGGATCCTTTGTTGTCGAGTTCCCTTGATATGTATGTCCACAATCTAATCACTAGATGGTTGTTGTATGCAGTCGAGGTTGAGCTCTATTGGTGTCAGTTGTTCTGCTACGTCTGAGGTGTCCAATAATGGTGGGAAATAAGGCTGAAGGAGGTCCATGTTGAGAATTGGGTGCAGGCCAAGGAAAGGAGGAATGTTGAGCTCAAAATCATTATACCCCATAGCCTTGGTGATGGTGTACGACCCATAATGGAGTGGGTGAAGCTTCCGATTGGGTCTTATAAGGCGTTCTTTCTACAAGTGCAACCAAACTTTATCGCCCACTTGAAACTTATGTGGAACCCGATGCTGATCATGGCGCTGCTTGTACTTGTCATTGGACTTCTGTAGGATATCTTGAACCTATTGATAGATGTGTTGGATCCTCTCAATGAAATGGGTGGCTTTGTCAGCCTCAGTTGGAGTAGGAGAGGAGTCGATCGAGGTGACCGCAAGGGGAAGTGCAACATCTATGGGACCCAATGGTTGGAATCCCAACCCCACCTGAAAGGGGCTGTGGCCGGTTGAGCTATGCAGGGATCAGTTGTAGCTATGTTGGACATAGGGAAGACTCTCATCCCATGTGTGAGGGTGATTGGAATTATACATGCACAGGATATGCACGATCATTCAATTTATGACCTCGGTTTGGCCATCTGTCTGGGGGTGGAATGTCGTGGATTTGGTGAGCTTGGTGTCCAGCAGTGACTAGAGGCTCGACCATAATGTGCTGAGAAATCGATTGTCCCGATCCAAGACAATGGTTTGTGGGATTCCAAAATGTACCCAGACCCATTCAAGGAAGAGCTTGGCAGTGGCTTCTAAAGTGATTCTCTTCTTGCAAGCAACCGTAATCGCCATCTTGGAAAAGCGATCAACAACCACAAAAACATAGTCATTTCCCTTCTTGGTGGATGGGAGGCTCGACATGTAGTCCATTAAGATGGATTTCCATGGCTTGTTAGGAGTAGGAAGAGGGGTGTACAGGCCCTGTTTCTTAGTGGTTGGTTTGGCAATAGCACAGGCAGTGCAAGACCTGACATACTTGCTGACCTCCTGTCGAAGTTTTGGCAGTAGAAATGTTTTTGTAGCATTGCCACTATCTTTTCAATGCCGAAGTGTCCTACCACACAGCTGTAGTGGGCTTCCCAGATTAGCTTCACTCTCTCACTTGATGGAACACATATATGGCCCATTCGTCACAACAACCCATCCTAAAGATGGAAATTATCAACAACTGCCTTTGCACCCAACATTTGGTAGGTGGTGGTGAAGTCCGGGTCTATCTCATAGAGTTGGGGCCATCCAGAGGTCTCAGGGTTGCAAGAGTATAGTACTATGGTGAGTGTCGTGACTGGTGGTCTGCTGAGGCAATCAGCGATGTGGTTGGTGCTTCCTGTTTTATACTTGATGTTGACGTGGAATTGCTGCAAGTATGTGGACCACTTTTGATGGCGGTCATTCTGCAATTTTCCTTGTGTCTACATGAACTGCAGTGGCTTATGATCAGTGTGGATGATTGTCTCCCTCAAAAGAATGTAATGTCTCCATTGGCGGCAAGCTTGCACAATGGAGTACATTTCTTTGTTGTAAGTAGGGTACTTACGGACAACATCTGATAGTGTCACACTATGATAGGCCATGAGGTGGCAATGTTGTGTGAGAATGACACCCACAACATAGTCTGAAGCATCAGTCTCAATCTCAAAGGGCTGTTGCAGGTATGGTAGTGAAAGTACTGGGGCTGAGCACAAGCGCTCCTTCAAATCATCGAACGCTTGTTGTTGGGGCTGGTCCCAAGAAAATTTCACCTTACCACCACCCCTGGTTATTTGGCTGAGGGCCCATGCAATGTGGGAGAACCCCAACACAAACCTGTGGTAGAAATTGGCAAGGCCCAAGAAGCTCCGAAGCTCAGTGAGTGTGGTTGGGGCTGGCCAGTCACGGATGACTTGGATATTGGCTGGATCCACATGTACGTTGTGTTGATCAATGATGTATCCTAGGTAATGGACCTTGTCCATGCCAAAGGAGCATTTTTCCAAGTTTGCGTATAGCTTGTACTGCTACAGGGTGTGCAGAACCTGTTGAATATGCTCTAAGTGTTCGGCCCAAGTCTTACTATAAATGAGAATGTCATCCAGATACACCACTACAAAAGTATTGGTTAATGGTTGCAGGATATCATCCATCATACTCATGAAAGTAGCTAGAGAATTTGTCAGACCAAAGGGCATGACCAACCATTCAAAAAGGCCTTCGTTTGAATTGAAGGCAGTCTTCCATACATCAGTCTGTTCTATTGGGCCCTGGTGGTAGCTAGACTTCAGATCAATCTTACTGAGGTATTTGGGCCACGTGATTTGATCAAGGAGGTCGTCGATTTGGGGAATCGGGTATCGGTTTCTGACTGTGATTTTATTCAGAGCCCGATAATCAATGCAAAGTCGCCAAGTTCCATATTTCTTCTGTACCAGCACGATTGGGCTCCCGCAAGGTGATGAGATGGGACGAATGTTCCCCTTGTGGAGCAATTATTGGATCTGTCGTTTGATCTCCTCATTCTCTAATAGAGAGAGACGATAGACTGGCCCATTGGGAAGCAGTGCACCGGGGGTCAAATCGATGGGGTGCTTGACCTGGCAGTGCAGAGGTACCTCGATAGGTGAGGAGAAGATATCTGAGTATTCTTCCATGACCTTATCTACTTGCTTCTATTTTGTGGAGAGGTCGGCTGAAGAGACCCTAAATGTGGCTACGATTTTTCTCTCATTCTGAGAGTGAATCACGAAGAAGACAAACTTCCCCGTCTGAGAGATGACCTTCCTGCATTGCTTTGCAGAGATCAAGGAAATAACACTAGGTGGGACCACCTCGGGTATCTTGTACAATTTCCTGTTCAAAGTAATAATAACACTATGAGGCCTAGACTCATATACAACATGACATTTACATAAATAAGGTTGGACTAAAAGAACATCACAAACTTCGAGAGGAGCAACATCACACAATACCTCGTCTTTGAAGGGCTTGATGCTGTACGACAGTTGACACTATTGGCTGACGCGGAGATCGCTTTCTTGGCGGAGCCATCCAATGGTGTAGGGTTGTGGATGCTACGTTGTCGACAGGGCTAGCTGCTTGATGACCTCTGCTAAGATGAGGTTCTTATGGCTACCACTATCAACGATGAAGTGCAGCGGGGTTCCTTTTACCCACATCTGTGAATGGAAGAGGTGCTCTCCTTCTTCTAGCTTGTCTGGTTCACCATGCTGGAGCTTGGTGGTAGCAATGGTGGCACTGGGTTCCATGTCAATGATCTATCTTCCCCTTTCTTTTTCTGACTCAGAGTTAGAACCTGCATTTGATTCAGAGGCTTTCACTTCGGCCACCAGTGTCTGCATTGAGTGGCAGTCAACAATGTTATGCCAAGGGCTCTTACGGAAGTCGCACAACTTCCCAGTATCTTTATTTTTATTTCCGTTGTCCTTCTTTGCTTGCGGCTTGGACTAGTTGTCTTGATACTGTCCATATTTGCTTTTTCCTCTGTTCTGTGGGTTGGGGCTGCCCTTTCCTAGATTTTTTTATGAGGGGTTCCCCGACCCAAATTGTCATGTCTTTTGTTTGAGCTTCTGCTCGATTTTGATGGCATATTGGTAGGCCGCGCCCAAGGATGAGATGTCCAGAAATTCCATTTCGGTCTAGATGTATCTATGTAGAGCACCATATGTTGCTCTGAATATTTGATACCCAGCTTGGTGCGCAAGGTATGGAAGATATTTGTGAAATCTGGCACTGTTGGTCTCTTTCTTCCTGCAATGTGGTCCATTTGGTATACAAGTCGTCATAACTTCTGACAGGGTAGTATTGTTCCTTAATAACATCCCTGAAGGATTCCCACGTGGCTGTGACTATAAATAATGAGGGTTCCTCTATTTTCTTTTGCTCACAGAACATTTGCCAGCAATCTTTGACATGGGGAACGAATTTGAGGAGAACAAAAGTGATCTTTTCTCTATTCAAGAAGTTATGGACAGAAAAATAGCCTTCTAGTATATTCAACCGCATGTCTATAGCATCTGTGTCTATCTTACCTTCAAATATAGGAATATCAAAGTTTATGTGTACCTTGAAGGGGGCGGTGCCTCCGCTCGAAGAAGATGTGTCGCCTGTTGGTAGTCGCCAAAGGATTTGCGTGAAATTATCCATCATCTCGTTCCTCTATTGCGTGAGGGCTTCCTCAATCAACAGTTTGAAAGGATCTCATGTTCTGTCATATTTCTTTTCTCCCTCCATGAGAGGTTGCTTGGGTGTGCGAGAGATTTTTTCCTCAAGAGAAACAAGCTTGAGACCTAACTCTTTGTACTCTGACCTCGTTGGGGACATGCATTAAGATGACAAGGAGTAGGCTGCTCTGATACCACTGATCCAGATTTTATGAGCATAATGAAATGACTACATATTTTTACCATATGCTTAACACAGAATAACAGAGATACAATAAAACTGGTTTTCTATTCGATAAGGAAATAAGCTAAAACCGTAAAATGCAGTGGAAAACAAGCTTGCTGGAATGGTGGCAGATTATCTCTGAGAAGAGATGTGACAGTTGCGCTCATTCGCAAGAAGATGATCACAATGAGGCTCTCAAGGCCTTTTTACAATAAATAGGAGTTTCAAAAACCCTAAACATCCAAAAACCTAACCCTAGGAGATGAAGCGCCAAAAGTCATGTGGGCCCTGTTTGGGTAAGCTAGTACATCAACTTCCCAGGGTCGTAACTTTTGCATACGATCTTTGTTTTAGGCATATGATAGCCCATTGGAAGTTTAGGACCCGAAAAACTGCTAAAAATAGTAAATTATCAAAATTGCGAGAAAGTTGTTTTGAGCCAGCTGGAAAAGGTGGGTGGCCACGGATATCCACCTGGATCAACAGGAGGCCCGACATGTAATCCATTGATATGGATTCCCATGGCCTGTCAGGAGTAGGAAGAGGGCTGTATAGGCCCTCTTTCTTAGTGGTTAGTTTGGTAATAGCACAGGCAGTGCAAGACCTGATATACTTGTTGACCTCCTGTCGAAGTTTCGGCTAGCATAAATGTTTCTGTAGCAACGCCACTGTCTTTTGGAAGCCAAAGTGTCTTGCCACCTGACTGTAGTGGGCATCCCATATCAGCTTCGCTCGCTCACTTTATGGAACACGGATATGGCCCAGACGACACAAAAACCCATCCTGAAGATGGAAATTATCGACAACTTCATTCGCACCCAACATTTGGTAGGTGGTGGTGAAGTCAGGGTATGTCTC
Source organism: Picea glauca (assembly GCA_000966675.3). Lineage (NCBI taxonomy): Eukaryota > Viridiplantae > Streptophyta > Pinopsida > Pinales > Pinaceae > Picea > Picea glauca. The sequence continues at coordinate 244,553 of JZKD02S1202432.1, forward strand.
ATAGAGTTGGGGCCATCCAGATGTCTCATGGCCGCAACAGTCTAGAACCGTGGTGAGTTCCATGACTGGCGGTCTGCTGAGGCAATCAACGACACAATTGGTGCTTCCTGTTTTATACTTGATGTTGAGGTGGAATTGTTGCAAGTATGTGGATCACTTTTGATGGTGGTCATTCTGCAATTTTCATTATGTCTACATGAACTATAGTAGCTTATGATCAGTGTGGATGATTGTCTCCTTCCCAAGAATGTAATGTCTCCACTGGCAGCAGGCTTGCACAATGGAGTACATTTATTTGTTGTAAGTAGGGTACTTATGGACAGTATCTGAAAACGTCTCACTATGATGGCCACAGGGTGGTTGTGCTGAGTGAGAAGGGCGCCCACATCATAGTTTGAAGCATCTGTCTCGATCTCAAAGGGATGTTACAGGTATGGTAGTGAAAGTCTTGCTGTAAATTAGAATTCCATCCAGATACACCACTACAAAAGTATTGGTGAATGATCACAGGATATCATCCATCATCCTCATGAAAGTGGCTGGAGCATTTGTCAAACCAAAGGGCATGACCAACCATTCAAAAAGGCCTTCCTTTGACTTAAAGGTGGTCTTCCATACATCTTTCTGTTCTATTGGGATCTGGTGGTAGCCAGACTTCAGATCAATCTTACTGAAGTATTTGGCCCTCGTGAGTTGATCAAGGAGGTCATTGATTAGGGGAATCAGGTACCAGTTTCTAACTGTGATTTTATTCAGAGCCTGGTAATCAATATAGAGTCGCCAAGTTCCATCTTTCTTTTGTACCAACACGATTGGGCTCTTGCAAGGTGATGAGCTGGGGAAAATGTGCCCCTTGTGGAGCAGTTTTTGGATCTGTTGCTTGATCTCCTCATTCTCTAACAAAGAGCGATGATAAACTGGCCCATTGGTAAGTAGTGCATCGGGGTTTAGATTGATGGGTGCTTGACCTGGCAGTGAAGAGGTACCCCTATAGGTGAGGAGAAGATATCCGAGTATTCTTCCACGACCTTATCTACTTGCTTCTGCTGTGTGGAGAGGTTGGCCGCAGAGACCTTGGATGTGGCTGTGATCTTTCACTTATTCTGAGAGCGAATCACAAAGAAGACAAACTTCCTCGTCTGACATATGACCTTCCTGCATTACTTAGCAGAGATCAAGGAAATAACACTAGGTGGGACTGCCTCGGTTATCCTGTACAATTTCCTATTCAAAGTAATAATAACACTATGAGACCTAGACTCATATACAAAATGACATTTCCATAAATAAGGTTGGCCCAAAAGAACATCACAAACTTCGAGAGGAGCAAAATGACACAATACCTCGTCTTTGAAGGGCTTGATGTCATACGAAAGTCGACACTGTTGGATGACGCGAAGATCGCTTCCTTGGTGGAGCCATCTAATGGTGTAGGGTTATGGGTGCAGCGTTGTTGGCAGGGTCAGCCGCTTGATGACCTCTGCTGAGATGAGGTTCTTCTGGCTACCACTATCAACAATGAAGTGCAGTGGGGTGCCTTTTACCCACATCTGTGAATGGAAGAGGCACTCTGCTTCTTCTGGCTTGTCTGGTTCACCAGGTTGGAGCTTGGTGGTAGAAACAATGGCACTAGGTTCTGCGTCAATGATCCATATTCCCCTTTCTAGTTCTGGCTTAGAGTCAGAATCCACATCTGATTATGAGGATTTCACTTTGGCCACCAGCGACTGTTTCAAGTGACCGTCAATAGTGTTATGCTAAGGGTTCTTATGGAAGTCACACAACTTCCCGATATCTTTCTTTGCCTTTCTGGTGTTCTTCTTTGCTTGTGGCTTTCAATTGTAGTCCTTATACTATCCATATTTTCTCTGTCCTTTTTTTTTTGGGTTGGGGCCACCCTTTCCTGGCTTGTGTCGTGAGGGGTTCCCAGGCCCAAATTGCCACGTCTTTTTTTTGAGCTTTTGCTCGATTTTGACGGCATATCAGTAGGCCACGCCCAAGGATGATATGTACAGAAATTTCATTTCAGTCTGGATGTATCTATGTAGAGAACCACGATACTTGAGCACCATATGTCGCTCTGAATCTTTGATACCCAACTTGGTGTTCAAGGTGTGGAAGATATTTGTGAAATCTGGCACTGCTTGGTCTCTTTCTTGTCGCAGTGTGGTCCATTTGGTATACAGGTCGTCGTAACTTCTGACAGCGTAGTATTGTTCCTCAATATCATCCCTGAAGTATTTTCAGGTGGTCATGACTAAAAATAATGACATTTCCTCTATTTCATGTTTCTCACAGAAGGTTTCCCAACAATCTTTGACATGGGGAATGACTTTGAGGAGCGCAAAAGTAATCTTTTCTCTATTTGAGAAGTTATGGACAGAAAAATACCCTTCTAGAGAATTCAAATACTTGTCTACAACATCTGTGTCTATCTAACCTTCAAATATAGGAATATCGAAGTTTATTTGTACCTTGAAGGGGGTGGCACCTCCATTCGAGGAAGATGCGTCGCATGTTGGTAGTCGCCGAAGGATTTGCGTGAAACTATCCATCATCTCGTTCCTCTATTGTGTGAGGGATTCCTCAATCAACAGTTTGAAAGGATTTCACGTGCCATCATCTTTCTTTTCTCCTGCCATGAGAGGTCGCTTGGGTGTGTGAGAGCTTGTGTCCTCAAGAGAAACAAGCTCAAGACCCAACTCTTTGTACTATGACCTTGTTGGGGACATGCATTAAGACGAAAAGGAGAAGACCGTTCTGATACCACTGATCTGGATTTTATGAGAAGAATGAAATGAATACAAATTCTTAGCACAAAATAACAGAGATACAGTAAAACTGGTTTTCTATACAACAATGAAATAAGCTGAAACTGTAAAATGTAGCGAAAACAAGCTTGCTGGAATGGTGGCGATGTATCTCTGAGAAGAGATGTGACAACTATGCTCATTCACAAGAAGAACATTACAATGATGCTCTAAAGGCCTTTTTATAATAGACAAGAATGCCAAAATCCCTAGACATCCAGAAACCTAACCCTAGGAGATGAAGCGCCAAAAGTCATGTGGGCCTCATTTGGGTAAATTAGTACATCAAATTCCCAGGGTCGTAACTTTTGAATACGATCTCCGTTTTAGGCATGTGATAGCTTGCTGGAAAGGTATCATCAAGGGGATTCATTTTGGGGGCTCAATCATGACTTTGGAAATCATTGAGGACCTCGATCCCGAAAAAATTTCATTTAGGCCCTCAAAATGGCCCTCGAAGTTAAAATTGCTAAAAATAGTAATTGCCAAAATTGTCAGAAAATTGTCTTGAGCCAGTTGGAAAAGGTGGGTGGCCACCGATATCCATATGGATAAATCATCCCTCCTTAGGAATCAATGGTCTCCATTGCATTGAGGTCCCCCATTAGATGAGGAAATTTCTGCTGAATTTGGCCACGGGTGAGCCACTTGCCTTGGTGCAGGAGTTGCCCTGCTTTGACGACTCGATAAAGTTGGATCCTTTTTTGTCGCGTTCCCTTGATTTTTTTGTCCACAATCTAATCATTGGATGCCTATTGTATGTAGTTTGGTTTGAGCTCTGTTGGTGTCAACTATTCTGCTACTTATGAGGTTTCCAATAATGGTGGGAAATAAGGGCAAAGAAGATCCACATTGACCACTGGGTGTAGGCCAAGGAAAGGAAGAATGTTGAGCTCAAAAGCATTATCCCCCACAGCCTTGGTGATAGTGTATGGCCCAGAACAAAGTGGGTGAAGCTTCTAATGGGGTCTTGTAAGGTGTTCTTTCTGCAAGTGCAACCAAACTTTGTCACCCACCTGGAACTTATGTGGCACCTGATGTTGATCATAGCGCTGTTTGTACTTGTCATTGGACTTCTGTAGGATATCCTGAACCTGTTGGCGGATGTGTTGGATCTACTCAATGAACTAAGTGGATTTTTCAGCTTCAGTTGGAGCAGTATCTGATTCGGTCGAGGTGACTGCAAGGGGAATTGCAACATCTATGGGACCCAATGGTTGGAATCCCAACCCCACCTGAAAGGGGCTGTGGTTGATTGAGCTATGCATGGCTCAATTGTAGCTATGATGGACATAGGGAAGGCTTTCATCCCATGTGTGAGGGTGGTTTGAATTATACATGCGAAGGATAGGCACAATAATTAGATTTACAACCTCAGTTTGGCCATCTGTCTGGGGGTGGAAGGCCGTGGATTTGGCCATCTGTGCTGAGAAATATACTATCCCAATCCGAGACAATGGTTTGTGGGATTTCAAAATGTACCTAGACTCGTTCAAAGAAGAGCTTGGAAGTGGCCTCTGCTGTGATGCTCTTCTTGAAGGCAACTAGAATTGCCATCTTAGAAAAGCGATCAACAACCACAAAAACACAGTCATTTCCCCTCTTGGTGGACTGGAGGCCCGACATGTAATCCATTGATATGGATTCCCATGGCCTGTCAGGAGTAGGAAGAGCGGTGTAGAGGCCCCGTTTCTTAGTGGTTGGTTTGGAAATAGCGTAGGCAGTGCAGGACCTGATATACTTGCTGACCTCCTGTCGAAGTTTCAGCTAGTAGAAATGTTTCTGTAGCATCGCCACTATCTTGTCGACGTCGAAGTGTCCTGCCACCCGACTGTAGTGGGCTTCCCAGATCAAATTTACTCACTCACTTGATGGAACACAGATATGGCCCAGACAACACAACAACCCATCCTGAAGATGGAAATTATCGACAACTGCGTTCGCACCCAACATTTGGTAGGTGGTGGTGAAGTCAGGGTCTATCTCATAGAATTGGGTCCATCCAGATGTCTCATGGCCACAAGAGTCTATCATCGTGGTGAGTGCCACGACTGGTGGTCTGCTGAGGCAATCAACGACACGATTGGTGCTTCCTATTTTATACTTGATGTTGAGGTGGAATTGCTACAAGTATGTGGACCGCTTTTGATGGCAGTCATTCTGCAATTTTCCTTGTGTCTACATGAACCTCAGTTGCTCATGATCAGTGTGGATGAATGTCTCCTTCTAAAGAATGTAATGTCTCCACTGGCGGTAGGCTTGCACAATGGAGTACATTTCTTTGTCGTAAATAGGGTCCTTACGGATAGTATCTGACAACGTCTCACTATGATAGGCCACGGGGTGGCTGTGCTGAGTGAGAACGGTGCCCACAACATAATCTAAAGCATCTGTCTCGATCTCAAAGGGATGTTGCAGGTCTGGTAGTGAAAGTACTGGGGCTAAGCACAGGCCCTGCTTCAGATCATCGAATGCTTGTTGTTGGGACTGGCCGCACGCAAATTTTTCCTTACCACCACCCATGTTTATTTGGCTGAGGGCCCATGCAATATGGGAGAATCCCAACACAAACCTGTGATAGAAATTGGTAAGGCCCAAGAAGCTCCGGAGCTCAGTGAGTGTTGTTGGGGTTGGCCAGCCACGGATGACTTGGATCTTGGCTAGATCCACATGTATGCCATGCTGATCAATGATGTATCTCGGGTAATGGACCCTATCCATTTCGAAGAAGAATTTTTCCAAGTTGGCATATAGCTTGTGCTGTCATAGGGTGTGCAAAACTTGTTGAATATGCTGCAAGTATTTGGCCCAAGTCTTATTGTAAATTAGAATGTCATCCAAATGCACCACTACAAAAGTATTGGTGAATGGTCACAGGATATCGTCCATCATCCTCATGAAAATGGTTGGAGCATTTTTCAAACCAAAGGGCATGAAAAAACATTCAAAAAGGCCTTCCTTTGACTTGAAGGCGGTCTTCCATACATCTATTTGTTCTATCGGGACCTGATGGTAGCCAGACTTTAGATCAATCTTACTGAAGTATTTGTCCCCCCGTGAGTTGATCAGGGAGGTCATCGATTTAGGGAATCGGGTACCGATTTTTTACTGTGATTTTATTCAGAGCCCGGTAATCAATATAGAGTCACCAGGTTCCATATTTCTTCTGTACCAGCATGATTGGGCTCCTACAAGGTGATGAGCCATGGTGAATGTGCCCCTTGTGGAGCAGTTCTTGCATCTATCACTTGATCTCCTCATTCTCTAACAAAGAGCGATGATAGACCGGCTCATTGGGAAGCGGTGCGCTGGGGGTTAGATCGATGGGTTGCTTGACCTGGAAGTGCAGAGGTACCCGTTTAGGTGAGGAGAAGATATTTGAGTATTCTTCCATTACCTTATCTACTTGTGTCTTTTGTGTGGATAGGTTGGCCGCAGAGACCCTAGATGTGGCTGTGATCTTTCACTTATTCTCAGAGTGAATAAAAAAGAAGACAAACTTCCCCGTATGAGAGATGAAATTCTTGCATTGCTTAGTAGAGATCAAGGAAATAGCACTAGGTGGGATGACCTTGGGTATCCTGTACAATTTCCTATTCAAAGTAATAATAAAACTACGAGGCCTAGACTCATATACAACATGACGTTT
>JZKD02S1202432.1:268637-297136 GCA_000966675.3 Picea glauca
GACCAACCATTCAAAAAGGCCTTCCTTTGACTTGAAGGCGGTCTTCCATACATCTGTCTGTTCTATCAGGACCTGGTGGTAGCCAGACTTCAGATCAATCTTACTGAAGTATTTGGCCCCCGTCAGTTGATCAAGGAGGTCGTTGATTCAGGGAATCGGGTATCGGTTTTTGACTATGATTTTATTCAGAGCCTGGTAATCAATATAGAGTCGCCAGGTTCCATCTTTCTTCTGTACCAGCACGATTGGGCTCCTGCAAGGTGATGAGCTGGGGCGAATGTGCCCCTTGTGGAGCAGTTCTTGGATCTATCACTTGATCTCCTCATTCTCTAACAAAGAGCAACGATAGATTGGCCCATTGGGAAGCAGTGCGCTGGGGGTTAGATCGATGGGGTACTTGACCTGGTAGTGCAGAGGTACCCCTGTAGGTGAGGAGAAGATATCTGAGTATTCTTCCATGACCTTATCTACTTGCGTCTTCTGTGTGGAGAGGTTCGCCGCAGAGACCCTGGATGTGGCTGTGATCTTTCATTTATTCTCAGAGCGAATCACAAAGAAGAAAAACTTTGCCATTTGAGAGATGAACTTCCTGTGTTTCTTAGCAGAGATCAAGGAAATAGCACTATGTGGGATGGCCTTGGGTATCCTGTCAAATTTCCTATTCAAAGTAATAATAACACTACGAGGCCTAGACTCATATACAACATGATGTTTCCATAAATAAGGTTGGCCCAAAAGAACATCACAAACTTTGAGAGGAGCAAATTTCACACAATACCTCATCTTTAAAGAGCTTGATGTCGTATGACAATCGACACTATTGGCTGACGCAGAGATCGCTTCCTTAGTGGAGCCATCCAATGGTGTAGGGTTGTGGGTGCGGCATTGTTGGCAGGGCCAGCTGCCATATGACCTCTGCTGAGATGAGGTTCTTCTGGCTACCTCTATCAACAAATAAGTGCAGTGGGGTGCCTTTTACCCAAATCTGTGAATGGAAGAAGCACTCTCCTTCTTATGGCTCATCTGGTTCACCAGGCTAGAGCTTGGTGGTAGAAACGGTGGCACTAGGTTCCGCGTCAATGATCCATCTTCCCCTTTCTAGTTCTGGATCAGAGTCATAATCTGCATCTAATTCAGAGGCTTTTACTTTGGCCACCAACAACTGTTTCGAGTGACAATCAGCAGTGTTATTCCAAGGGCTCTTATGGAAGGCACACCACTTCCCGATATCTTTCTTTGTCTTTCGGGTGTCCTTCTTTTCTTGCGGCTTGGACTGGTAATCTTGATACTGTCCATATTTTCTTTGTCCTTTGTTCTATGGGTTGGGGCTGCCCTTTCCTATCTTTTTTCGTGAGGGGTTCCCATGCCCAAATTGCTGTGTCTTTTGTTTGAGCTTCTGCTCGATTTTGAAAACATATCGGTAGGTCGTGCCCAAGGATGAGATGTCCATAAATTCCATTTCGGTCTAGATGTATCTATGTAGAGAACCATGATACTTGAGAACCAAATGTCACTCCGAATCTTTGATACCCAGCTTGGTGTGCAAGGTATGGAAGATATTTGTGAAATCTGGCACTGCTTGGTCTCTTTCTTGCCGCAATGTGGTCCATTTGGTATACATGTCATCGTAACTTCTGACAGGGTAGTATTGTTCCTTAATAGCATCCTTGAAGGATTCCCAGGTGGCCGTGACTAAAAATAATGAGGTTTCCTTTGTTTCATGTTGCTCATAAAAGGTTTCCCACCAATCTTTGGCACGGCGAACGACTTTGAGGAGCACAAAAGTAATATTTTCTCTATTTGAGAAATTATGGACAGAAACATACCCTTCCAGCAGATTCAACTACTTGTCTACAACATTTGTGTCTATATGATCTTCAAATATAGGAATATCGAAGTTTATTTGTACCTTGAAGGGGGTGGCACCTCCGTTCAAAGAAGATGCGTCACATGTTGGTAACCGTTGAAGGATTTGCACGAAACTATCCATCATCTCATTCCTCTGTTGCGTGAGGGATTCCTCAATCAATAGTTTGGCAGGATCTCTTGTCCCATCATCTTTCTTTTCTCCTTCCATGAGAGGTCGCTTGGGTGTGCGAGAGCTTGTGTCCTCAATAGAAACAAGCTCAAGACCCAACTCTTTGTACTCTGACCTCGTTGGGGACATGCATTAAGATGACAAGGAGTAGACAGCTCTGATACCATTGATCTATATTTTATGAGAAGAACAAAATGAATATAGATTCTTAGCACAAAATAACATAGATACAGTAAAACTGGTTTTCTATTCAATAACGAAATAAGATGAAACTGTAAAATGCAGTGGAAACAAGCTTGTTGGAATGGTGGTAGCTTATCTCTGAGAAAAGTTGTGATGGCTGCACTCATTGGAAAGAAGAACATTACAATGAGGCTCTAAAGGCATTTTTAAAATAAACAAGAATTCCAAAAATTCTAGAAATCCAAAAACCTAACCCTAGGAGATGAAGCGCCAAAAGTCATGTGGGCCCCGTTTGGGTAAGTTAGTACATCAACTTCCTGGGGTCGTAACGTTTGCATACGATCTTCGTTTTAGGCATGTGATAGCCCGTTGGAAAGGTATCATCGAGGGGATTCATTTTGAGGGCTCAACCATGCTTTCAACTATCATTGAGGAGCTTGATTCTGAAAAACCTTCATTTAGGCCCTCAAAATGGCCCCGGAAGTTAAAACTGCTCAAAATGGTAAATTGCCAAAATTGTCAGAAAACTGTCTTGAGCCAATCGAAAAAGGTGGGTGGCCAACGATATCCATATGGATCAATCCTCCCTCCTTAGGAAGTAGTGGTCTCCATTGAGTTGAGGTCCCCCATTAGCTAAGGAAATTTCTGCTGAATTTGGCCCCGAGTAAGTCACTTGCCTTGGTGCACGAGCTGCCATGCTTTGACGACTCGATAAAGTTGGATCCTTTGTTGTCGAGTTCCCTTGATATGCTTGTCCACAATCTGATCATTGGATGCCTATTGTATGCAGTCGGGGTTGATCTCTATTGGTGTCAGCTGTTCTGCTACTTCTGAGGTGTCCAATAATGGTGGAAAATAAGGGCGAAGAAGATCCACGTTGAACACTGGGTGCAGGCCAAGGAAAGGAGGAATGTTGAGCTCAAAAGCATTATCCACCACAATCTTGGTGATAGTGAATGGCCCATAACGGATTGGGTGAAGCTTCCGATGGGGTCCTATAAGGTGTTTTTTCTGAAAATGCAACCAAACTTTGTCATCCACCTGGAACTTATGTGGCACCCGATGTTGATCATGGCATTGTTTGTAATTGTCATTGGACTTCTGTAGGATATCCTGAACCTGTTGGCGGATGTGCTGGATCTGCTCAATGAACTAGGTGGCTTTGCCAACTTCAGTTGGAGCAGGAGATGAGTTATTCGAGGTGACTGCAAGGGGAAGTGCAACATCTATGGGACCCAATGGTTGGAATCCCAACCACACCTGAAAGGGGTTGTGGCCGGTTGAGCTATGCAGGGATCGATTGTAGCTATGTTGGACATAGGGAAGGCTCTCATCCCATGTGTGAGGGTGATTTGAATTATACATGTGAAGGATATGCACAACCATTCGATTTACAACCTCGGTTTGGCTATCTGTCTGGGGGTGGAAGGCCATGGATTTGGTGAGATTGGTGTCCAACAATGACCAAAGGCTTGACCAAAATGTGCTGAGAAATCTACTATCCCGATCTGAGATAATGGTTTTTGGGATTCCAAAATGTACCTAGACTCGTTCAAAGAAGAGCTTGGCAGTGGCCTTTGTTGTGATTCCCTTCTTGCAGGCAACCAAAATCGCCATCTTAGAAAAGCGATCAACAACCACAAAAACACAGTCATTTCCCCGGTTGGTGGACGAGAGGCTCGACATGTAATTCATTGATATGGATTCCCATGGCTTGTTAGGATTAGGAAGAGGGGTGTACAAGCCCTGTTTTTTAGTGGTCATCTTGGCAATAGCGCAGGCAGTGTAGGACCTGATATACTTGTTGACCTCCTGTCGAATTTTTGGCTAGTAGAAATGTTTCTGTAGCATTGTCGCTATCTTTTCGATGACGAAGTGTCCTTCCACCGGACTGTAGTGGGCTTCCTAGATCAACTTCACTCACTCACTTGATGGAACACAGATATGGCCCAGATGACACAACAACCTATCCTGAAGATGGAAATGATTGACAACTGCTTTCGCACCCAACATTTGGTAGGTGGTGGGGAAGTCAGGGTCTGTCTCATAGATTTGGGGCCATGCAGATGTCTCATGGCTGCAAGAGTCTAACACCGTGGTGAGTTCTGCGACTGGCGGTCTGCTAAGGCAATCAACAACATGATTGGTGATTCATGTTTTATACTTGATGTTGAGGTAAAATTGTTGCAAGTATGTGGACCATTTTTTATGGCGGTCATTCTGCAATTTTCCTTGTGTCTGCATGAACTGCAGTGGCTTATGATCAGTGTGGATGACTGTCTCCTTCCAAAGAATGTAATGTCTCCACTGGCAATAGGCTTGCAGAATGGAGTACATTTCTTTGTTGTAAGTAGGGTACTTACGTACAATATTTGACAGCGTCTCACTATGATAGGCCACAGGGTGGTCGTGCTGAGTGAGAACAACACCCACAACAGAGTCTGAAGCATCTATCTCGATCTCAAAGGGATGTTGCAGGTTTGGTAGTGAAAGTACTAGGGATGAGCACAATCTTTGCTTAAGATCATTGAACGCTTGTTGTTGGGACCGGCCCCATGCAAATTTTTCCTTACCACCACCCCTATTTATTTGGCTGAGGGCCCATACAATATGGGAGAATCCCAACATGAACCTGTGATAGAAATTGGTAAGGCCGAAGAAGCTCTAGATCTCAGTGAATGTTGTTGGGGATGGCCAGTCACGGATGACTTGGATCTTGGCTGGATCCACATGTATGCCATGCTGATCAATGATGTATCCCAGGTAATGGACCCTGTCCATGCTAAAGGAGCATTTTTCCAAGTTGGCATATAGCTTGTGCTTTCATAGGGTGTGTAGAACCTGCTGAATATGTTGCAAGTGTTCGGCCCAAGTATTTCTATAAATTAGAATGTCATCCAGATACACCACTACAAAACTATTGGTGAATTTTCCCAGGATATCATCCATCATCCTCATGAAAGTGGTTGGAGCATTTGTCAAACCAAAGGGCTTGACCGACCATTCAAAAAGGCCTTCCTTTGACTTGAAGGCAGTCTTCCATACATCTGTCTATTCTATCGAGACCTGGTGGTAGCCAGACTTCAGATCAATCTTACTGAAGTATTTGGCCCTCGTGAATTGGTCAAGGAGGTCATCGATTCAGGGAATCGGGTACCGGTTTCTGACTGTGATTTTATTCAGAGCCCGGTAATCAATATATAGTCACCAGGTTCCATCTTTCTTTTGTACCAGCATGATTGGGCTCCTACAAGGTGATGAGCTGGGGAGAATGTGCCACTTGTGGAGCAGTTCTTGGATCTATCGCTTGATCTCTTCATTCTCTAACAAAGAGCAATGATAGACTGGCCCATTGGGAAGAAGTGCGTCGGGGGTTAGATCGATGGGGTGCTTGACCTAGCAGTGCAGAGGTACCCCTCTAGCTGAGGAGAAGATATTCGAGTATTCTTGCACGACCTTATCTAGTTGATTCTTCTGTGTAGAGAGGTTGGACGCAGAGACCCTGGATGTGGCTATGATCTTTCGCTTATTCTAAGAGCGAATCATGAACAAGAAAAAATTCCCCATCTGACAGATGACCTTCCTGCATTGCTTAGTAGAGATCAAGGAAATAGCACTAGGTGGGACTGCCTCGGGTATCCTTTACAATTTCCTGTTCAAAGTAATAATAACACTACGAGGCCTAGACTCATATACAACATGACATTTCCATAAATCAAGTTGGCCCAAAAGAACATCACAAACTTCGAGAGGAGCAACATCACACAATACATCATCTTTGAAGGGCTTGATGTCGTACAATAGTCGGTACTGTTGGCTGACGCGGAGATCGGTTCCTTGGAGGAGCCATCCAATGGTTTAGAGTTGCGGGTGCGGTGTTGTTGGCAGGGCCAGCCGCTTGATGACCTCTGCTGAGATGAGGTTATTTTGGCTACTGCTAATAATAATGAAGCGCACTGGGGTTCCTTTTACCCACATCTGTGACTAGAAGAGGCGCTTTCCTTCTTCTGGCTTGTCTGGTTCACCAGGCTGGAGCTTGGTGGTAGCAACGACAACACTAGGTTCCACACCAATGATCCTTATTCCCCTTTATGGTTCTGTCTTAGAGTCAGAATCTGCATCTGATTCAGAGGATTTCATTTTGGCCACTAGCGACTGCTTCGAGCGAAAGTCAGCAGTGTTATGCCAAGGGCTCTTATGGAAGTCGCACCACTTCCCTGTATCTTTCTTTGTCTTTACGATGTCCTTCTTTGCTTGCAGCTTGGACCGGTAGTCTTGATATTTTCCATATTTTCTCTGTCCTTCTTTCTATGTGTTGGGGATGCCCTTTCCTAGCTTTTTTCGTGAGGGGTTCCCAGGCCCAAATTGTCGCGTCTTTTGTTTGAGATTCTGCTCGATTTTGATGGCATATCGTTAGGCCGCGGCCAAGGATGATATGTCCAAAAATTCCATTTTAGTATGGATGTATATATGCAAAGCAACATGATATTTGAGCACTAGGTGTCACTCCGAATCTTTGATACCCAACATGGTGTGCAAGGTATGGAAGATATTTGTGAAATCTGGCACTGCTTGGTCTCTTTCTTGCCACAGTGTGGTCCATTTGGTATACAGGCCACCGTAACTTCCGTCAGGGTAGTATTGTTCCTTAATAGCATCCCTCAAGGATTCCCAGGTGTCCGTGACTGAAAATAATGAGGTTTCCTTTGTTTCCTGTTGCTCACAGAAGGTTTCCCACCAATCTTTGACATGGGGAACGGATTTAAGGAGCGCAAAAGTAATATTTTCTCTATTCGAGAAGTTAGGGACAAAAAAATACCCTTCTAGCATAGTCAACCACTTGTCTACAACATCTAAGTCTATATGACCTTCAAATATAGGAATATCGAAGTTTATTTGTACCTTGAAGGGGGTGGCACCTCCGTTCGAAGAAGATGCATCGCATGTTGGTAGCCGCCAAAGGATTTGCGCGAAACTATCCATCATATTGTTCCTTTGTTGCATGAGGGATTCCTCAATCAACAGTTTGAAAGGATCTCCTATCCCATCATATTTCTGTTCTCCTTCCATGAGAGGTCGCTTGGGCGTGAGAGAGCTTGTGTCCTCAAGAGAAACAAGCTCAAGACCCAACTCTTTGTACTCTGACCTCGTTGGGGACATGCATTAAGATGCAAGGAGTAGACTGCTCTGATACCACTGATATGGATTTTATGAGAAGAAAAAAATGAATATAGATTCTTAGCACAAAATAATAGAGATACAGTAAAAATTGTTTTCTATTCAATAATGAAATAAGCTTAAACTGTAAAATGCAGCGGAAACAAACTTGCTGGAATGGTGGCGGCTTATCTCTGAGAAGAGATGTGACGGCTGCGCTCATTCGCAAGAAGAACATTACAATGAGGCCCTAAAGGCCATTTTACAATAAAAAAGAATGCCCAAAACCCTAGACATCCAAAAACCTAACCCTAGGAGATGAAGCGCCAAAGTCATGTGGGCCCGTTAGTACATCAACTTCCCCGGGTCGTAACTTTTGCATACGATCTCCATTTTAGGCATATGATAGCTCGTTGGAACGGTATCATCGAGGGGATTAAATTTGGGGGCTCAATCATTCTTTTGTCTATCATTGAGGAGCTCAATCCCGAAAAAACTTCATTTAGGCCCTTAAAATGGCCCCGAAAGTTAAAACTGCTAAAAATAGTAAATTGCCAAAATTGTCATAAAACTATCTTGATCCAGTTGGAAAAGGTGGGTGGCAACCAATATCCATATGGATCAATCCTCCCTCCTTAGGAAGTAATGGTCTCCATTGCATTGAGGTCCCCCATTAGATGAGAAAATTTCTGTTGAATTTGGCCCCGGGTGAGCCACTTGCCTTGGTGCAGGAGATGCCCTGCCTTGACGACTCGATAAAGTTGGATCCTTTGTTGTCGAGTTCCCTTGATCTATGTGTCCACAATATGATCATTGGATGCCTGTTGTTTGCAGTCGAGGTTGAGCTCTTTTGGTTTCAGCTGTTCTGCTACTTCTGAGGTTTCCAATAATTGTGGGAAATAAGGGTGAAGAAGATCCACGTTGAACACTGGGTGCAGGCCAAGGAAAGGAGGAATGTTGAGATCAAAAGCATTATCCAGCACGGCCTTGGTGATAGTGTATGGCCCATAATGGAGTGGGTGAAGCTTTCGATGGGTTCCTGTAAGGCATTCTTTCTGAAAGTGCAACCAAACTTTGTCGCCCACCTGGAACTTATGTGGAACCCAATGTTGATCATGGCGTTATTTGTACTTGTCATTGGACTTTTGTGGGATATCCTGAACCTGTTGGTGGATGTGATGGATCCACTCAATGAACTGGGTGGCTTTTTCAGTTTCATTTGGAGCAGGAGATGAGTCGGTTGAGGCGACTGGAAGGGGAAGTGCAACATCTATGGGACCCAATGGTTGGAATCCCAACCCCACCTGAAAGGCGTTGTGGCCAATTGAGCTATGCAGGGCTCAATTGTAGCTATGTTGGACATAGGGAAGGATCTCATCCCATGTGCGAGGGTGCTTTGAATTATACATGCAAAGGATATGCACAATCATTCAATTTACAACTTCAGTTTGGCCATCTATCTGGGGATGGAAGGCCGTGGATTTGGTGAGCTTGGTGTCCAGCAATGACCAGAGGCTCGACGAAAAATGTGATGAGAAATATACTATCTTGATCTGAGACAATGGTTTGTGGGATTCCAAAATGTACCCAGACTCGTTCAAAGAAGAGCTTGGCAGTGGCCTCTACTGTGATGCTCTTCTTGTAGGCAACCAAAATCACCATTTTAGAAAAGTGATCAACAACCAGAAAAACAGAGTCATTTCCCCGCTTGGTGGATGGGAGTCCCAACATGTAATCCATTGATATGGATTCCCATGGCCTGTCAGGAATAGGAAGAGGGGTGTACAGGCCCTATTTCTTAGTGGTTGGTTTGGCAATAGCGCAGGCAGTGTAGGACCTGATATACTTGTTGACCTCCTGTCGAATTTTGGGCTAGTAGAAATGTTTCTATAGCATCACCACTGTCTTTTTAATGCTGAAGCATCCTGCCACCCAACTGTAGTGGGCTTCCTTGATCAGCTTCACTCGCTCACTTGATGGAACACAGATATGGCCCAGATGACACAACAACCCATCCTGAAGATGGAAATTATCGACAAATGCATTCGCACCCAACATTTGGTAGGTGGTGGTGAAGTCAGGGTTTGTCTCATAGAGTTGGGGCCATCCAGATGTCTCATGGCCGCAAGATTCTAGCACTGTGGTGAGTGTCATGACTAGCGGTCTGTCGAGGCAATCAATGACACGATTGGTGCTTCCTGTTTTATACTTGATGTTGAGGTGGAATTGCTGCAAGTATGTGGACCACTTTTGATGGCATTCATTCTGCAATTTTCCTTGTGTCTGGATGAACTACAGTGGCTTATGATCAGTGTGGATTATTGTCTACTTCCCAAGAATTTAATGTCTCCACTGGCGGCAAGCTTGCACAATGGAGTACATTTCTTTGTCATAAGTAGGGTACTTATGGAAAGTATCTAACAACATCTCACTATGATAGGCCACAGGGTGGTCGTGTTGAGTGAGAACAAAGCCCACAACATAGTCTGAAGCATTTGTCTCGATCTCAAAGGGATGTTGCATGTTTGGTAGTGAAAGTACCGGGGCTGAGCACAAGCGTTGCTTCAGATCATCAAATTCTTGTTGTTGGCACCGGTCCCACGCAAATGTTTCCTTACCACCACCCATGTTTATTTGGCTGAGGGCCCATGCAATATGGGAGAATCCCAACACGAACCTACGATAGAAACTGGCAAGGCCCAAGAAGCTCCAGAGCTCAGTGAGTGTTGTTGGGGCTGGCCAGTAACGGATGACTTGGATATTGGTTGGATCCACATGTACGCCATGCTGATCAATGATGTATCCTAGGTAATGGACCCTGTCCATGCTGAAGGAGCATTTTGCCAAGTTGGTGTATAGCTTGTGTTTTCGTAGTGTGTGTAAAACCTGTTGAATATGCTGCAAGTGTTCGGCCCATGTCTTGCTATAAATTAGAATGTCATCCATATACACCACTTCAAAAGTATTGGTGAATGGTCACAGGATATTGTCCATCATCCTCATGAAAGTGGTTGGAGCATTTGTCAAACCAAAGGGCTTGACCAACCATTCAAAAAGGCCTTCCTTTGACTTGAAGGTGGTCTTCCATACATCTGTTTGTTCTATCGGGACCTGGTGGTAGCCAGACTTTAGATCAATCTTACTAAAGTATTTGGCCCCCGTGAGTTGATCAAGGAGGTCATTGATTCAAGGAATCGGGTACTAGTTTCTGAATGTGATTTTATTTAGAGCCTGGTAATCAATACAGAGTCGCCAGGTTCCATATTTCTTTTGTACCAGCACGATTGGGCTCCTGCAAGGTCATGAGCTGGGGCGAATGTGCCCCTTGTGGAGCAATTCTTGGATCTTTCACTTGATCTCCTCATTCTCTAACAAAGAGTGATGATAGACTTTCCCATTGGGAAGCGATGCGCTAGAGGTTAGAGCGTTGGGGTGCTTGACCTGGCAGTGCAGAGGTACCCCTGTAGGTGAGGAGAAGATATCTGAGTATTCTTCCACGACCTTATCTACTTGCTTCTTCTGCGTGGAGAGGTTGGCCATAGAGACCCTAGATGTGGTTGTGATCTTTCACTTATTCTGAGAGTGATTCATGAAGAAGACAAACTTCCCCATCTGAGAGATACCCTTGTTGCATTGCTTGGCAGAGTTCAAGGACATAGTACTAGGTGGGATTGCCTCGAGTATCCTATACAATTTCCTTTTCAAATTAATAATAACACTACGAGGCCTAGACTCATATACAACATGATGTTTCCATAAATAAGGTTGGCCAAAAATAACATCACAAACTTCGATAGGAGAAACATCACACATTACCTCGTCTTTGAAGGGCTTGATGTTGTACGACAGTCGACACTGTTGGATGACGTGGAGATCGCTTCCTTGGTGGAGCCATACCATGGTGTAGGGTTGTGGGTGAGACATTGTTGGCAAGGCCATCTGCTTGATGACCTCTCCTGAGATGAGGTTCTTCTAGCTACCACTATCAACATTGAAGTGTAGTGTTGTGCCTTTTACCCACATCTATGAATGGAAGAGGCGCTCTCCTTCTTCTGGATCGTCTGGTTCACTAGGCTGGAGCTTGGTGGTAGCAACAATGGCACTAGGTTCCACATCAATGATCCATATTCCCCTTTCTGGTTCTGGCTCAGAGTTAGAATCCACATCTGATTCAGAGGCTTTCACTTTGGCCACCAGCGACTGTTTCGAGCGACAATCAACAGTGTTATGCCAAGGGATCTTATGGAAGTCACACCACTTCCTTATATCTTTCTTTGTCTTTCCAGTGTCCTTCTTTTCTTGCGGCTTGGAATGGTAGTCGTGATACTATCCATATTTTCTCTATCCTTTGTTCTGTAGGTTGGGGCCGCCCTTTTCCTGGCTTTTGTCTTGAGGGGTTCCTAGGACCTAATTGCCATGTCTTTTGTTTGAACTTCTGCTCGATTTTGA
Source organism: Picea glauca (assembly GCA_000966675.3). NCBI lineage: Eukaryota > Viridiplantae > Streptophyta > Pinopsida > Pinales > Pinaceae > Picea > Picea glauca. The sequence goes on from JZKD02S1202432.1 coordinate 280,465, forward strand.
CGGCATATCGGTAGGCTGTGCCCAAGGATGAGATGTACAGAAATTCCATTTCAGTCTGGATTTATCTATGCAGAGAACCACTATACTTGAGCACCAGATGTCGCTCCAAATCTTTGATACCCAGCTTGGTGCGCAAGGTATGGAAGATATTTGTGAAATATGGCACTGCTTGGTCTCTTTCTTGCCGCAGTGTGGTCCATTTGGTATACAGGTCATTGCAACTTCCGATAGGGTAGTATTGTTCCTTAATAGCATCCTTGAAGGATTCCCAAGTGGTTGTGACTGAAAATAATGAGGTTTCTTCTGTTTCCTATTTCTCATTAAATGTTTCCCACCAATCTTTGACATGGGGAACAACTTTGAGGAGCACAAAAGTAATATTTTCTCTATTCGAGAAGTTATGTATAGAAAAATACCCTTCTATCATATTCAACCACTTGTCTACAACATCTGTGTCTATCTAACCTTCAAATATAGCAATATCAAAGTTTATTTGTACCTTGAAGTGGGTGGCACATCCATTCGATGAAGATGCATTGCTTGTTGGTAGTCGTCGAAGGCTTTGCACGAAACTATCCATCATCTCATTCCTTTGTTGCGTGAGGGATTCCTCAATCAAAACTTTGAAAGCATCTCCTGTCCTGTCATCTTTATTTTCTCTTGCCATGAGAGGTCGCTTGGGCGTGCGAGAGCTTGTGTCCTCAAGAGAAACAAGCTCAAGATGCAACTCTTTGTACTCTAACCTCATTGGGGACATTCATTAAGACGACAAGGAGAAGACCGCTCTAATACCACTAATATGGATTTTATGAGCATAATGAAATGAATACATATTCTTAGCACAAAATAACATAGATAGAGTAAAACTGGTTTTCTATTCAATAATGAAATAAGCTGAAACTGTAAAATGCAGTGGAAACAAGTTTGCTAGAATGGTGGTGGCTTATCTCTGAGAAGAGATGTGATAGCTGCGCTCATTTGCAAGAAGAAAATTACAATGAGGCTCTAAAGGAATTTTTACAATAAACAAGAATACAAAAAACCTTAGACATCCAAAAACCTAACCCTAGGAGATGAAGCGCCAAAAGTCATGTGGGCCTCGTTTGGGTAAGTTAGTACATCAACTTCCCGGGGTCGTAACTTTTGCATACGATCTTCGTTTTAGGCATGTGATAGCCCATTAGAGAGGTATCATCGAGGGGATTCATTTTGGGGGCTCAATCAAGCCTTCAACTATCATTGAGGAGATCGATCCTGAAAAACCTTCATTTAGGCCCTCAAAATGGCCTCGGAAGTTAAAACTACTAAAAATAATAAATTGCCAAAATTATCATAAAATTGTCTTGAGCCAGTTGGAAAAGGTGGTTGGCCACAGGTATACATCTAGATCAATCCTCCCTCCTTAGGAAGCAATGGCCTCTATTGCATTGAGGTCCCCCATTAGATGATGAATTTTTTGTTGAATTTGGCCCTGGGTGAGCCACTTGCCTTGGTGACGGAGCTGCCCTGCTTTGACGACTCAATAAAGTTGGATTCTTTGTTGTCAAGTTCCCTTGATATGTGTGTCCATAATATGATCATTGGATGCCTATTGTATGCAGTCATGGTTGAGCTCTGTTGGTGTCCAATAATGGTGGGAAATAAGGGCGAAGAAGATCCACGTTGAACACTAGGTGCAGTCCAAGGAAAGGAGGAATGTTGAGCTCAAAAGCATTATCCCCCATGGCCTTGGTGATAGTGTATGGTCCATAACGGAGTGGGTGAAGCTTCTGATGGGGTCCTATAAGGCTTTCTTTATACAAGTGCAACCAAACTTCGTCGCCCACCTGGAACTTATGAGGCACCTGATGTTGATCATGGCATTATTTGTACTTGTCATTGGACTTCTGTAGGATATCCTGAACCTATTGGCGGATGTGTTGGATCCACTCAATGAATTGGGTGGCTTTGTCAGATTTAGTTGGAGTAGGAGATGAGTCGGTCGAGGTGACTGCAAGGGGAAGTGAAACATCTATGGGACCCAATGGTTGGAATCCCAACCCCACCTTAAAGGGGTTGTGGCTGGTTGAGCTATGTAGGGCTCTATTGCAGCTATGTTGAACATAGGGAAGGCTCTCATCCCATGTGCGAGGGTGCTTTGAATTATACATGCGAAGGATATGCACAATCATTCGATTTACAACCTCAGTTTGGCCATTTGTCTGGGGGTGGATGGCCATGGATTTGGTGAGCTTGGTGTCCAACAATGACCAGAGGCTCGACCAAAATGTGTTGAGAAATCTACTATCCCAATATGAGAAAATGGTTTGTGGGATTCCAAAATGTACCCAGACTCATTCAAAGAAGAGCTTGGCAGCAACCTCTGCTATGATTCTCTTCTTGCAGGCAGCTAGAATCACCATCTTAGAAAAGCAATCAACAACCACAAAAACACAGTCATTTGCCTGCTTGGTGGATGGGAGGCCCGACATTTAATCCATTGATATGGATTCCCATGGCCTATCAGGAGTAGGAAGAGGGGTGTACAGGCCCTATATCTTAGTGGTCAGTTTGGAAATAACGCAGCCAGTGCAAGACCTGATATACTTGCTAACCTCCTGTCAAAGTTTCGACCAGTAGAAATGTTTCAGTAGCATCGCCACTATCTTTTCGACACCGAAGTGTCCTGCCACCCGACTATAGTGGGATTCCTAGATCAACTTTGCTCGCTCACTTGGTAGGTGGTGGCAAAGTCAGGGTCTGTCTCATAGAGTTGGGGCCATCCAGATGTCTCATGGCTGCAAGAGTCTATCACCGTGGTGAGTGCCATGACTGGCGGTCTACTGAGGCAATCAATGACACGATTGGTGCTTCCTGTTTTATACTTGATGTTGAAGTGGAATTGTTGCAAGTGTGTGGACCAGTTTTGATGGTGGTCATTCTATAATTTTCCTTGTGTCTACATAAACTGCAGTGGCTTATGATCAGTGCAGATGACTATCTCCTTCCCAAGAATGTAATGTCTCCACCGGCGGCAGGCTTGCACAATGGAGTAGATTTCTTTGTTGTAAGTAGGGAACTTACGGATAGTATCTGACAGCGTCTCACTATGCTAGGCCACAAGGTGGTCGTGCTGAGTGAGAACGGTGCCCACAACATAGTCTAAAGCATCTGTCTTGATCTCAAAGGGATGTTGCAGGTCTAGTAGTGAAAGTACCAGGGCTGAGCACAAGCGATGCTTCAGATCAGCGAACGCTTGTTGTTGGGACCGGCCCCACGCAAATTTTTCCTTACCACCACCACTGTTTATTTGGTTTAGGGCCCATACAATATGGGAGAATCCCAACACAAACCTGCGATAGAAATTGGAAAGGCCCAAGAAGCTCCGTAGCTCAGTGAGTGTTGTTGGGGCTGGCCAGTAACAGATGACTTGGATCTTGGCTGGATCCACTTGTACGCCATGCTGCTCAAAGATGTATCTTGGGTAATGGACCCTGTCCATGCTGAAGGAGCATTTTTCCAAGTTGGCGTATAGCTTGTGTTGTCGCAAGGTGTGAAGAACCTGCTAAATATGTTGCAAGTGTTCGGCCCAAGTATTTCTATAAATTAGAATGTCATCTAGATACACCACTACAAAAGTATTGGTGAATGCTCACAGGATATTGTCCATCATCCTCATGAAAGTGGCTGGAGCATTTGTCAAACCAAAGGGAATGACCAACCATTCAAAAATGCCTTCCTTGACTTGAAGGCGGTCTTCCATACCTCTATCTATTCTATTGGGACCTAGTGGTAGTCAGACTTTAGATCAATCTTACTGAAGTATTTGGCCCCCGTGAGTTGATCAAGGAGGTCGTCGATTCGAGGAATCGGGTACCATTTTCTGACTGTGATTTTATTCAGAGCTCGGTAATCAATATAGAGTTGCCAGGTTCCATATTTCTTCTGTACCAGCATGATTGGGCTCCCTCAAGGTGATGAAATGGGGCGAATGTGCCCCTTGTGGAGCCATTCTTGGATCTGTCACTTGATCTCCTCATTCTCTAACAAAGAGCGACGATATATTAGCCCATTGGGAAGCTGTGTGCCAGGGGTTAGATCGATGGGGTGCTTGACTTGGATGTGCATAGGTACCCCTGTAGGTGAGGAGAAGATATCCGAGTATTCTTCCACGACCTTATCTACTTGCTTATGCTGTGTGGAGACGTTGGCCACAGAGACCCTGTATGTGGCTGTGATATTTCGCTTATTCTTGGAGCGAATCATGAAAAAGACAAACTTCCCTGTCTGAGAGATGACCTTCCTACATTGCTTAGCAGAGATCAAGGAAATAGCACTAGGTGGGACTGCCTCGGGTATCCTGTACAATTTCCTATTCAAAGAAATAATAACACTACGAGGCCTAGACTCATATACAACATGACATTTCCATAAATAAGGCTGCCCCAAAATAACATCACAAACTTCGAGAGGAGAAACATCACATAATACCTCATCTTTGAAGGGCTTGATGTTGTACGACACTCGACACTGTTGGCTGACGTGGAGATCGCTTCCTTGGCGAAGCCATCCGATGGTGTAGGGTTGTGGGTGCGGTGTTTTTGGCATGGCCAGCCACTTGACGACCTCTATTGAGATGAGGTTCTTCTAGCTACTTCTACCAACAATGAAGTGCAGTGGGGTTCCTTTTACCAATGTCTATGAATGGAAGAGGCTCTCTCCTTCTTTTGGCTCATTTGGTTCCCTAGGATGGAGCTTGGTGGTAGCAACGGTGGCACTAGGTTTCGCGTCAATGATCCGTCTTCCCCTTTCTAGTTCTGGCTCAGAGTCAGAATCCACATCTGATTCAGAGGCTTTCACTTCGGCTACCAACGACTGTTTTGAGCGACAATTAGTAGTGTTATGCCAAGGGCTCTTATGGAAGTCACACCACTTCCTGGTATCTTTCTTTTTCTTTCTGGTGTCCTTCTTTTCTTGTGGCTTGGACTGGTAGTCCTGATACTGTCCATCTTTTCTATATCCTTTTTTATGTGGTTTGGGGCCGCCCTTTCCTGGCTTTTGTTGTGAGGGGTTCCCAGGCCCAAATTACCGCGTCTTTTGTTTGAGCTTCTGCTCAATTTTGATGGCATATCGGTAGGCCATGCCCAAGGATGAGATGTCCAAAAATTCCATTTCGGTCTGGATTTATCTATGTAGAGCACCACGATACTTGAGCACCGGATGTCACTTTGAATCTTTGATATCCAGCTTGGTGCGCAAGGTATGGAAGATATTTGTGAAATCTGGCACTGCTTGGTCTCTTTCTTACCGCAATGTGGTCCATTTGGTATACAGGTCATCGTAACTTCCGACAAGGTAGTATTATTCCTTAATAGCATCCCTGAAGGATTCCTAGGTGGTCATGACTGAAAATAATGAGGTTTTCTCTGTTTCCTATTGCTCACAGAAGGTTTCCCACCAATCTTTGACATGGGGAACGACTTTGAGGAGCACAAAAGTAATGTTTTCTCTATTCTAGAAGTTATGGACAAAAACATACCCTTATAGAATATTCAACCACTTGTCTACAACATCTGCGTCTATTTGACCTTCAAATATAGGAATATCAAAGTTTATTTGTACCTTGAAGGGGGTGGCACCTCTGTTCGAAGAAGATGCATCGCCTGTTGGTAGCCGCCGAAGGATTTGCACAAAACTATCCATCATCTCGTTCCTTTGTTGCATGAGGGCTTCCTCAATCAACAGTTTGAAAGGATCTCGTATTTCGTCATATTTCTTTTCTCTTGCCATGAGAGGCCGTTTGGGCGTGTGAGAACTTGTGTCCTCAAGAGAAACAAGCTCAAGACCCAACTCTTTGTACTCTGACCTCGTTGGGGACATGCATTAAGATGATAAGGAGCATACCGCTCTGATACCACTGATCTGGATTTTATGAGAAGAACGAAATGAATATATATTCTTAGCACAAAATAACAGAGATACAGTAAAACTGGTTTTCTATTCAATAATGAACTAAGCTGAAACTGTAAAATGCAGCGGAAAGAAGCTTGCTGGAATGGTGGCGGCTTATCTCTGAAAAGAGATGTGACGACTGCACTCATTCGCAAGAAGAACATTACAATGAGGCTCTAAATGCCTTTTTACAATAAACAAGAGTTCCAAAAACTCAAGACATCCAAAAACCTAACCCTAGGAGATGAAGCACCAGAAGTCATGTGGGGCTTGTTTGGGTAAGTTAGTACATCAACTTCTCGGGGTCATAACTTTTGCATACGATCTTCATTTTGGGCATGTGATAGCCCATTGGAAAGGTATCGTTTGAGGGGATTCATTTTTGGGGCTCAAAAATTCCTTCAACTAGCATTGAGGAGATCAATCTCGGAAAACCTTCATTTAGGCCCTCAAAATGGCCCTAGAAGTTAAAACTGCTAAAAATAGTAAATTGCCAAAATTGTCAGAAAATTGTCTTGAGCCAGTTGGAAAAGGTGGGTGGCCACTGATATCCATATGGATCAAGGAGTTGACAAAATAAAGGAAGAAAAACAAGTCTCTTGAGGAACAATTATTCAAGAATAATTCTCAAGAATGTTATGAAGTAGCTCAACAGGTCATCGTGAATCTAAAAGCTTAGTTGGAAGAAGTCAGAAGGATTGCAGAAATACACACAAATCAGATGGAAGAGAAGCAATTTTTGGAAGCCAAAATAACAACACACATAAAGGAATCAAAGAAGAGAGAGAAGATTTTGATAGATCATCTCAAGGAAATATCAAAGGACTTTAATAAACTTGAAGCAGAATTTAGTCATGAAGAAAGAAAACTTGAAAAGAAAATAATCACTTTGAAGATCCAAATTGAAGAAGCAAAGAGAACAAAATAAGTCATGAAGATTCATATGATAAAGAAAGAAAAATAGGTTGAGAAGCTTGAAGAACAAGTTTTCACATTAAGATTTAAAATTGTCAAACTCAACAAGAATGTTGAAGAGAGTGAAACGACCACATCATTAGAAAATAAAGTTGAAGAGAAGCACTCCAGGTTGTCGGAAAGGATGAATGAGGAAAAGATAAAGATTTATGTAGAAGTACTCAAAGGAAGGAATCATGGTCAACAAGAATCAAAGAAAAATGAGTATAATAGAAATACATCTTCAAGAAGACCTTCCACATTCAAGAAACAAAAAATATTCAATCATGATGAAGGGATCAATAGAAGATAAGATCATGATCAACCAAGGAGGGAATTCAGAAGGACTACATCACAAGGAATATCATTCACTCCGAGGTATGTACATTTATTTTATGGTCATTGTTTTGCTTGTACTAACTTTTGACATAAAGCTATATATTGTAGGGCTTATGGAAGAAATGGTCAAGTAATAAATTCATATGTGAGTCTGTATAATATCAAATGTTACAAATTCCATAAACATGGACATATAGCTCGTGATTGTAGAAGCATGATGAATACATCTATGAAAATGAACACTGATATGAGATATAAGAAGGTTTGGAAAATAAAACAAGAACATGTAAAGGAAGAACATATGGATCAAGGACACCTAGAAGTCATACTCTCATGATTGGAAATAGTTCAAGATTAGGACAAATCTATAGGGAAAAAGGAAGATATCAAATATAGGAAGGTTTAAAGAAGAAATGAAAAAGAAGAAGAAGAAGTGAATGAAGAACATGTCACGGATATCACAAAATCTACAGTAGCGAGAAAAGGAAAAGAAGAGCGGGTGAATAAAGAACAAGCACAAGAAATTGTACTCTCAGGAATTGTAGTGGAAGATCATAATGAATCCACAAGAAAAAAGGAATAAGTCAAAGTTCAAGGAGATGATGAGTCTAGAGACAAAGAGGAATATTAATCCACATTAGGGTGGATTCCTCCATTGTTCTAAGACATCCATCTTGGATGCTCCCACTAAATATGAATATTGAACAGGGCGATTCAGTGAAATAGCTACTACAAATCATAGAAACATCCATTGATCATTTTGAATTGTTTGCAGAGATATATTCAGAGCAGTCAGATAGAAGAAGAACATAATGACAAATTGATCGATTGAGAAGCAATGTTCCCATGCAAATATCAGAGGAATATCATTGACAAACTTTCCAGGAAGGGATATATTCATTACCAGTTCAAAGATGTATTTCATATCAGTGGAAATAATTGATTCAATAAGAGAAACATGAATATGTAATTATTAGTTATAGAAAAGAAGCCTTCATAATAATACAATGATAGATGGGTCAACATTGTGGACAATTGAGTAGTAGAGTTATGGGCATCTTATGACATATGGTTAGAGATGGATTTATGATATCATTGGAAATTCTAGACATATATAGGATAGAGCATATTTACAATAAGTGGAATCGGTGGACAAGTGGAATCAGTTGGTCACAAGAAGACAAGTAGTGAAAGGCATAGAAGAACAAGGAAAGAGAAACCTTAAACATAAGTTATATCATCAGAGGGACATTGTTGAATAGTATGGTCATTAAACAATAAAAATAATAGGCCATGAAAGTTTGAAATCAAGAAATTTTGAATGCTTTTTATATATGTTAGAGAGTTACATGAGGAAGGACCAATGGAAAATAAGAAACACTGGAAGAGAGGAAAGGAAACATACATAGGAAGTCCCATATTGTTCTACATATTGCAGAGAATTCAAGGAAAGAGAAATCATCAAATAAAGAGATTCAGAAAGGAATATCGGTAGTGTAAATGTGTTTAACCTGCACATAATATATCTAGCTGGGAATTGACATACACAGTTGTAGAGAAAATAGAAGTAAAGAGAAACAAGAGAGAAAGAATGGAAGAATTCTCATTAACCAAATGAATAATTAATAATTTACACATGAAATATTATGTATAACTCAAACAATCCACATCGGAGGAGAAGCCAATGCGCCATAGAGGTGGTCTATAGTGATCTAGACACACAATAGAAGTTACGGGAGTAAACTGCCACCTAGTCTAGTCTCTCAGGCAGTTGCGGGAGTGAACTGCCCCCTAGCTGAGTTAACTATTCTATCAATCTTCAGTTAACTGATTGAAACATAGTGAAGTGAGGAGGAGGTCAGGGAATCATGGGTAATGCACTAGTATGGTGATGACACCAAGGAAAATGCGCATTAGTTGGTGATGATCCAATTGTTACATGGTGATAATCCCAATGTAGCATCTAGACTCAACTCAACTGATCAAACTGAAGTGAAAATTGAAGAGAATATTCTCCCTAGAGAAATATTCTTCCTAAAATATAGGAGACTAAATAATGACTAATTAAAATAGGAAAAACCTTAGGAAAAATAAATCCTAAGTGTGTGTGAAGTAACTCCAACACCCCCCCCAAACATCACTATGGTGAAAATAAAGAATGGGTCCTAACAATGAGGCCATGTTAGGTACCCAGTAACAAAAGATACACTGAAATAAACTGAGGAAAGAGGGAAAACCTCATGGGAAACCCCCCCCTCAAGGTACAATGTGCATAAAAATAAGAACTGACAGTTGCTAGGAAACTATGTCCTTCACTCCAAGATGACTTTGCAGAGAATGGAACTTCTTCTATGTGAAGGTCTTGGTGAAGATGTCTGCAGTCTATTTTGTTGAAGGAAATAATTGCAAGTCGATGATTCCCTCATGTACTAAGTCCCAGATGTAGTGCATGTGGATCTCTATGTGCTTCGTCCGCTGCATCTGAACTGGATCTCTGTAGAACTTTAGAGTGCTCTAGTTGTCACACTAGATGAAGATCGAACGATGAAAATGAATGCCCGACTCAGTGAGAAAATGTTGTAGCCACATATCCTAAATGGTTTTGTTAACTACTCCTATGTACTCTGCCTCAGTTGAAGATAGAGAAATAACAGTTTTCTTCTTTCTCGACCAACAGATAGGCCCAAAACCAAGACTGAGTGAGTAACCAGATGTGGACTTGCGATAAGTGCTATCAATAGCCCAATCGGAATCATTGAACGCGATGATATCCAATGTAGATTCTTCTTCATAATGAATCCCAAAGGTGATGGTTCCCTGTACGTATCAAAGGATACATTTTACATCCTTCCAATGTAGCTCATGCGTCTCTTGCATGAACCTGGAGACTTCTCCAACTGCATAGCCTGGTCTGGAGTGTGTGAGATACAATAATCTCCCCACTAGTTGTATGTAAAATGTACTTTCAACTAGTGGAGTGTCCCTGCCATCCTCAAGTTTGAATCTTGATAGGAAAGGAGTCGGGGCAGACTTGCAGTCTGTCATGTGAAATATCTCAAGGCGATCTCATCCATACTTGGCCTGAGACAATTTGATGCCTAATGCATCTTGACTGCTATCGATTCGAAGGAAGATGTGTAGGGTACCCATCTCTGTCATCAAGAACCTATCATGTAGAATCCTCTTAAATGCAACAATCACTAAAGTCGAGCAACCGGTGATCAACAAATCATCAACATACAAAACTAAGAGTAGAAGTGAATCAACCATCCCGAGCATGTAAAAAATTGGTTCTTATTTAAAACTTACAAAATTCTGTGACAAAAGGTAGGAGTCCATCTTGGCATACCATGCCCTTACATCCTGCTCAAGGCCATAAAGATACTTCTTCAGTCGACAGACCAAAGATGAATCTTGCATAAATCCCTAGGGATGCTCCATATAGATCTACTGAGAGAGATCATCGTGAATAAATGCATTCTTCATGTCCATCTGATGGACTTACCATCCCTTGGCTTTCACAATGGAAAGTGTTAAACGTATGGAATCCATCCTCACCACTGGAGTGAAAGTCTCATCATAGTCAATGCCATGCACCTGCTGAAAGCCTTTGGAAAATAATTTGTATCTACTAATCTCTCCATCTGCTATGCTTTGTTTCCTATAGATCCATCTGCACCTGAAAATTTTCCTTCCAAAAGGAAGGGGAACCAGATCCCAAGTTTGGTTCTCGAGGAGGGAGTTGTACTCCTCCTGCATGGTAGATTCCCAAAAGGGATTTCTAGTATCCTCTCCATAATATTGTGGATATGAAGACTGAACCAAGAAAAGAGGCTCAACGGGCAATGGTTTAGTGGCAGTGAGTGTAAGAGGAGGCTCCTCAAAATCATATTGATTCCTCCTAGTATCAGCTGGGTCACCAACAAGATCCCCTACATCTGAAAGAGTATTCTGGGCTCGCTTGGGCCTCTGATCGGGCTTTGCATCTGCATCTGAATGCATTGAATATGCATCTAACTATACTGACTTTGTATCTGGATCATCTAAATCCTTTGAATCAGAACTCTCATCTGAATAAGATTCAACATGTGCATGCTCATCATCTATGATAGGTGGAAGATTAAAGGTGTTTGCATGTGACTGTTGAGGTACATGCGAGACACTTTCCTCCAATTGGACACTTCGCTCAATGATGAGTTGATCCGAGGAAATATCAATAAGTCTGTATCCCTTCACACCTTTGGGGTATCCAACAAAGATACACTCCGTGCTATGTGGATCAAGTGCCTTCCTCTTTTTAGAGGAATCCTGGCCCATGCACGTGAACCGAAAATGCGGAAGTGGGTCACTTCCGATTTGAGGCCGCTCCAAGCATCATAGGGGGTCTTATCCTTTAAATATCTATGGGGAGATATATTTTGGATGTAGGTTGAACAATTAAGTGCTTCGTCCCATAATATCTGTGGAAGTGACTTTGGATGTATCATGCAAGATGCCATCTCTTTTAGAGATCTGTTTTTTTGCTCAGCAACTCCATTTATCTGCGGAGTATAGGGAACTCTGTGCTGCAACTGAATCCTTGCCTCATGACAAAGATTCCAGATCTCATATTTGACATACTCTCCCTCATTATCAGTTCGTAGTATTTTGATTTTCTTTTCTGACTGTGTCTCAACCAAGGCTTTGAAATCTTTGAGGTGTTGAAAGACCTTTGATTTTTGCCTGAGAAATAAAATCCATGTGAAGCGTGATAAATCATCAACAAAAACGAGCACGCACCTTTATTTTTTGATTGATGGATGTGGAAAAGGGCCCATGAGGTCACTATGGATCAGATCTAAAGGACATTAAGCTCTTTGAGTCTTTCCTTTGTCGAATTTCTCTTGAGGGTGTTTTCCAAGAACACAACCCTCACAGATTACTTTGGAGAAATGGATGTCTGGTAGACCATCAACCAATCATTTCTTTATAATATGTTGCATATATCTGAAATTTAAATGCCCAAACCTTTCGTTCCATATCCTACTACTTTCATCAGTATGGGTAAGAAGTAAAGCATAATCTAGTTCAATAAATTTAAAAAATGTGTAAAGCCTAGATTGATGATTTACCTCATCGGTAGAAACCTTGGTATTGGTTTGCATATCATATATATCCACTATATCAGGTTTGAATATGAATTTATTTCTGGTGCCATAATTTTTCATATGATATATAGAGAGAATATTGACAGAAAGTTTGGGAACGTGCAACACATTCTCGAAGCTTCCATTGGTGAGTTCAATCCTTCCTTTGTCGGTGACCTGAACTAAAGAGTCATCCCCCATAAGAATGGGAGGACATTTGCATGCATCCAATGAAGAATATACCTCTTTTTTGGAATCCATGTGGTGTGATTCTCCAGAATCTATGATCCAAACACCGAGAGAGGAGTTGATGACAATCAAGGCATGGATAGAATTTCCTTTCTTGGGATTCTGATCTTCTAGCTTCTTCTTCTTGGCACCCTTGAGGATGCAATCTCCAAGGTTTTTTTGATGAATTATTTGGGTCATTAGATCTATTTTTTTCTGCATACATGCATATTTTGGATGGAATCCTTTATGGCAGTATGTGCATTTCTCTCATTTTCTTCCCTTTCCACCTTTGGATCCGGAGGCATCATTGAAGGGTTTTGAGTACCCTTCCTTCTTCGGATTTGCATGAGATTTAATTATGTATTTATATTTAGATTTATGATATCGATGACCATTTCCATATTGAACAGTAAGTGCATGCACCTTTGTGCCTTTGATTTTTCCCATTTTTATGAGCTTGGTATACTCTTGTGTCAGAGATTTGATAAATTCCTCAAGAGAAGGCATCTTCTAGGTGGGTCCAGAGGTGAATCTAACTGAATGGGATGTGGATAAAAACAATGAGAATTTAGGACCAAGTTTAGAGAGAATGGTGAGAACCATTTGTTTCTCCTCCTTAGATTTATCAACCCTGCAAGCCTTGAGTTGCGACAATAAATCCTTATATTTTGTAAAGAATCTTGGAGATTGTCGAAGATTTTTGGGTCCAATGTGAGAAATTACACCTTGAGAATGTGTCCCCTCGTATCATCCTATTTTCTCAAGATCCCTTCCATGGTGGTCTAGGATTCATTGGGGGTTTTACAAGAAGATATGTGAAAAAGGAGAACGAGAGAAATGAGACTGCAAATTGTTTTGAATGCTTCATCCATTCAATTTAGATACTTGGATTTTTCTATGGATGATGTTGGTTATGTCTCTATGTTCATGGTTAACATGTACAATCCTCTTCTTTGAAGATGCATGATCATCTTCTCCTTCCATGCAAAGTAATTGTAAGGTGTAAGAATGAATTCTTTTGAAAATTCCATTTTACCGCTGTCTTATAACTTCGGTACCTGCAAAAAATAATTTGGTGTGGATTTTCCCTAGCAGTTCGTCATCTCTGATACCATGTAAATGTGTTGAAACTGCACAAAATAAATCTAGTTGGGAATTGACATACACAATTGCAGAGAAAATAGAAGAAAAGAGAAACATGAGAGAAAGAATGGAAGAATTCTCATTAACCAAATGAATAATTGATAATTTACACATGAAATACTCTGTATAACTCAACCAATGCGCACTAGAGGAGAATAAAATGTGCCATAGTGGTTTTCTAGAGTGATCTAGACACACACCAACAATTATGGGAGTAAACTTCCACCTAGTCTAGTCTCTCGGGAAGTTGCGAGAGTGAACTACCACCTAGTTGAGTTAACTAGTCTATCCGTCTTTAGTTAATTGACTAACATAGAGTGAAGTGAGGAGGAGATTAGGGAATCATGGGTAATGCACTAGTATGGTGATGATACCAAGGAAAATGTGCATTAGCTAGTGATGATCCCAATGTTGCATGGTGATAATCTCAATGTAGCATCTAGACTCCACTCAACTAATCAAATTGAAGGGAAAACTGAAGAGAAGATTATCCCTAGAGGAATATTCTTCCTAAAATATAGGAGAATGAATAATGACTAATAAACATAGGAAAAACCTTAGGAAAAATAAATCCTTGGTATGTGTGAAGTAACTCCAACAAATAGCATGCAGACAGGGGAAGACATATTGACAGGGGGAGTTATCCTTTTTCTTATGATGTCAAAGGGAGAGAAAGAGAGAGATCATACGAGAAAGAATCAAAAGGTATACCTTCAGGGGGATTATGCAGATAAGGTATACCTTCAGGGGGATTCACTCCTTGTTATTTATATCAAAAGAAAAGAGGAACTTGGAAATAAACATGAGGGAAAAAACCTGTGAAGAGAAAGAACAGATGCATGAAGATAGGGGGAGCAACCCCAAGGCAAGATACCCTTTTCCATTGATGTCAAAGGGGGAGAGAGAAAAAAATTGATGAGGATCAATGGTCATAGAGTGAGCATGAGTATAGGAGAATGAGTGTTTCCATCAATGTTGGTGTTGCCATCAATGCCAAAGGGGGATATTGTTGGAAAGTTGCTTTGGATAGTTGGTTGTCATTGATATCAACCCTTGGAGTGTTTGAGATGCCCTGGAGTTGTGACCGAGATTTAGTTTTCATTGATGTCAACAAGAGTGTTTGATGTCAACAAGTGTGATGGGTGCATTTGAAGAAGTCTACAAGAATCCCCATAGAAGTGGTTATGGAACCTAAAGTTGATCAAGGAATAAGGACATGCACAACAATGTAAATGAAGGTAATACATTCATAGATGGATAATACTCATCATGTCATTTCCAGTGATAGGTGGTACACCACATGGTTCCTCAAGTTTAGGGAGATATTCCCTCATGAAGTTGGAAGCCTCGAAGAATGGCTAAGAAGCCCCTATTTGGTTACAAGTCATTAATGAAAGGGTAAAGCTGTTGTAAAAGAAACCCCTAAAATAAGGAGACAAGTTACTAATCAAAATTATAAATACACCTCAATAAGTCTCTCATAAGTAAATTTATACACATATTCTATTGAATATATTTAAGTGAATAAGTGATATGGTTTATCTTTTCATTGGAAAATTTGAGGTTGAATTTGAGGTAGCAAGCCTGAGGTTGTGAAGGAAGGTTGAAGGTGAAAGTCTTAGAGTTGTAGAAAATGTGAGTAATCGTTGTTTTTGAGGTATCTGTGGGTCATAGGTCAGCAGAGTGCAGATGTATGTGGGTTGTAGTGGAGTAAAACGTGGATATCTACGGGAAGTAGAGGAGAAATTCGTGGATCTGTGAAAAGTCTTGTGAAAGGTTGAGAAGTGATTATTTTACCAAGTTGTTGATGCCCAGGTTGGTTTACTCATTTGTTATTTGATACAATAGGGTGTCTACAGGATCAAAGGTATGCTTATGTGTTAGTTTTGAGGCTTATTTGTATGTTGTTATGGTACATGCTTGAGGCATGTCATGGTAGTGATTTTGCATGGTACACCTTGGTGATGGTATGATACATTGTTAGATGCACATCTTTGATACTTGGAATATGGTTTGTTGTATGGTATATTAGTGAAATGACACATGTTTGATGGTATCTCTTGGTACACAGTTTATGGATGTTGGCACATGCTTGAGGAAAATGGTTTGAGGTACATATTGGTTACATGTTGATGGTGTTTCCTTTGGTATCTTGTTGAGGAATTGGTATATGTTTGAGGCACATCTTTGGTGCATGGTGTGAGGCATATTCTTGGTACTTGTATGAGGTGCATGTCTTGGTGATGTTGGTACATGTTGGTGAGGTTATGGTACACTGACTAGAAGCACATCTTGGCTATATTGGTATCTTGGTATTGTGGCTATATTGGCTATAATTGAGGCACTTCATTGATGATATATTTTGGTACATGGTGTATGGGATGATTGAGACATATAAAGAGTAATATGGTATATGGTTGTGGCACATCTCATGGTACATGTTGGTACATGGTTGATGGTATGGTACAAGTTTGATGCATGATATGGTACATGGTTGATGGTATGGTACATATTTGATGCATGATATGGTACATGGCTAATGCACGATTTGGTACAGGTGCATGGTTGATACATGTTGATGTGCATGGTTGTAACATGGGATGGTATAGGTGTTGATGCACATGGAATGGTATAGATTGATATGCATGGTTGATGCATGGTTGGCACAAGTTTATGTACATGGTATGGTACAAGTTAATGTACATGGTTTGGTGATGTTCGACATCTAGTTGATAGATGTCCCTAGTATATGATCCATGTGAGATGATCTGGTTGAGTATCGGTGACAATGACATGTTGTATAGGTTGATCAGTGACAGGTTGACAGGTTAGAGGTTGATGTGACAGTGACAATGGTAGTGATTGTGGTAGCGATAGTTTGGTCTACACTTATATTTCAGGGTGACATGACAAGGTAAGGAAAGGGGTTTGTAGCCTCCTTCTGGTTG
>JZKD02S1202432.1:297186-311601 GCA_000966675.3 Picea glauca
TATTCCAACACTTGAAACCATTGAAACCATGTTCTGGAGGAGAAGTGGAAACTCAATGGACAAAGTGGAAAATGAATAAGAATGGAAGCAGAGGGGGGTTTTATTTCCCCTTCTATTATTTTAAATTTCCTTATTTTATTCAATTGGTGGAAATGGAAGGAGGAGGCATGTGGGCTTCATCCAAGACTCAAGGACATTATTAAATTTTAAACACTTAATTATTCTTTTAGGTGGGTTTTTTATTTTAAAAATTTTGGGAAATATTTTATAAGCAATTTTATTTACATTTCTTTTAATTTTTTAAAGTGGAAGTTTGAAAATTTTGAAATGTAAGTGTTATACACATACACATACCCTACCTTAAGTGACATGCTTATTACGAGTGGATGATTTTCTTTTACAACTACACATACATATATGAGTGAGTGAGTGTGTATAGATATAATTTAGTGATGTAACATAAACCCTTACTAATGAACCCTTATGTTGTGATGCAAAGTAGCATTTATTGTAATGACCATTGACATTGGTGCCACTTCCACTGTTTCCTAGGATAGGTATCATATATGCTCTCTTGAGTCTATAAATAGGACATTAAAAGGACACCCAAAAATGGGTGTAGAAGTAGAGAACTTGTTGTCAGGGGAAGGTAACCAAGAAGGGTTGAGGAACTTGGAACAAGGACCTCCTCCCAAGAAAATTACTAGGGGTGCGTACTACTAGGATAAAAGTGTACATCACTACCTTGGGACTTATGATCTCATTACTGGTATGGAATAGTTGGAACATCATCAAGCATTCTTAGAATTCTTTAGGAAAATAGTTCTTTGTTTAGATGATGGAGGAAAATTCAAATCCATGATAAGGAGGAATGTGTAACTATGTTTCATCTCAAAATTGAAAATAAAACATTTCCTAAGGAAAGGATGTTGGTTATATCTGGTAGAGGTGGTAAGTGAAGGAAAGGGACCTCTTCACATTAGGAATCGCTTTATTAGAATTCAAGGATGTTTTTCCCAAGGAGTTGTAAGGGTTACCTTGAGAAAGAGAGCTTGATTTTAATATCAAGTTGAAAATTTATGTGGAGCCAATATCCAAGACACCTTAAAGGATTATGACTGTAAAACTTTGTGGGTTGTAGATATAACTATAAGAACCGTTGGACCTAGGGATCATTAGGACTAGTGTTTCACCATGGTGTGGACCAATAATTGTTGGGTATATGTTATATTATTTTCATGAATATCCCCACATGCCACGTTGTGTCGGGTGCATGGGGGGGTTCAACCCTTGAATTTGTTTTTGGCATTTTTTTGCATCTGTTTTTAGGGGTTTTCAGCACATGATTTTCTCCCATGGTTTTCTAATTTTGGTTAAGGAATTCGGGTTGTAGAATAATATGGGTCAATGGATTAGTTTTTTTGGATGCCATGGGATCCTATATATATTGTATTATAAAAAAATGAATATTGATGATGAATAATAATTAGAGGTGCGACTCTAAACATGTTGTTGGTTTTCCCACTTTGGTTTTTTGGGGTAAAATCTGTGTGTAATGTGTGTGTGTGTGTCATTGTATCTTTTCTTTTTTTGTTAATAATCCATTTGCAGTAATTAATTGTACAAGGTTAAAATACACATTTTGTATCAGAGCGATTATTGGATTCAGGGGATGCCTTTGTGGTCAGGGATTTGGATCGAGTCTGTGATAAACCTTGTTACATTGGGAGCTCTGTGATATCAATTCTTGTGGTGAAAAGAAATGGTGAACTGTCCCAAAATAGAGATCAAGAAATTTAATGGGAAAAGGTTTGAGTTGTGGAAGCTCAAGGAGGAATATCTATTGGTAGACAAAGATCAATGGGTCACCGTGGATCCAGGTATTGCACCTACATGAACATAAAAAAAATACTAGGCAAAGTTGGATTGGAAGGAAACTAGAACAATATGATTGTGTCTCTCAGATTCAGTATTATTGAATGTGTTAGTGGAAGCTACAACCAAGGAATTATGGAATATGTTAGGGGATTTGTATTAGTCTAAGTCCCTAGTAAACAAATTGTTCCTGTGGAATAATCTATACAACCTGAGGATGAAATATGGAGACTCGGTGACAAAGAATTTGAATGCTTTCAATATTGTGGTAAGTCAATTATTGTTTGTTGATATTAATATTTATGATGAAGATAAGTGTATCAATTTATTGTTCTCTTTACCATACTCATGGGATAGTCAAATTGTGGCCATGGGTAGTAATGAAACTAATTCAAGTTTCGATGATGTGGTCTCATCCTTATTGTTGGAGGAGATGAGGCAGAAAAACATGGAAAGCTAGAGAATATATGCCTTATTTGTAAGAGGACTCTCCTAGGAAAGAAATATACCTAAGTCATCAGGTGGGAGAAATAAATCTAGGGGAAGATATAAATCTCCCCCAAAAAATTTGAAGGTATGTTGGAGATGTGGAAAAGAAGGGAATTACAAGAAACATTGTAGATCCAAAAGTGTTGAGAGAGGGAAGGGATATGATGATGCTCCTTCTACAGAGGAAAAATTATCCACAGATGAAGGAGGGGATATGTACTTGAATTCTTCAAGCACAAATGCAGATAATGAGGCATGGCTGGTCGAATTAGGTGCATCATTTCATATGAATCCTCACAGGGAGTGGTTATGAAAATATGAAAGGTATGATGGAGGTGACATTTTTCTAGGAGATGACTTGACAACCAAAATCATAGGATGAGAAAAAGTCAAGTTGAATCTCATTGATGGTAGGATTAGAACACTCCCTAGTGTTCTTCACACCCCAAGATTGGCCAATATTTTTTTTTTCTATAAGCAAGATGGACGATGCAGATGTACCTAGGTGTGACACTTAGGGCAAGGTACCTAGGTGTGGAAATTTGATGTGTAACAGAACAACAGGTTGAACTTATGACGGAGTATCAACAACAAAACAGACAAATAGTTAAGGAACTCTTGTCATTCTATCATGTGGAAGAATAAGCACCAGATGAAGATGACCCATGCAACACTCATATTACATAGGTTGAAGGTGAAAGAGAGGTCGAAGGTCCATCTCTGGAATCATAAGTGTTTGTTGCGTCGATCAAGGTGAAGAAAGTCAATATTGGGACAATTGAGAATCCAAAAATGGCTAGCATTGGAGACTACTAGGATGAACAAAAAGTGGAACGAAAAACAAAGTTACTGTGTGAGTACAACGACCTATTCCCAACTACATTTACAGAGATGAAAGACATAGATCTAGGAGAGATGAATATACCTCTCAAAAATGAGGCTAGATATGTTAGATAGAGACTGTATAGAATGAATCCAATATATAAGTAGAAATTCAAAGAATAAATTGATAGAATGTTAGAAGCCAGAATCATAGAACCAGTGGAGGAATCTGAATGGATAATCCCTATGGTAGTCCAAGAAAAGAAGTAAGGGGGGATAAGGATATGTGTCAATCTAAGGAAATTGAATGATGATTTCCTACATGACCCTTTTCCCACCCCTTTCACAGATGAGGTATTAGAGAAAGTGGGAGGCCAGGAGGCCTACTCGTTTACAGATGGATTCTTAGGATAGCCCTAGAAGACAATTACATGACCCCTTTTTCCAGAGAATGGGGATCCTACTAGTACACAGTCATGCTTTTTGGGTTGAAGAATGCACCAACTATATTTTCAAGGGTTGTAATAGATGTTTTTAAAGAATTCATCCATTATTTTTTAGAAGTGTACATGGATGATTGGACAGTCTATAGTTTGTTGAAATATCATGTAGAGGTGTTAAGGATAATGTTGGAAAGATGTAGGAAAATCCATATATCATTGAATATAAAGAAGTCCATTTTTGGGACACCTTTTGGAATATTTTTGGGACATATACTCTGTAAACAAGGCTTATTGGTGGATTCTGCTAAGATTGCATTGATTGTTAATTTACCACCACCAAAATCAGTGCACCAATCAAGAGAAACATTGGGACATACAGGATACTACAAGAAATTCATAAAAGGGTATGCACATATCATTACACCAATGGAGAAACTATTAAAGAAAGATATTAAATTTCAGTGGAATGAGGACTATCAGCAAGGTTTGGAAACTCTAAAAGAAAAAAAATGGTCACAACACCTATTCTAGTATTCCTAGATTGGGAAAATACATTCCATGTGCATGTAGATGCATCAACTATAGCACTTGGAGAAATTTTGGAGCAGCCAGGAGTATGGGATTTGGATCATCCTATAACAGTTTCTAGTAGAAAAATGTCAGAATCAGAGAAAAAATACAATACTACAGAAAGAGAAGACTTAGCTATGGTCAATGCACTTCAGAAGTTCATACATTACTTACTAGATAAACACTTTGATATGTTCACATATCATTCAACCCTCAAATACCTAATCAACACGCCAGTGTTGGGGGGGAGGATCTTTAGATGGATATTGTTATTTCAGGAATTTGATTTTGAAGTGATAGTCAAGCCAGAGAAGTTGAATGCAGGAATAGATCACTTGTCAAGGGTAACCAATGGAGAAGAACCTACCAAATTGGAAGACAACTTCCTTGATGCACAACTATTTTCAGTCCAAGTAGCTAATGAATATTTTTCCGACATCATTGAATACTTGAGTACAGGGACTATGCCACAATATCTTAACACTGTGCAGAAGAAAAATCCAATATTCAGAGCCGCAGGCTATGAATTGATTGTAGGACATGTATACAAAATGGGCGCAGACAACATTTTGAGAAGATGTGTACTAGAACATGAAAATCCTAGGATTTTGGCAGAAACTCGTGAGGGAATAGCTAGAGGACATTTGGCAGGAAAATATATCACATAGAAGGTGTTGCGTGCATGCCTATGGTGGCCAAAAATTCATAGAGGTGCTAAGGACAATTTATAGAGATTTGATGTATGTCAAAGGTTTGGTAAACCTAATAAGAGGGATGAGATTCCCCTAAGACCAAAAGTAATGTTGCAAGTATTTGACAAATGGGAAATAGACTTTGTGGGACCAATTAACCCACCAGCAAAGAGGTCGGGAGAAAGGTATATCATTACTGTGACAAAATACTTAACAATATGGACAGAAGCAACACTAGTCAAAGACTCCAACGCAAACACAACAAAACATTTCCTGTTTGAGAAAGTGCTCACCATATTTTGGGTCCCAAGGATTTTGATGAGTGACCAAGGAACTCACTTTATCAATAGTACTATCAGGGCTATCACTAAGGAATTTGAATTCTACTATCAGAAGAGTACACCATACCATCCTCAGGAAAATGGAACAGTGGAAGCCTTCAACAAGATTCTAGAGAATGCCTTAACTAAGATTTGCAATGTCAATAGGGATGAATGGGATTTGAAGATACCAGCAATACTGTGGGAATACATGAATACATGCAAAACATTGACAGGACAGACACCATTCAGTTTGGTGTATGGACATAAGCAGTGGTGCCATTAGAATTTATGGTACCTAGTCTATGCATAGAAACAATGACCAACATGACAAAAAGAGGTGAAATGAAGGAATGGTTAAGTCATCTCATGGAAATGGAAGAGGATAGGATCCTGGGAGGATTTCACCAGGAATTACAGAAAGAAAGAGATAAATCCTGGCATGACAGACATATCAAAAGAAAGAGTTTCAAGGAAGGATACCTAGTCTTGCTTTATGACAGTGAATTTTTTCAGCATCCAGGAAAATTCAGAATGCATTGGATGGGGCCATGCAAAGTGAATACTATCAACGACGGGGGATTGGTATAATTAAAAGACTTAGAAGGCACAAAATTGAAAGGAATGATCAATTGGAGTCGACTGAAATTGTACAGGGACAGTCAACCTCCTACCACTTAAACGGTTACAATGCAATAAGAAAATATGTACATAGTTTATTATAGTAGAATTTAAGATAAAGAAAATGAGAAAAAGAAACAAAAAGGAGAAAAAGAGGGAAAAATAAATAAAAAAATAGAAAATATTATAAATACAACGCGTAGCAGAAAAGGGACTCAGTGCGACGAAAGAAAAAAATGTTTGTGCACAACATACAGGCGATACATTATGCACTAAGGAAAGGCTACAACAAAAATACACCCTAGACTCAAGATGCTCAATGCGTTGGAAAAGGGACCAACGGTCAGAAAAAGCGGAAATGTGAAAAATGACGGTTAGGATCAGAAAAAGAGGAATTATGAAAATAGCAGAATTATGAAAATGGCGGTTACGACAAAAAATGTGCCAACTGGCGGGATTTATGAAATTGAATGGAACATACGCAAACATGTTTATCTCATTCATCACAACCAGTGAATCTTCTCCGAGACGCTTCACATCATTGATGACATGCTCTATATAAAGGGGAAACGTGGGCAAACTGTAACTTATTGTGAAATTGTGAAATTGCAGACATAGATAGTGCGGACCAGTTGAAGCCATTTGGAGAAAACCAACTAGTACTCACGATGGCACCACCAAATATTGGTGCGCCAAGCCAACCAGTGAGGAAAACTCGTAGCAGGGTTAGAGGGCCTCAAGAAACCAGTGAGGCCGAGCTAGAAACCACATAAAGGGGAAAATTTGTTGATGTTGATGCAATTTTATCACCACATGACAAACCAACAAGCCCTACACTGGTGGAGGAAGAAATACGAGCTCCAATCGCAGCTGCCATGGACATCAATCTACAGGAAATCACATAGGGCTGACAGGCCAAAGACGTAGGCAACCCACAAAGACTTGCGAGGGATGAAGGAGCCCATAGAGTAAATGGGGCCACCACAGTACAAAAACAAGTTGTCGTGCTGAGAAAACCACACAGAGAAAGGTCTGCGCAGCAGTAGGAGGGTCTGGTGAAAGGTATTACCGACCAGACAGCTAGAATTTAACACGGGAAAAAGACAGATTGAGGTTGTATCCTCAAGTCAACCACCAAGAATAAATGACAAGCATCCCATGGTTTCGTCCTCGTGCTAAAATCCTAACACAACAATAGCCCTACCATGCATTCCTAAGGGGGTGCAGGCCACACCTAACCTGCTAGGATGTGTGGAAAGACTGCAGTATTCGGACCACGTCGTGGTCGATGCTGGAAAATTCCCAGATTTTGGGCAGCAAGTATACCTTGATATCATAGGCACATGCCCCTTTGGTGACCCAATTCTACAACCAAAACAATGCGCAGTCGGCCTAGCCAACATGAGAATTCTAAATCTGCTATAAATTCCCCACTTCTGCAAGGGGAAAGAGGCAAACAACTGCGTCAAACAGTTGATGGCAGTCCTCCATGGAGGATTCTTATGGCCAGAGGATCTTGTGTCAATAGACATAGAAATCATTTCCTTCATCACAGGTCTGTCAACTATGGGCGAGATTCCCACGTAGTACCTTGATGACAAAACAAAGGAAAACTCCCTAGCCGAGGAAATGAAGAAAACATATGGCATAGAGAGGGGCTCACGTGGGATCATTATAAAGAGGACCAACTACAAGAATGGCCACCAAACTCATGTCTTGCAAGATGCTCCAAAAATGTCGCAAGAAGGAAGTCCCTATCGAGGTCGTCGCAGCTGCAACATAGTGCGCTAGTGACACTCTGCTCAGTTGGGCCCCGTATTTATTGAACTTGTTCCTTGATGACTGCTAATATGTGTAGGATTTGGGAACACAGTTCCACTCCTCATGGTTGATTGTTTTGATCGCATTAATCGGGTGGAAGGAGCCCCCATACTCTCATTTTTTTGAGCAGATAGGTTGTTTTCACACAGCGTGGTACACATCATTGGGGAGCAACTCAGAACCAAAACATAGAAGTGCCAACACATGTACATTTTCCAGTTACTTCAGTGAAATACAAGAGAGCATTGTGAATTCTTGGAGAATTACTCCAGACGTGGTCTCACAATTCAGGCACATAGCCAACTTCAAAGCGACAAGGAATAATATGTGGATCCAAGAATGCAAGGATCTGGGGAAGGAGTGGCTACAATCAAGATACTACGTCACTGAAGAAGACATAGAAATGGCCATGAGGGATTGTCATGACGACTAGAGGATTCCAATATTAACTCAAGAAGTTCCTAAGGGTACGGGGGTAGACGCAGGGTCAACCAAGATACCTGCAGGAGACAAAGTTGCACCTAAAAAGCTGAAACCAGGTCAAAATTCGGTGCAACAGAATAAGGGAAGTGCGCCAAAGAAAGATGCGCTGGCAGGAAAAATGGACACTACCCCATCATCAAGAGAACAAGGAATGGGGGATACAAAAAAAAAAGAAATCCCCTCAACAACCACCCCACAAGAAACAATGCAACCCAAGAGGCCAATCATACATACAAGGGGTTCGCGCAAGAAGTCCAAGGCACACATGCAACTGCAAAGGTATACAATCAGCAAAGATGACACCAATCTCATGGAAGAAAACGTATAGGAATGTGCAACTGAGGAGTTCAAATATGCCCAACATGAAAGAGATTGAATTCAGGATGAGTTGGTTGATATAAGGTAGGTCCTAGAACACATCAAAGGAGCGCATAGACCTAGAAGAGGGACATAGTAATTCCCAACATGAACAAAAGAAGAGGCAAGGGCTGCGTTGAACAAGAAGGCTACCATATAAACTATATATTAGGTGAGCCATACCTTCCCAGTTACTCCAAACATGTTGCATATGGATGAGATGATAGCCCAAACATAACTGAAGGATCTGACACAAGTAGAGTTGGCACTGAAAAGGATACCAACCAGGGCACTGTAAAAGCTTCAAGTTAGTGTTGCGCAGGAGGTGCAGTCGCACATGTGAACATATGCAACAGACTTGCAACATACAAGGAATGGAAAGGAAGCATTAGAATTGGTGGTCGAGCAGGTCAAGCCCGAAACCAAAGAAGAAAAGGAATGCACAGACATGCTAGAACAGGGATTGATAGAAGCATGTAACCGAATATCGAACAACACATAGACATTAGAGAGTGGCATAGAGGAGAAAATCAACCTCATCATGCAAACAATTGACCAATACAGGAAAGAGATTGAGGAGCTAAAAGAGAATCTCAATCCCATGACCCCACCTGAGGTCCGAGAGTAGAGGAAAGAAGAAGTTGCACTCCAACTAGCAGATATGGAAAAACAAGTCAACACAACAATAAAATTGTTTGATAAAGAAACGTAGATTTGGACAGCGCTAGAGGAGGATGAGAAGATCCAACAATGGGACCAGGAGGAAGAAAGGATAAACCCAACAATCTAGGACCTCAAGTAGAAGCAAAATATAGTGAGCATCACCGAGCAACTGAAAGGGATGCAGGATACGAAGAAGCTACATGCAGAGCTAAAAGTTGCATAGACACACAAGCATGGAAGACAAGCCCAAATGGAACCTATCCAAGAGAAAGCAATGGAGATAACCGTGCAGTTGGAGGAGGAAAAGAAGAACATGGCATAAACACAAGTAGAGTGTGCAGTAATCATACAAGAGGAGGTCACATCGCAAGCACCAGAGGCGCTAACAGAAAAATCCACACAGGTCCAAGCCAAAGGAAGGAAACTTGCAGCCAAGCTCCACAACCTAGCAGAGGTTTTCCAGGGAACGTGCAATGCCTAGGTGGCTTGGGACGAGCCACATGTCATTGTTGGGGGCCTGTTGGATGCAAGACTATGTTGAGGAGATGTTATGTTTGGAGGAAAAACCCAGAATGCGAAAAGTACAACTGGAAGGAAAAGCAACATGTGCGAGGAAAGCATGCAATGCAGGCATGCAGGGAAACCTAACCATATTAGGGTTAGGGTTTTTGTAAGAGAATGTAACAATTTTTGAGCTGAGAATTAGTATATATAAGTTCCTAGGAGGTCTAGGTAGATGAGAGGGTGTATGGCGAAGTTTTGTAATGTTTGAAGAAGGAAACTACTGTAAGATATGAAACCATTTTTGTAAGTTGTTTAGTTGTAGGAGAATCAAGAAAATCAATCCTAAGGGTAAGATTGTAGGCCGAGGAGCTTGGTGTGATCTAGTCAGCCTCATAGGGACCATGGAGCCTGTTGTGATTGTAAGATCATAAACTGTAGTGTGTGCAGCTTTATATATTGCAAACCATAATAAGATATCTTAAGAGACAAATATTTGTGGACGTAGCCCAAGAGGGGGTGAACCACGGTAGATGATTTGTTATGAGAAATTATTATTATTTATGTCTCTGTTGTCAATGGTTAAATACTAGATGAATTTCTTGATGAAGTAGTCAAATCCGTTGATTTACATGCATGAATAAAGAATGACATAGTATTTAATATAGATGTATGTTATATTAAATGAATGAAGATCACAAAGTACAATCCACGATCCCCACTATTTCCTAGACTGTAAGCATTTGAGCATTGCATTCACCCATAGAACTATCTCGAGTGAGGTTGCGCAGTACACTCTGTATGTTGCGTTTCCTTCTAGTTTATCAGGAGGGCCGATAGTTTTAGAGGGATTTGTTGGAAGCTTGTTTATATGTGAACCTGGTTCATCCCAAGAAATAGGAAGAGAGAGTAGTAACCAAG
Organism: Picea glauca; assembly: GCA_000966675.3. Taxonomy (NCBI): domain Eukaryota; kingdom Viridiplantae; phylum Streptophyta; class Pinopsida; order Pinales; family Pinaceae; genus Picea; species Picea glauca. The sequence continues at coordinate 307,765 of JZKD02S1202432.1, forward strand.
AAAGTACTTCAAAAGGGGTCGGCCTTATAGATTTTATTTGAACAAGATAGTGGGTGACTTTCTGCAAGATCAAACCATTAAAGAGATCATAGTACAAAAAATAATAAGTAGAAGAATTAAGAGAATGAAAAGTATCTCTTGAACAAGAAACAGTTCTAAAAGGTGCTTCTTTAAATGGTATTTCCTCTTCCTTAAGAACATTGGTGACTAATTGTGAATCGAAAGGCTCCACACTAGGAATGGTTTCAAAATCAACACCTTCTTCCTCAACATTATTTTCCTCTACCAAGCAAAAAGTGGAGTTTTGTGCTAAAAGTGTTGTTTCTTGTATGTGTATTTCTTCTCCTTGAGTGAAATTATCAACATTGTTTTTTTTCTCCTACAAAATATGAGAATCTAAAATATCTTTCAAAACATATTCATGGTTAGAAGAGAGGAGCAAATCAAAATAATTTTTAGAACAAGAAGGTTCAATAAATAATCTGGAAACTATAGGAAAAGCATCTTGATCTATCTCGATTAAAATAGGAGCAATTATAAAAACAAAAGAACTCAAATTAGCATAAATTAATTCCACTTTATCCATTTGTGAGGAAGGTTTCATGTTACGTGTGTCCAGTTGTTTTTCATTAATAGACTGATCAACATTCATGTCTTTCTCCATAGCTTCATCCTACAATTATTGCAATGGAAAAGAAGAGATAGGATAATGAAAAACTGACATAACCATCAGTGTGACCCGAAATGTCCTGTTATCAACAAAACAAACCTCCTCTTGGTTAGCTACAGAAAAATATGAACTCGAATTTACTGCACAAGAGATTTATTTTTTCATAAAAAGGAAAGAAGGTGGGGATGGATTGGTGGGAGGATACATATGTTTCTTCTGAAAAATCATATTCACTCTGATCTGTATCCCCTAGAGTAAATAAATATCTAAACATATGATGTTCAACCTAGTCATTAAAATTTTCAACATTTTCATGTAAATCCAAATCAACATGTAAAGTAACATTAATACATTATTCAGATTATTCATCCTCTAGCTGATATATTTCATTAATAAGAGAAAATAAATGAAGAATCAAATCATTGATAGAGGGCCTATCATCTAAAGGAAATCTATAGAAAATATGTGTAAATCTAATAAGAAAGTATTCAAGAGATTCATATTTTTTCTTCCTAAGATTGGATGTTTTTGCACACAATCATCATAATTATAATTCTCAAAAGAATACAAAAATTCATGCAGAAACTACTCCCATGTGTGAATAGAGGTAGACGAAAAAGTCTCACACTAGTTCTTGACCTGGCCTACAAAAGTGAGAGTGAATAACCTGCAAATGACACCTTCATGAGAGATATTATGAGAGAAACAAAATTTCCATAACTGGAAAATATGGTAAGATGTAAATATTTCCATAATTTGAGACAATATATGAAAAATATTTCTAGGAGTTTTAAGAGGTACATAACCATAAATACATATCCATAAAGGGATATGGGAAGGACACATTAATAAATAAAAAGAATTAATAAGAATGACTCCACATGCCCAACTTGTCATATGGCCTTCCTTCTAGTGTTATTTTTGTTGACGGGTCCAAATGGCCTTTCAAGAAGTTAAGGGAGAGCGCCTGACGATAGGTCCCAATCATACCTACTCTTGTTTGGGGTAGTGTTTATGACCAATATGTGGGCCTGGATACTACTAAGAATTAAAAGAAAAAAAAGGGGAAGATAATAAATTGTTCCCCAAAGAATTCCTATCAATTCTAAATCTAATTTGAAAAAAAAAACTAAATAATATAACTACTTTTAACCTATCCTAGGCAGGAGAAAACCTACAAAATGAACACAACAATGAAATAATGTCATTTATTGCAAAAATAGTTCATGTCAATCAACAACATGTTAAAACAATAGAGTTGCAGATTAAATTGTAAATAGTTGCAGACTTAACCTGTAACAATACCATTGTATTCATTAGTAAGCATAAATTTCAGATAACTTCAAGAATACACACATAAATAGTTCATATGAGATGTTATCAAAGAAATCATAAAATCCAACTACACATGTAGAATAGTCCCATAGGCAAGGGAACACCATTCATGGTTCCCAAATTGTCTTCTTCTCTTCATTCCATGAGCTAATAGTATCATCTATGTAACAATGGGGAAAATCCCCCCTTACATTCAATGGTCTTCCTTTTATAACACAAGGAAGACCTTTTCCATTATGTAACAACCAACAATTACATCTCTTCAATTTGCTTAATTTTTCTCATTAAATGACTCAAATTTCCCATACATTTTCATTAATAAATATACAAGTGTTATAAAAATAATTTAGAAAGGATCCTGAGTAGTCAATCTCGCTCTGTAAGTTGTTCATGAGTGATATTTATTGGAAATATCATTGAATTTGCTCAGTTATATCCTCTTTTGTTCTTTGAATTTTTTTGGGTTTTTTTAGTGTCAATCTAGTGAATAATATTCTTCCATTTTCTTCTTCTCTCCTTCATCTTTCCAACCTTCTCTCACATGCCTGATTTGACCACCAAGAAGATGAGTTATGGTTGCTTGAACATTGAACGATCCATTTTTAAATCAAATTTTTCCTGTCTTTTCCTTGAACTTTATGGGCATTTCTGATGTTGATACAACTCTAATTCCTCTTCCAACATGTTCTCCTACTTGATATATTTCCAACAAGCTCACTCTTTCCTGATTTAGCCACCTGGATAATGAGTTATGGCTACCTAAAGTCAACGCTCAACAACCATTGATCTACTCATGAGATTGATTTGAACAGTTGATCTTCAACTCTAAATCATTATCCCACATGTATTGGATGGATTGAGTTTTAATGGTTTATATTTTTTTTCTCCCTTACTTAATATATGTGTGGAACTAGAGGAGGCATAGAACCTTGGGCCCTTGTAGATATTTTGGCCCATAAACAAGAGATATAATAAAATAATAAGCCTCGTGGTAGGATTTTGGTAACGATATAAATCCCAAATAGTAGAAATCTCGATTTGAAATATAATAAAATAATATCATAGTGAAAATCTCTAAAAGGGTTTCGACCGAATGGTTTCGGAAAAAATGCTTCAAAAAATATACTAAGGTAATTCCCGATGGGTAAAGTTTCCAAAAGGTGAAATCCGATAGGGTGAAACTCTGAAGGGGAACTCTCGAAGGGTGAAATTCTGAAGAGGCCAATTCCCCAAAATTAATAAAATAATCCTAAGGTGTTTGGGATCGAATGGTTTCAGAAAAATAGAGGAGGAGGTCCTAATGTAATTCCCAAAGGGGAAATCCTGAAGTGGCAAGTTCCCGAATAGATAAGTTCTCAAAAAGGTGAAATTTTGATAAGGTTAAATTCTGAAATGGTAAATGTCCCACGGGTGAATTTCTGAAGGTAAGTCCCAATGAGATATGTTTTAATTAATATTAAATTATTTTAATGTGTTTGGGAAGGTAGGGTTTCAAAAAAATAGAGGGATATGTATAAGGTAAAAAACCAATGGGGGAATCCTAATATATTTGAATCCCAATGGGATGAATCTCTATGGAAGTTGGGGGATAAAATCATAGTAAAAATAAATAAATAAAATAAAAAATAAATAAAAAATGGAATAAAAATGATAAAATAAAAAATGCAAAATGAAAATAAAATAAGAAATTGTCCTCGAGGTGTAGGATAGTCGATGATAGAGTGTGTTGTTAGGGCACTCTGTGATGTTAAGTCATCGGTTCAAAACTTGCGGGGACAAAAAATTAAGCCGCGGGCACGTCACGGACAAACTAGCAAACAAAAAAAAGAAAA
>JZKD02S1202432.1:311643-336436 GCA_000966675.3 Picea glauca
TATATATATAATGAAAAATCAAATGTGTCCAATTCTACCAATTAGGAAATATAACAAAAATACTTATAAATAAATCAAGAAATACACATTAGGGATTTAGGGAAAATGCACATTAGGTAAATTCAATTCTTAGTGTAAAAAATAATTTCCTCAAGTAATGGTAATTTCCCCATGTAAAAATGATTTATAAAGTAAAAGTAATTTCCCCATGTAATTCTTGGAGTAAATGGGAAATTCAAAACCATTGGCACGTTTGTAAAAACCATGGGTAAATTTAGAAAACCATGGGAAATTTAAAATAAATACATAAATAAAATAAGGAATAAAATAATAAAAAATAAAAATAAAAATAAAACAAATAAACTGTACAAATCATATATACAAAATAGGGAAAAATAGGCATGTTTCACACTGGTCGAGGTTCAATCATCGGTCATAGTTCCACACCTAGGTCAGGGTCTCACACTTAGAGGTAAAAAATTGAAACAAATAATACATGCAGATTCCAAATAACCGGGTGTTGAGTCGGGTAGACACATCCTATTGAGATTGAGATCACGTGAATGTGGATAAAAAAAAAGGGAAGACACGTTAAAGTCATGTCTATTCCATGAAGGGTGACTAATAGGATGAAAAGGAGTTTGGAACTAGCCTAGCACACGAGATATGCCAATTTGATCCAGGAGAAATCGCGGAGGGAAAACCTGATGGATGAAGTCCAGTCGACTTCAGAATCTTATGGTGGGGAAGAATAAGAAACCATGCAAGTGAAGTAATCCAATAGCCCGAAAACCTAATGGATATCATCCAATTGGCTCAGCGGATAGGTCTCTGGGAAAGGTAATATGATGTGAACACTCAGATGGAACCTGTATGATAAGATAAATCTGATTGGATCATCGAGTTTTAGGTTATAGGAACTAGGATGAGCAAGGTAAATTGTTAATACGATGAGGAGAATATGAATGTGTGAATCTAATAGCCTTCTAGGATTTGGACCTCATGGGAAACTATGAGCAAATTGTAAAACATCTCTCGATGGGAGGAGCCTAATAAAGTAAGCTCAATGGTCAAGTTTTTTCTAAGGATGAAGGTTCCAGATGAGGGTCATGGTTCCAAGTGAGGGTTAGGGTTCCAACCATGAATCATGTTCTTGGTGAAATAGTAAAACATAATAACATTCAGGCCTTGGAATGGAAGTGAAAATAGACAATTTGGTGATAACAATAAATTCAGATGAGGTTTGGAAAATAAAAGGTTTAATTTTGAATGATAAATGTTTGTGTTGTGTTGGTTTTGTCACTTGGGTGAGCAAAACAACAACACTTGCATGTCTAGATGAGCCTGCTAAACAAGACAGAAGTTTGTGAGTGGGTTAAACAATTCAAACACATGTTTAAGAAAATAAATAAAACTAAAACAACTAAGAAATAAAAGTTAGAAAGCATGAGAAACTAAGAACCATAAAAATCAACCAATGACCAACATAATGCTACCAATGGATCAATAGATTAGTAGGCAAAACACCGTAGAGAAAAATGAGGACTTATGAGTCTCCTCTTCCTCCTTGAGAGGGCTCTTGAGTTCCCTAATTGAGAGCTCTTCATACAATGGAAGAAAATGGCAAATGGTGAAGAACAACAATGCCTATTCCCTCAAAAGGTGAGTGGAATGGCCTATTGCAATGATGTTTGAAGGCTCCAATGAGAAAAGAGGATTCTCAAGGGAGAATTCTTGTAGCATAACAATACTATGAAGATCTTGGTTTCTTACTGCACCCATGTCTCTTATTTATAACATTTCTTCAAGGTAAACTGTAATTGTTTCTTGGTGTGAACAAGGGGCCTTTTAGGGAACCTGCTAGTCCTTGACCAACCCCCCATTCATATTTCCCTCAGACATGAAGGTCAAATCATGCTGGGAGTTGGTCCATAAGTGGTTGAGGGGTCAACAAGATCCATAAATACGTCGTTCATAGAAGTGCGTGGATTTTCTCATACACAGTCGTGCACTTGGCACATTCTGCGCTCTGAGGGATTTGTTGGCTCGCTCACACTATGCACTGTGCGCATGCTTTCTTTGGTCAATTTTCACATGTCAATTTTTGACCCAATTGTATATTTTTTTGCCTTTTGAATGCATTTCAGTGTTGCAGGTGAACTAATTGTTGTTGGCATTGCTATGTTTTTGTAACCATTTGCATGCAATGTTGCAGACGATATTTGAATGATAACATATGCCCCATTATGTGTGAGGTTAGGAGCATACGTATAGCCAAAATACATCAACGTTTATTTTACTAAGAGTGCCATTGTAATGAAAAGTGTTGAGAGGAACTGTAAGAGCAGTCCGCTGGAGGGAGAGGGAAAACTGTGGGACCCAAACCTTTCTCTAGGCAAAAAAAAAAAATCTGGGTACAAATGAGGCCGGCATGCCCCATGCTTATGTCATGTAACTAGAATGTGATACTGTAACTGAATATGTATGTTGATGTAGATAACTGCAATGCTCTCTGGGGCGGTTGATAACGACAGATGACGATTCTAAATGGTGAACATACTCTGAAATGAGGCAAGGATGCATGTAATAAGTGTCGATGACTTATATGCATTGATGGCCTAACGAATTCAGGGGGTCTTTGGCTAGTACGAAACAACTGCAATAGTCGCATAGTAAGACCCACCATAACATGAGATTTTGTTGAAGTCGAATGTTATGGGGTTCAACGGAATCAGAGAGCAATGATGGTTCTCTTTGTGTCGTCCGAGACTTCTCATTGTGAAGGTAATGAGAGTCAAGATACTGTCCCCTTTCTGGAAAATGTGCTTATGTCGACAGGAGGGAGACTTGACTCCAAGAAGCAAAGGACTTTGTGAAATCCATTGAGATGAGATCGCCAATCTATTTTGTTGGTTTTTTCACTTGGGTGAGCAAAACAACAACACTTGCATGTCTAGATGAGCCTGTTAAACAAGACAAAAGTTTGTGAGTGGGTTAAACAAGCCAAAGACATGTATAAACAAAGAAATAAAACTAAAACAACTAAGAAATAAAGGTTAGAAAGCATGAGAAACTTAGAACCATAAAAATCAACCAATGACCAACATAATGCTACCAATGGATCAATAGATTAGTAGGCAAAACACCGTAGAGAAAAATGAGGACTTATGAGTCCCCTCTTCCTCCTTGGGAGGGCTCTTGAGTTCCCTAATGGAGATATCTTCATACAATGGAACAAAATGGAAAATGGTGAAGAAAAACAATGCCTATTCCCTCAAGAGGTGAGTGGAATGACCTATTGCAATGATGCTTGAAGGATCCAATGAAAAAAGAGGATTCTCAAGGGAGAATTGATGCAACATAACAATACTATGAATATCTTGGTTTCTTAGTGCACCCATGGCTCTTATTTATAGCATTTCTTCAAGGAAAAATGTAATTTCTTCTTGGTGTGAACAAGGGGCCTTTTAGGGCACCCTCTAGTCCTTGACCAACCCCCATTCGGATTTCCCTTCGATATGAAGGTCAAATAGTGTTGGGAGTTAGTCCATAAGTGGTTGAGGGGCCGATAAGATCCATAAATGTGTCATTCATAGAAGTGTGCATATTTTCTCATACACAATCACGCACTTGGCGCATTGTGTGCTCTAAGGGATTTGTTGGCCCGTGCACACTGAGCACTATGCACACGCTTCCTTTGGTGAATTCCCGCATGTCAATTTTTTACCCAATTGTATAGTTTTTTTCCTTTTGAATGCATTTCAGTACTGTAGGTGAACTAATTGTTGTTGGCATTTCTGTGTTTCTGTAACCATTTGTGTGCAATGTTGTAGACAAGATTTCAGTGATAATAGTTTGTTTCAAATGGTATACAAGATATGAATAGAGAGAAGTCTAGTCCATAGGAAGAAGATTGAGAGTTTTCTATATGCATTTCAAGGATGAAGTGGTCATGTAAAGGAAATGACTCTGCAAAACTACTCTTGAAACCATATAAAGAATAAAATATGTTATGTAAGGAAGAAGATACTTGTGAGTATGTCATAAATATTACATTATTTTCCTTTGCCTTCAATAAACTTATGTATAAGTGTTGGGTTTGTTTGCAGAATGAATAAATAAAAAGAAGAATTTTTTCAAATACAATCATCCATGATCTTGACCTTTCATAAAAAATCTACTATTGTAAATAAATGTCATGAAATATGTGTGTATGTTTAATCTCAAAATCATAGAAATAATTAATGATCTTGTGATTCTAGGTATGAGTTTGAAACTGAAGAATATGAATAAAATACAAGATCTTGAGAATGACTGAGGACATCAGGTACAACATGCACGCATGAGAATGCAAAATGGATATAAGTTATTGATTTAAGTCATCCATTCCTAAATTCCTCAGAAGAAAACTCATTTAAAGCATTAAATAGAACGTCAAACTCTAATGTCAGATAAGATCATCAAATACTTCGAAACCTGCAAAAGGTCCCAAAGACAACTTGTCAATTTCATCATATAAATAACAATAGAGTATCATATGTAAAAAAAATTTATCAAGAACATTTGAAAGTATAAGATCAAAAGGATTAACAAACCTCCATAAAATACAATCATCAATAAATATATGAACCCCCAACTCTCTCAAGGTAGGTAAAGAATAATCATTAGGCTCATAGTAGTAGAGAAGTAAGCATTAGAGTTAAAATTTTAGTAGGAGGGGCATCTACTTTCTCTTATAAAAGATAAATCAAAGGGGGGTTGTTGTGGCCACACCATGATGCTTAGGTGAAGTGACTAAGAGGTTCACTCCAATTGGTATTAGAGTGATTTTTTCCATTGGCCTCAAGTCAAGAATATTTTTTTATTGTTCCATTGATCTGTGATCAAGTTTATTTTTCAATGGCATTAAGAGAGAGAGAGAGAGAGAGAGAGAGAGAGAGAGAGAGAGAGAGAATTTGGATGTCCCATTGATCTTTGATCAAGTTTCTTTTTTAAATGGCATTTAAAAAAAAGAAAAATAAAAAGAGGAAGAAAAAAATGTTTTGCAAATAATTTCCAGGTTTGTGGCCCAAAATCATTGATAATAAAAAAGAAAAAGAAAAAATATATCCAAGTATTTTTAAAGTGCACGTGACGAACTATAAGTTAAACAAGATTCCATAGTTTAAAATAAGTAAATCCAATTGCCCCATACGTAATAAAAAAAATATAATTAAAAAGGAAAGTTTCAAATGCACGTGAAGAAGTATAGGTCAAACAAATATTCCATACTTGACAATAAGTAACGTTTATTGCCACATACATGGTAAGAAATGTAATAAAAAGGAAAATTTTGTGATTTCTTTAAAGTACATGTGAAGTATCAATTGCATCAAAATATTGCATAGTGGATGAATTTTTCTTGGAGTAATACATGCATACATACATATATGTGTGTTTGTATGTATTGTTGGTTACTTGTGGGATGACCCAGGTTCTAACTACAGAATTACCAACAACCCTTCAACCATCAGCCCTTCTGGGTACCAGAAGGCACCATAACACACAAAGTGAATTGCGCAGTCTCACCCGAGATGGCTTCAATGGGTGGTTTCATAACTCAGATGTCTGCAACCATAGGATGGGATGCGTTTCTCTCTTGAAGGCATTGGATCTACTCTTTGTTATCCCTCAAACCCTCATTAGATATTAGTTTAGACCAATCAAACTAATATTCCAATAAGACTTAATTAACCATTCTAGAAACATGTATTTACTGAAAGGTGTTCATCTATTGTAACATAAGATTAGATCTAAACACTAGCTATGGAATTCATTTACTTAGTGATGTTCTGCAGATTTCATGAGTTTTTCCTTAGTGCGCAATAATATAACCTTTATCAATTAACATAATCATCATAAATCATGTTAACTCAAATATAACAGTAAGCAATGGAACCATTCATACACATGAAATCGATATATCATGGTTCTCCCACTCTTGGGATACGTCCACAAAGATGTTTCGCTTGGGCTCTTTATTCATATTCTTGCAAAATCTAGTGTTGTGCACTGTACAATTATTTTTCCGCTACATCTGATCTCCACATATTGCAAAATTCTCTCAACAAGACCTCCTACTTAATAATGGGATCTACTACAACCTAAACAATACACATACCAACAAAAGAACAACCTCTTCATCATCCTAATTCATTCTACTTATAAAGAATTGGGACAATGCCCTTACAAAAACCCGAACCCTAAGAGAATTAGGTTTTTCCACTTTTCAACTTCTCCATCTCGGCATGTCTTCAATCCAACCATTCACCAAGTCAGTGCTTGTCCACTTTCCAACTGATCCGTAGCATTTTTTCCACTTTGTAACTGCTTTTCTCGGCGTTGGTTTTCCTCTGTTTTCGATGTTGATTTTCCTCTACTTTCGGCGTGCTCCCCTATTTTCCAGTGTTGTCTTGAAGTGTTCGAAATTTCCTTGGTTTTCTCCCAAAATTGGCCTACACAAACAGGCCCCCAACACTAACATTATGACTCGTCCTCAGTCACTCACAGACTCCTGCATCTTTTACTGCCTATGCTAGCACTTCATACATATTTGTTATTTGTTGGCATTGCTCTTGAGCCTGGTTGCTCTTCTCTGCCATGGATTCTTCATTTCTATATCTGTCTTAATATTTTCTAGTAGTGACATTGTCTTCTATCGTTGTTTAAATTCTGTCATTACTGCATGTACCTTATATTCCCTTCCTTGCAGGTCTTGAAAGATCCCATCTTCTAAGAGTTGTTTCCACAACTGGCCACTTTTTTCCAATGACTTTGTCATCCTATGTATGGTCTTTGCTATACTCTCCACAGATTTTGTTGTGTCTTGTCCTCACTGTGCTCTTACTTCTGGAGGAGTAGTGGGTACTGTGCGCTCCTCCAACTCCTTTATCTGGTCCTTGTATTGCTCCAAGGTCTACGCTATTTTCCTCATCTTCTCTTCAAAAGAAACTCCCTATGAATCTGTGTTGTTTGGGATGGTTTAGAATATTGTTCTAATGTTCTTCTCCATCTCTTCCAATTTTTGTTGTGCTATATTCTTCGCATGCCCTTCTTGGCTAACTTATTCCTTCAGTGTGATCTTTTCCTCCTGTGCTACCTGTAAGTTCGTCGCATCATACCTTGCCATGGAATGAATTTCTTGCATGACACTAATTTGTAATTTATAGATCGCCTTCGTTGGGATCTTGGGAAACGCCAATTCCAATATCTCAATTTCCTTTAAGGGCCTATGTGTTTCCTCCTCGTCAATAAACACAATCTCAGGGGTTATGATAAAATTGGCACTCCCTTGCGCTATGATTTTCATTGTCTCTCCAGCATGCATTTCTTCCCCAATTTGCGTTGGTTTTTATTTTTGTGGCTGCTCTTCCTTGATCCTCAACTGATCAAACAAAAATTTCACTTCTTGCACCTGTTCCAAAATTGAAGCCCTATGCTTCTCAACATTCTCCCACACTTCAGATAATCGATCTTCGATTGTTGTGGCTATTAGTTCAACAACATTCTTTGTCAGTGATGTTTTCAGTGGTGTTTTGTGGGCCTTCTCCTTCTTCCTAGAGCCACTTTCTTATTCACCTGTCCTCTTCCTTTGGGCATCTGATGATTTATATGTCTCTGGCATCTACATATCCATACGTGTCTCTTGCCCAATTTATTCCTCTGAAGGTATTTCTTGTGTCTATATCCTTTCTTCTCCCACATGCACCTGTTCTATTGTAACTCTTGTTGATTGTACTGTGCACGGTGGCCCTTGTGCAGAACCACCCTGTGGTTTCTTTTATGTCCTGTGTTTCTTTTGGATTGGGTTTCTTCCCCCCACTTGGCCTTGTGCGATATTCTTCTTTTTTCTCGCATTGTTTGTGCATGTCTTCTGCACAGGGATTGTTCTGTCCTGGGTATGAGTCTGTCCTCCTGGAACTATTCTTGGGATTATGAACACTTCCATTCCTCGGGCCACTCCTGAACCTCCATCTATGTGTCCTACATCATCACACAGTAGCTCAGTTGTAGCCACTTCTTGGTTGGTTCCCTCTTCACCTACACCCACATGTTGTGGCAGGTTGCCTAAAAATTTGTTATCTGTCCAAACTCCTGGACAGTCTCTAGTGAAATCCTCTAGGTACTGACTACTAGCTTTTGGATCTCTGACAAGTACCATGCAAAAGTGTCATTTTTTTCCTTCTTCCTCTTTGGGTATGTTGTGCTCCTAAGAGAAGTGTAGCGGGTTGCACCACACTTTCCTATCCTCTCTATGTACTTGTTGTACACCGATTCTTTCCACCCTATCAATGAAATGAGGATAAGAAACCATAAGTAGTGGAACTCAAAACCCCAATCCTGTGTGTCTTTACAATCCTATAGGAATGAATTAAGCAAGTATGGGGCCTAGCTCATCGAGCTCCCCTTCACGCATTGTGTTGCAGATTCTACCACTCATGTTGGCACTTCTTCCTTCCTACACTTGTGCATAATTTTTCACCCTATCAGCCTTGTGGAAAATCTCATTGCAAGATCATTGATGTCATTGATCCAGATACCCCTATTCCCTCTCTCTGTGCCATATTTTACCTTAACCTCATTGGAGATGGCCTTTTCTTTTGTCTTATCTTCTAATTATTGCTCTGGATTCTCCCCATCTGTAGGTAGCCCAATGATAGCTTTGATCAAGTCCACATTTATAGTCATTGGCCTATCCATCCACAAAATTCCTCCATGCACCCTTTCTAGGAGTTGTTTCACACATCCATTCATGCGTTTACTGTGCCCAAAATGTGGTATGTCTAGCAAGTTCATGATCCTTGTGTTGTAAAGTTCTAAAATCCACTACATAAGTTCCAACAATGGTGCACCCGATGGGCCCTCTCCTTTTCTCTCCATGTAGTTTTGTTGCTCCAAATATGACAATTTGACGGCATATGCAACATCATGATCTGAGTATTTCATGGTGTTTACTCCTCCTACCATTTTTTCATCGGCCTTTACTCCCTCTGCGATTTTTGGCATCACTATTTCCAACTCCAATGGTGCGCAATGTATGCCTTGTTCACTGCTTTCAACTTGCTTTTTCTAAACCCTTGTGGGGAGGAGGCCTCGACCTCTGGGACATCCTCATGCTCTGTTTCTTGTTCTTCTTCCAGGTTTATGATCTGTTGTGTTGAACCCATGGATTTTTCTTTCTATTGGCCCTTTTACCCTTGACATGTCAGACTCAGTTCTTTTTGCGTCTTCCTCAAGTTGCACGACCTCCTGTGATGGGTTATGTTCCTCCTCCACCTGCGTGGTTGTAGGCTCATAGTATGGCATGTGAATTTCATTAACATCCACAATTGTCAGCATGTCCTATGTCCCTATTTGTGTTTCTTGAGAGTTGTTTCTTTTGTTTTGTCTGACCTTACTCGACGCTCCAACTCTTGGTGGCAACATTCTGCGAAAATTTTGACTGCTAATCTCTAATTCTCCACTTTCTATCACGAATTCTCATTCTTTTATGTTGAGGGTTTGTTCTTTGCTCTTCTCCTTAAAAAAAACACAAATGACTACCTTTCCCCCCTTTTCTAACTTTATAGTGGGACGGTGTACCGACAACTGTTTCGCACTGACAGTTTTCACTTTTGCACTTTTTCCTGTGTGCTCCACTCTTTTTGTTTGTCAACTATTTTCCAACATGTAGTGTCTTCAACACTGGTTTTTCTGCGGCACAATGTTAATGCTAACAAATCTATTACATCAAAAACCCTCTAATATTCTTCTATCTTTTTGTCTTTTTGTTATATTTCTTCTTTTTATGTATTTTTTTCTTTTTCTTCTAACATCCACTATATATAGTATGTACAATCATACCTCCTTTCTCTGTTTTTACCTCTGGTTGTTAGGTTGACTGTCTTGATACCACTTCAGTTGACTGTCATTCACCAATCCTCTAAGATTCTTCCCTAAAATATCTTTCAATTGCACAAAACCTCCATTTGTAATGGCCTCTACCTGATAAGGTCCTAACCAATCCATTTTGAACTTCCCTAGGTGTTGTAAATACCTGTCGTCATAGAGGAGAACTAGATATCCTTCCTTAAATATTTTCTTCTTTATGTGCCTATCATGCGAATATTTGTACTTCACTTTTTGTACCTCCTGATGAAATACTACTAAAATTATGTCTTCTTCCATCTCCATCAACTGATCCAATCTTTCCTATGCAACACCTTCTTCTGTCATGTTGGTGATTACTACAATGTGCAGACTAGGTATTAAATAATCCAATGGAACCACTTTTTCTTACCCATACACCATTATGAATGGTGTATGTCTTGTAATATTCTTTCATGTAGTCTTGTAAGCTCATAATATTGATGATACCTTCAAATCCCAATCATCCCTATTCACATTCCAAATCCTTGTCAATGCATTTTCTAAAATCTTGTTAAAATCTTCTATTGTACCATTTTCCCGAGGATGGTAATGTGTGCTCTTGTGATGATGTATCTCTAATTATTCTTTCATAGCTATGATTGTACTTCTAATAAAATGAGTTCCCTCATCACTCAACAAAATTCTAGGACATCCAAATCTGGTCACCGTGTTCTCAAAGAGAAACTGCACTGCAACTTTTGCATTGTAATCCTTTACTAGGGATACTTCTTCCCATCTGGTTAAGTATTATGTCATAGTGATGATGTATTTGGATCATTATCTCCTTGGTAGTGGATTAATGGGTCCAATGAAATCCACATCCCAATTATCAAATACATGTAAAGTTACTTGAGGCATAAGTGGCGTTTCATCCCTTTTGGATGGTTTTCCCACCCTCTGACAGACATCACGGGTATGACAGCATTCCTTTGCACCCTTATGTACTGTAGGCCACCATAATCTTGTGCGCAACACCTTATTTGATGTAGGCTTTCCTGCATAGTTCCCTCCATTTATGCCTTCATGTGCTTTTACTAACACCATGGAGCGTTTAGTCTCCATAACACCTGCAATCAACTGATATTCTGCAAGGCGCACTACCAACTATTTTTTTTGTGTGACAGAAAATTCCTTGGGAGCCATTCCTGTGCTCAAGAATCCAACAATGTCAACAAAATATTCATGAGCAATCTGAACAAAAAATAATTTAGCATCAAGAAAGTTCTCCTCCAAGTTCTTTGGCTCCTCTCCATTAGTAATTCTTGATAGATGATATGGTCCTGCATTCAACTTCCCTATTTTTACTATGATTTCAAAATCATATTCCTGAAAAAATAACAACCATCTACATATCCTTCCCCCCAACATAGGCTTGTTAACTAGGTACTTCAAAGCGGAATGATATGTAAACATCTTAAAATGTTGACCCAATAAATAATGTCTTAACTTATGTAGGGAATATACCATAGCTAGACCTTCCCTTTCTATAGTACTTTAGTTTTTCTCAGACTCGGACAACTTTATACTAGCAAAAGACATTGGGTGATTAATGTCTCCTTCACCTGGTTGTGCCAATACTGCTCCAAGTGCAATGGATGAAGCATCCACATGCACATGAAATTTTTTTGTCCAATCTAGAAATCTTAGAATTGGTGTTGTCACCATCTTCTCTTTCAGTATGTCCAAGATCTCTTGGCATTCATCATTCCACTGAAACTTGATGTCCTCCTTTAGTAACTTCTCCATGGGCACGGTAATATTTGCATATCCCTTTATGAATTTCCTTTAGTACCTTGTGTGGCCCAATGTTTCTCTCAACTGGTGCACTGACTTTGGTGGTTGTAAATTGACAGTAACAACAATCTTTCCAGGGAATACTATCAAGCCATGTTTGCATACAATGTGTCCAAGTAAGATGCCAAATGGTGTACTGAATATCCATTTCTTAATGTTCAAAGAAATCTGACATTTCCTACTTATTTCTAACATTAACCTTACAATTTCTAGATGGTCCTTCAATAAACTGAATACTGTCCAATCATCCAGATAAACTTCTAAAAATTTATGTATAAAATCCTTGAATGCAACTACTACTACTTTGGAAAATATTGTTGGTGCATTCTTTAAACCAAATGGCATTATCATGTACTGATATGACCCCCACTCTATTGCAAATGTAGTTGTGTACCTGTCCTATAGAGAAATATTGATATGATGGTGACCTAAAAATCCATCTGTGAAGGAGTACACTTCATGTCCTCCCACATTCTCCAAAACCTCATTTGTAAATGCAGTAGGAAAAGGATCATGCAAGCATGCATCATTTAATTTCCTCAGATCCACACATATCCTAATCCCTACAATATTTTTTTCCTGGACCACCATTGGACTAATCCACTCCGATTCTTCCACGGGCTCTATGATTCTTGATTCTAGCATTCTGTCAATTTCTTCCTTCACTTTCTGCTTATAGATGGGGTTTAATATGTATGGTCTCTATCTAACTGGTCTTGCATCTAGTCTGAGGGGTATCTTCATTTATACAAGTTCTCCTGGTACCCATTTCATCTCTGAAAATGTAGCTAGGAATAAGTCACTATACTCACGTAGTAATTCAGTTATATTTTCCATTGTCTCACTATCCCAGTAATCTCCAATGTTGGTTATCTTGGGTTTCTCTTCAGTCCCAATATTGACCTTTTTAATCTTCATAGGTGCACTGAACTCTTATGATTGTAACATGGGTCCTTCCAACCCTCTTTCTCCTTCCCTTTCTACTATATATATGTTACGTGGGTTTTCCTCTAATTCTTCATCCTCTGCGACCTGATAACAGTAAACTAATTGTTCGAGTGTATCTTTTCTATAATCTCTGTCTATTGTCACTGTATCTACCCCATACTATTTAAATATATTATTTTTGGTCCTCTGTAATGCTAGATCCACCCATGGATTCTCACTTTCAAATGCAAAGGTCCTAATAAAGTTCTGTTGTGCTGCGCACCAACTCACTGTTTCTCTACACAGTTCATTATCCTTGTACCAGTTACTAGGTATCCCTTCTAATGTATGAATAAAGTAATGCATCCATTCCCCTAGTGGTACCAATCTCCAATTAATGACACAATCATTTATGTGATGTCTTGGGTTCCCTCTTCCATTATACTTTGGTAAGTGTCTATCCTTTTGAATCCTTCCAAATCTTATGTGCATCAGTCGCTTACACTAATGTCAGTCTTGAATTACCTTCTTATGTGCACCCCACCATCGTGCATGTGTGTCTCTCAGTTCTATGTCTAACACCAATAATCTCTGACTATCCAAAACCTCTAATTCGAACTCTGTCAGGAAGTTTTCTAGATCTTCCTATTCAGTAACTGTGGTAAACTGACTTACTTCTATCCCAACCCACCTTACTACGCGTGTAACTTTGGCGCACCACCTAGTAGAGACTTCATGCAATATTTGTTTCCATTTTTCTACTCCAATATCTGAATTTGACATGTAGGAATTGATACTCCTCCAACTGAGTACTCCATCTGCAGTTGGATTCACAAATTATTCCTCTCGTGTAGTAGTCCTATACAACTGGTTCACATCATCCTCTGAAACGTTGTTAGGAATAGGTTCTACGTATCTTTCACAATCTGAGGGATCTAAAGGTGCTACAATCCTAAAGTTCCCATATCCAAATATCATCTTTCTAGTCTTTAAAGTAATTATGGACTAATTATCAAAGGCCCAATCAATTCCCAATAGTGTTGGAAATGGTATAGACTCATCCACCATATCCATTACTTCAAAGTCTATTGTGGTTTGCACACCATCTAGATCCATTGTTGTATTCTTCAATATACCTATGGGAATCACTCTCTGTTGGTTTACTAGCTTTAATTGAATACTGGAATAACCTAATGTAGGTTCTCCCATTGCTTCCCAAGTCTTCTTTGGAAAAATGTTGACATATGATCCTAAGTCTAGGATAACATTTCCCATATTAAAGTCTCCTATATTTGCATTCAATCTGAACTCTTTGCTAGTTCTTTTATTTTTATGGACTTGATTAATCTTCTTTAGTTCTATCCCTACCCCTTATTCTATGTTATATTTCACAAGCATACTTGTAAAGAACTCCATGGAATTCTTATCATTAAGTAATTTAAAGCAAGATTCCAGGAAATTCTTTAAGTTACTTACTTTCTCTATTTTCTCTCCTTTGTAAGTATGATTCAAATATTGAGACATGCCAAAAATAGGAGTATCATACCTCTACAAAGTATTTGATGTGGATGCTTCATTCTCCTTCAGGAACTCCTTCTTTTCTTCTTTGACGGTTTCCTTCTCCTACTTTGCATCAAACTATTGTTGTGGCTGAGTATTCTTTTGAATCCAACATTGAGATTTCTTCTTCTGATCCTGTGCATCTTCTCCTGTCTTCACTCCTCCTCTAGTCACTATATTGATGTTCCTCCTAGGATCCCTTATTTATATATAAATCCACTGGACATTCTGGTTATTTAGATTCCTCTTCTTCTAGATCTTCATCATCAACTTTGGGCACTCTTATGACACGTGATCTGCTACGCAAAAGTACATACATGTTGTTGTTGGTTGAGGAAAATATTTGGCATAGTGTCCTTGATGTTGACAATTATGGAAACTAATAGACCCTTTGCCTCTACCCATTCCTCCTCTTCCTCTACCTCTGAATCCTCCTTTGTTCCCCTATGGATCCATGTTCTTTTGATGATAATGTGGTGCCTAATTATACTGTGAGGGTTGTTGAAACTGTGGTATTGCTTGAAATTGTTGTGTATTGCCAAACTGTAGTGCAGTTTGTCCTACCATCAACTCAGCCTGCATCCTGTATGCATCTGAGGTTCTTTCCTTCATTAACTCCAAGGTTCTACAATTTTTTTCTTCGTGCCCCACTGACTTACAAAATTTACACAAAGTACTCTTCAGTTTTGTCTTGTACTTCTGAATCATAGGGAAGTGATATAGATCATGCCCATGTGTATTGCATATTTCACACCAAGTCCCTCCTATAGGAAATGGATTTGGTAGCCCTACGCCTAGGTACTGTGCAAATGTCAGACACTCATTCTTGTGATTCCCCTCTAATTTGCACAGGGTACACCACACTACTTTTCTTTTCTCCCTACTTTTATTCTGGTTTAATTGCACTGTCAAGTTCTTCAAATATTCCTTCAACTCCTCGATAGATGGATCCATCTGCGTATATTGATTCTCTTCTAACTGCATCACTGCTTGTAGTGCCTCTTCCTGGGTTTGAAATTTATATTGTCTCAATGGATATTTAAAGTGTGTTAATAGAGAATTTATAAACAATTGTCTGTGCTGCATGTCAGAAATGGGATACTTCAATTTAACTTTCAATGTATTGAACTTCTGATCAATGTCCCATACAGACTCTCCTAGTTTTTTTCTAACCTTAATCATCTCATTCATAAATTGATCCTCTGATTTTGGCCTCTGAAACCCAGTGATCAATACCTTCTTGATCTCTGCTATTGTTCCTAGTGCACCCTGTGGATTTTTTACTGCCAGACTCATATACCAATCCAGCGCACATTTTTTGAACGTTATTGCTAGTTGCGTTACTTTTGTTGCCTCATCAATTACTCTTTTTTCTTCCCATATTTGTTCACACATGAATAGGTTTTTTTCTAGGTCTTCTGATCCATGCCCATGAAACTTTGGTAATCTTATCGTTGGATCTACACCTCCCATTTTAAATGTGTTGTACATGCTCTGTGCGGTACTACTATATATGTATTGTTGTTCAAACTTGAACTCCCACTTCCACTTGTACTTCTACCTGTATTTATGCTGCTACTTCCACTTGTACACTCACTTCTATTCTGATCTCCTAGATTCTTCTGACCGTTATTCACTTGTTCTCTAAACAACTCTTTCTTTTTTGATGTGTTCACTTCTATTCTGATCTCCTAGATCCATTGCACGTCATTCCTTCCTTCTGCATAATTTCCTGGATCTTCTCTTGATCCATCATAATGGGATATTTCTCTTTACTTCGCTCTCCTCTATCCATTTCCCCCTCCATATCATACCTTCATTAGTGTTTCCCCTAACTCCCCCATCCACGCAGGGTAGTTTAGTTGTCTGATTCCATAGTTAATACTCCTTTATCATGCAATAATATCTTGATCGAAGTGTACAACATCCTGATGTGCCTTCCCCTTGGTCCCTTAAGAAAATCCTTCTCTTCTACACTGTAATACTTTGATGTATCTATTGCAAACTTAATGATATACCCCACTACAATGTTTTCTAGCTAAAAATCTACTGCGCACGTGAATTTGTTATTTACCCTTTTCAATCACATGATATTCTCTTTCATCCACTCCACTAATATAACTCTATTTGTTGGATGGGTATATTTCAACCGTGCTATCCACTCCTACAATAGCGTGGGAAACTCACTAAAGAAACCCTTGTGTATTTCGTTGAATACGTATCTCTCCACGTACTGTCTTGGCTTAAACCTAGGGATTCTATTATCTTTATGGGAAAACTCTAGTTCCTAAACTTCAACCATCTTTCAATATCTTCTTTCATGGGATTCCAACCTACAAACATTCCCTTTCTTAGTACCTCGTGATATACTGTGTGATACATCCCTCTCGATCTAATCTTTTGAGTTCCAACCAGAAACAAAACCATTGTTGGTTACTTGTGGCCTGACCTAGGTTCTAACTATAGGATTACCAACAACCCTTCGACCATCGTCCCTTCTGGATATCAGAAGGAAACACAACGCACAAAGTGCACTACATAGTCTCACCCGAGATGGTTTCAATGGGTGGCCACAGGACTCATATGTATGCAACCATGAGATGGGATGAGTTTCTCTCTCGGAGGCATTGGATCTACTCTTTGTTATCCCTCAAACCCTCATTAGATCTTAGTTTAGACCAATCACACTAATATTCCAATCAGACTTCATCTACCATTATAGAAACATGTATTTAATGAAAGGTAATCATCTAGTGTAACATAAGATTCACATCTAAACACTAGCTATGGCATTCATTTACTTAGTGATGTTCTGCAGCTTTCATGAGTTTTTCCTTAGTGCACAGTAATATAACCTTTATCAATTAACATATTCATCATAAAGCTTGTTAACTCAAATATAACAGTAAGCAATGCAACCATTCATACACATGACACCAATATACCGTGGTTCACCCCCTCCTGGGCTACGTCCACAAATATTTGTCACTTGAGCTCTTTATTCATATTCTTGCAAAATCCAGTGTTGTGCACTGTACAATTATTCCGCCACTACATCCGATCTCCACAGATGAAAAAGTATCTCAACAAGACCTCCTACTCAACAATAAAATCTACTACAACCTCAACAATACACACACCAACAAAAGGACAACCTCTTCATCGCCCTAATTCATTATACTTATACAAAACTAGGACAATTCCCTTACAAAAACCCTAACTCTAAGAGGATTAGGTTTGTCAACTTTTCAACTGCTCCATCTTGGCTAGTCCTCAATCCAATCGTTCTCCAAGTCAGTGCTTGTCCACTTTCCAAATGCTCCGCAACATTTTGTCCACTTTGTAACTGCTCCATCTTGGTTGGTCCTCGATCCAATCGTTCTTCAAGTTGGTGCTTGTCCACTTTTATTGACGTTGGTTTTCCTCTGTTTCTAACGTTGGTTTTCCTCTGTTTTCGACACTGGTTTTCCTCTATTTCTGGTGTACTCCCCTATTTTCTGGCTCTGTCTTGAAGTCTTAAAATTTTCCTTGGTTTTCTCCCAAAATTGGCTCTCGCCAACATGTATGTATTTATGTATGTATTCCTCCATGCAAAATTCATCCACTATGGAATATTTTGATGTAATTGATACTTCTTCACAAGTACTTTAAAGAACTTAGAAACTATTCCCTTTTATTACATTTCTCTAAGGGTTAGCTCAAGTGGTCTTGAGCCAGACATGAGATCTCTGCCCTAGTGATCAGTTGGGGAGATCATGGGTTCGACTCTCTTGATACCCTCTAGGTGATACTTTGTAATTAGGGCCATCAATTTACCCCTTTTACCATCCATGGATCATGGGGAAGTACTCGGGGGGTTTTCTGCAAGAATATCCTTAAAACACACACACACACACACACACACACACACATGGAGAAATTTTTGCATGAAGGAATAAAAAATGAAATATAAATCTCTCTTTACATGGAGGATAAAACAAGTTTTAGACATTGTGAGAAGTCACCGACGTAATACATGTATATAAAATTCATGTAAAAGTGAACAATGTGAAAACAATAGCAAAAAGTGAAATATTAAAATTTTATAAGAGATTTATTGTTAAAGTAGATAAAAGATGAAAACATTTGCCAAGTCTTAAAATACATTCGTAAGAAGGTCAAATATTATCATCAAAAATATATTCCAAGGTTCAATTAAAAGGTTGTAAAATTGATCCCTTAATTCAATCAAGCGAAAATAGAAAAGTCAAAGTGAAGGAAGAAACCTAGTGTAAAGGATAAAAACTAAGGTCAATCATTATTTTAAATCCAAACCAAATCTTGGTGAAAAAAAAAATATAAAGAGTTATAAATTTGTGCATTATTTAAAGTTAAAGTTAAATTTATATTTCAAATTGAAGGCATTATTTAATACCTATAAGGAGGTATCAATTGAAGTTGTGACGAATATTAAAAAAAAAATGGTTTTTAATAAAGAGAAGGAAGGTAAGTTTTTTAACATAAGAAGTTCAATCTTGGCCTTTGGATTATTAAAACTCAAAGGAACTATTCAAAGAAAGGATATTATCATTGTTATTTGCTCGCACAAAGACAAAATTTGTATTGATGTCAACTTGGCAAATCAATTGTTAATTTAAAATTCAATTATGTTCCTAAAGTAAGACATTTATGGCAAGGATAAATATGAAATTTATGGATTACAACTATTGATGGATGATCATAAAGTTGTATCCCAATTCAATGTTGAAAATTTTATCAATTTTGATATTTTTGAAATAATTCTAGGTTCTAACTAGATGGAAACATTGGGGACATTCATTCTAAATATTAAAAAAAAAAATCTTGACATTCTCTTATGAGAAAAATAAGATCACGTTACAGGATTTCACAATCTAGTTGTGCAAACAAGTTCCATGATTGGAATATACAGACCATATGCAAAATGATATAATCCAATATGACAAGGAATCACAACAACAAGGTTATGATGATTTAAAAGGGAAAATTAGAGATTTGAAGAAAACCCTTATTAGAAAAGACGAAGAAAGTGTGCACACCTGAAGGAAATTGGAGAAACAAGATACACAAATTCACAATTTTCAACAACAGATAAAAGACCCACAACAACAAAATAATAATATAAAAAACACTCACACAAGAGAGACTGGAAAAAAATAGTTTAAAACTATCATCCAAAGATAATGAAAATTATTGTTTAAGAAACCATAATAAAAATCTACTCACAAAAATGAAGAAGTTGAAGAATTAGAAGATGAGACAAGAAAAAATCCAAACCATGGATAAGGGTACTAACATTGACTCAATCAACATGTAAAAAAATAATGTTGTTATCAATGAAGTTGTATCAATGGAAGAGCTTACAAAAGTTGAATTGTAAATAAAACAACCTCAACAAAAGGGACGGAGGACTTAAAAATGGAAGCGATGCATAAAATTGAATATGAATTCAATGAAGCTAAAGAAAAACTTTCCAAGTTGGAAATAAATGATCATTAAGTCTACCACTGAATTGGGGAATAAACAGATTTATTCCCAAGAAATTTCTGAAATAAATCTCAATAGAAATATTTCTAGAATAGTGTTGTCCAAAATTGTCAAAACATGTTTTGAGACAATCTGAAAAATATCTTTCTATGTTGCATATAAGAATAAACTTGAATTAAGCATGTTGCAAGACTAAATGAAAACACATCGTTAAAAGACTAACTCAATAGAGCATAAGATATGCGCAACCAAAATCCAAAAATTAAGACTAAGGGTGCTGAAAGGAAACAACTCAAAAAGAAAAATAGTCGAGCTCACTATGATAAGTCTACTAAAAATCATGCTAGTTGAAAGTAACCAAAGAAAACACTCATTGGGTAGTCATCCACTTGCATAACTTCAAAAATAATCATCCAAAAGAATTAAAGGGAATTGGAGTGGCTTTAATTTCAGATGGGTAGAAATTTAACACTCAAACTTCCATTTATTGTGTCCATTTATTATGTATGGGACAACAAGATCAAAACTCAAAAGAAACTTAATCAAGCAAAATCTTCCAATTAGAATCATGTTAATAAAAAGATTGAACAACTCTAAGTGTTCATTTTCATTACAAAGGGAATTGAATAGTATTCTTTATTTAAAACATTCCACTTGTAATATGACATAATGCTTGTAAAAAGATAGAATGAAGGCCTTGAAAATTACTCCAACACATAGAAAATTTTGAGAATGAGACAAAGCAATGTTTTTCTCATATCAAAAGTAAGTTTTGACTCAAAAATCCATTCAAGGGACAAAATTAGCATACAATCCTTCTATTCCTTTCCATCTCTACTAAGAAATCAATTTATTGTTTAGCCAATAGTTAATAAAAAAAGGAAAAGCAAAAAGGAAAGTTAATTAAAAACTAGAAACCAAAACTAAATTATGAAAAGAAAATACACTAGCCTATTCTATCTTGTTCCTGTCCTACACTACACTGGTTGAAAATGAAATATCTAAAGTCGTAATGTCAATGTAGCCATCCATGTAATTTCAAGCCTGCAAACACATGTTCATAAAAACAATAGTGACAAAACTTAGAGTAAAAATAGACTAAAAGTAGGAAATATTAAAACATGAAAAATTCGATCCACCACATTAAAGATGTCACAATGATAACTCATGGGAAATTTAGCTAAGTAATATCCCTCCAACCATGCTTTAATTCTATCATAAATCTAGCATGACTTTCATAGAATTGATGGAGAGATTTTACGTGAAAGTAGCATACCGAATGAGAACCACGTATATAATATGCATGAAGTGTACTTGGTGAGAGAATATTTGTGTTGATATACTTGTTAATTCATGAAGACAAGCCAAAAGAATGAGGGCTTGACATAACCATCGATATAGACCAAAGTGCTTTATTGTTTTGGAAACCCTCCTTGGGCTCATACTTCAAGCAATCATCAACTTGAGATAAATTAGTGGGATCAAATGATACACATGGACTAAAAACCACCATGGTATAAGGCATATTGTTAAGACAATGGTAGAATCCACTAACATCAAAAATATCAACTAAAGGGATACTTGAACAAGAAGACTTGTTATTGATAAAAAATGAATATGAAACAGAAGAATACATGGTTTGATATACATCTGCTACAACATTACATTCATCTCATGAAAAAGGTTGATAAGGCATAAAATTACTAAGTTCATGGGAAGATGCCTTATTCTCTCTATCTCCCATATGCATATTAACACCATCAAGTACTTGAAAAGGGGTCATACCTATAGAGTTTATTTGAACAGGATAATGGGTGAATTCCTGTAAGATCAAAACATTAAAGAGATCAGAATATAAAAAATAATAAGTAAAAGAATTAATAAAATGAAAAGTATCTTTTGAACAAGAAACAATTCTAAAAGGTACTTCTTTGAATGGCATTTCCTCTTCCTTGAGCACATTGGCGACTGATTGTGAATCGGTAGTCTCCACACTATGAATGGTTTCAAAATCAACACCTTCTTCATCAACATTGTTTTCCTCTACTAAGCAAAAAGTGGATTCTTATGTTAAAAGTGTTGATTATTCTATTTTTATTTCTTCTCCTTGAGTGAAATGATCAACATTGTTGTTTTTCTCCTACAAAATATGAGAATATGAAATATATTTCAAAACATATTCATGGTTAGAAGAGAGGAGCAAATCAAAAGGATTTTCAGAACAAAAAGGTTCAATAAATAATCTGAAAACTATAGGAAAACCTTCTTGATTTATCTTGATTAAACTAGGAGAGATTATAACAGTAGAACAACTCAAATTAGCATAATTAATTCCACTTTATCCATTTGTAAAGAAAGTTTCATGTTACGTGTGTCCAATTTTTTTTCATTAATAGACTGATCAACATTCATGTATTGCTCCATAGTTTCCTCCTACATTTATTGCAATGGAAAATAAGAGATAGGATAATGAGGACTTGACATAACCACCAGTGTGACCCGAAATGTCCCATTATCAGATGAAAAAACCTCCTCTTGGTCAACTACAGAAAAATCTGAACTCAAATTTACTACGTAAGAGGTTTCTTTTTTTTGCACAAGGAAATAAGGGGGGGATGGAATGGTGGGAGGATACATATGTTTCTTCTGAAAAATCATATTCACTTTGATCTATATCCCCTAGAGTAAATAAATATCTAGACATGTGATGTTTAACGGAGTCATTAAAATTTTCAACATTTTCATGTAAATCCAAATCAACATGTAAAGTAACATTAAGACATAATTTAGATTATTCATCCTCTAACTGATTTGTTTCATTAATAAAAGAAAATAAATTAAGAATCAAATCATTGATAGAGGGCCTATCATCCAAAGGAAATCTGTAGAAAAGATGCATAAATCTAATAAGAAAGTCTTCAAGACATTCATATTTTTTCTTCCTAAGCTCGGATAATTCTGCACATAATCATCATAATTATAATTCTCAAAAGAATATAGAAATTCATGCATAAATGACTCACATGTGTTAATATATGCAACCAACAAAGTCTCACACTGGCCCTTGACCCGACTTGAGAAAGTGAGAGTGAACAATCTGTAAATGACACCTTGATGAGAGATATTATGAGAGAAACCAAATTTTTGTAACTAAAAAATATGGTCAGATGCAAATATTTCAGCCTCCCCATCAAATTTAATTTGAGACAAGAGATGAAAAATATTTATAGGAGTTTTAAGAGGTACAGAACCATAAATACACTTCCATAAAGGGATATGGGAATAAGCCATTAATAAATAAAAAGAATCAATAAGAACGACTCCACAAGCTCAACTTGTCATATGGCCCTCCTTCTAGCATCATTTTTATTAACAAGTCCAAATGGCCTTTCAAGCAGTTAAGGGAGAATGCCCAATGGCAGATCCCAATCAGACCCACTCTTATTTGGCGTAGTGTTTATGACCAGTATGCGAGCCTAGTTTCCTCTAAGAATTAAAATAAAAAGAGGGGAAGACAATATATTGTCCCCCAAAGAATTCCTATCAATTCTAAATCCAATTTGAAATAAGAGCAAACTAAATAATATAACTAATTCTAACCTATCATGTGCAGGAGCAAATCTACAAAATGGACACAACAATGAAATAATGTCATTGATAATGTCATTGATTGCAGAAATAGTTCATGTCAATCAACAACATGTTAAAACAATAGCGTTGTAGGTTAAATAACAAATAATTGCAAATTGAACCTATAACATTACCATTGTATTCATTAGTAACTATAAATGTCATATAACTTCAAGAATACACACATAAATAGTTCATATGAGATGTTGTCAAATAAATCATAAAATCCAATTACACATGTAGAATAGTCCCATATGCAAGTGAACATCATTCATGGTTGTAAAATTGACTTCTTATCTTCATTCCATGAGATAATAGTATCATCTATGCAATAATGGGAAAAATTCCCCCTTACATTCAATGGTCTTCTTTCTATAACACAAGGAATACCTTTCACATTATGTAACATCCAAGAGTTTTATTTTTTCCCATTAAATGACTAGAATTTCCCATAAATTTTCATTCATAAATATACAAGTGTTATAAAAATAATTTAGAAAGATTCCTAAGTAGTCAATCTCACTCTGTAAGTTGTTCATGAGTGACATTTATTAGAAATATCATTGAATCTGTTCAACAAGTTGTTCATGAGTGACATTTATTAGAAATATCATTGACTCTGTTCAACGACATACTCTTCTATTCTTTGAATTTTTCTAGGTGATTTTGGTGTCAATCCAGTGAATAATATTCTTCAATTTTCTTCTTCTCTCCTTCATCTTTCCAACATGCTCCGACATGATGAATTTGACCACGAGGAACATGAGTTATGGTGTTGGCAATTTTAGTTATCAGAAAGCAAATCAGCGTATACTTGTCATTGATGGCAAGAACGTGTGGTCGCAGTGATGAAAACAGCATTGAATAACAGCGCAGTAATAATCGAGAGGAGGAGAGTCAGTGACCATAGGATCTTATTCAAATTTCCCGAAAGAATATTAGCCGTCAGATATGCAGAAGTTGCAAGGGAGATAAGCCATCGGAGGTTCGGGGATCGGGACTTCATAATGCAAAGAACAATGACAACGAAAACCCCGAAATCGAGATATGCGATTTCGCGATTTGATCGCAGCCGTTAATTTAAGAAGTAATCTGGACCGTCTATTCATGTGGACGCGTGGCAGCCGTTAAAGCCAAGGTGAATCCCGACGGGATCTGGACCGTCTATTCGTCTAGATACGTGGCAGTCGTTAAAGCCAAGGTGAAATCCTGACGGGATCTGGACCGTCTATTCGTCTAGATACGTGGCAGCCAGGAGGCTTCATCGGGGATTCGGGGATCGGGATTTCATAATGCAAAGAACACAATGCAACAAAAACCCCGATTTCGCGATATGCGAAATCCCGACTGAATCTGAACCGTCAGATCAACATGAGATCTAGACCGTTGATCCAACTCACGTCGGTAGACCACGTCACCCAGGGACACG
>JZKD02S1202432.1:336978-348139 GCA_000966675.3 Picea glauca
GTTGGTAGATGACACATGAAGAAATCTTAATAATTATTTAAAAGATATAAAATTGTTTAAGCTTATAAACAACTGATTCACCCCCCCTCTCAGTTGTTTTAGTATTTCCAACATATGGTTGCTTGAACATTGCACGATCCATTTTTAAATCAAATTTGTGCCTCTTTTCCTTGAATTTTCTGGTCATTTCTGATGTTGATCCAACTTTAATTCCTCTTCCAACATGTTCTCCTACTTGATATCTTTTCAACAAGTCCACTATTTCCTAATTTGGCCACCTTGATCATGAGTTATGGCTACCTAAAGTCGACGCTCAATAGTCGTTGATCTACTCATGGGATTGATTTGGATCGTTAATCTTCAACTCTAAATCACTTTTCCACATGCATTGGATGAATTAAGTTGTAATGGTTTATATTGTTTTTTCTCCCCTTACTTAATTTGTGTATGGAACTAAAGGAGGCATAGAACCTTGGGTATGTGCAGATGGCCCATAAACCAGAGTAAAATAGGAAAAATAAAAAAATAAATTGAAATAAAATAAGAAAATAATCCCAAAGTTACATGCCCCAAAATATAATAAAATAATAAGCCTCATGGTAGGATTTTCGAAAATATGGTAGAGGAGTGGTAATCCCGAATGCCCCGAAATATAATAAAATAATAAGCTTCATTGTAGGATTTAGGAAATTATGGTAGAGGAGTGGTGATCCTGAATAGTATAAATATCGAATGATAGAAATCCCAAATAGTAGAAATCTCGATTCGAAATATAATAAAATAACACCATAGTGAAAATCTCTGAAAGGGTTTGGACCAAATGGTTTCTGGAAAAATCCTTCAAAAAATATACCAAGGTATTTCTCGATGGATAAAGTTTTCAAAAGGTGAAATCTAATAGGGCGAAGCTTCGAAGGGTAACTCCCAAAGGGTGAAATTCCGAAGAGGCCAATTCCTGAAAATTAATAAAAATAATCCTAAGGTGTTTGGGACCGAATGGTTTCAGAAAAATACGAGAGGAGGTCCTAATGTAATTTCCAAAGGGGAAATCTCGAAGTGGCAAGTTCCTGAATAGGTAAGTTCCCAAAAAGGCGAAATTTCGATAAGGTTAAATCTTGGAATGGTAAATGTCCCATGGGTAAATTTCTGAAGGTAAGGGGATCCTGAAATATGTGAATCCCAATGGAAGTTGGGGGATAAAATAATAATAATAATTAATTAATTAATGAAATAAAAATAGAATAAAAAATAAAATAAAATAAAATAAAAAATTTCTAAAGAAATAATATAATACAATTTGTAATATTGTGGGAAATATAATATATATATATATATATATATATATATATATATATATATATATATATATATATATATATATATATATATATATATATATATATGGAAAATCAAATGTATTCAATTCTATTAAAAATAACAAAAATATCCATAAATAAATCACTAAATATACATTAGGGATTTAGGGAAAATGTAAGTTAGGTAAATTCAATTCCTAGTGTATAAATTAATTTCTCCAAGTAAAAATGATTTCCCCATGTAAAAATGATTTCAAAAGTAAAAGTAATTTCCCATGTAATTTTTGGAATAAATGGGAAATTCAAAACCATTAGTAGATTTGTAAAAACCATGGGTAAATTTGGAAAACCATGGGAAATTCAAAATGATTTCTAAAGTAAAGGTAATTTTCCCATGTAATTCTTGGAATAAATGGGAAATTCAAAACCATTGGTAGATTTGTAAAAACCATGGGTAAATTTGGAAAACCATGGGAAATTCAAAAAGATGGGTAGGTTCGTAAAACCATGAGTAAATTTGGAAAACCATGGAAAATTAAAAAAAATAAAATAAATTAAGGAATAAAATAAAATAAATTAAAAATAAAAATAAAACTAATAAACTATACAAATCATATATACAAAATAGGGAAAAATAGGCATGTTCCACACTGATCAAGGTTCAATTCGCACATAGGTTAGGGTTTCACACCTAGAGGTAAAAAAATGAAACAAATAATACATGCATATTACAAATAACCGAGTGTTGAGTTCGGTAGACACGTCTTATTGATATTGATATCGGGTGAATCTGGATAAAACAAATGGTGAGTGAGTAGGGGGTAAATGGACGACACATCACAAGACATGTTAAAATCATGTCAAAGCCATGAAGGGTGACCCATAGGATGAAAAGGAGTTTGATGCTATCCTAGCACACGAGATATGTCAATTTGATCAAGGGGAAATCACAGAGGGAAAACCTGATGGATGAAGTCTAATCGACTTCGGAATCCGATGGTCGAGAAGAATAAGAAACCATGCAAGTGAAGTAATATCATAGACCGAAGACCTGATGGATATCATCCAATTGGCTCATGGGATAGGTTTGCGAGAAAGATAATATGAAGTGAACACTTAGATGGATCTTGGATGCTAAGATAAATCTAATTGGCTCGTCAAGTTTTGGGTTTTGGGAACTAGGATGACTAAGGTAAATTGTCAATCCGATGAGGAGAATATGAATGGGTGGATCTAACAGACTTGTGTGATTTGTGATTTGGACCTGTTGACTCTCGAATCCATCAAGACCGAAACAAAAATCTCATGAGGATATCAATCCCCCTACGTTTTTAGAGAGGTGGTATTCCTCTTTGGCTGAAAGATATATCTATGATATCTTGGATTAGGAGAATGCTAAGGAAAAAAACCCTAGATCTTTATTGCTTGAATTTATTTAATGAAATGGTCTTCAATAACCTGGTATAATATTTATGTGGAGGAAGAAGTATCTTTACAATAAGAAAATATTGAAGGAGGGTTTCAACATCATAATTTGTTTGTGATCAACATCACATACACAATCTTCTTAATCATAAATAAATGCATCCATGTCTTCTTCACAAGAAATACGAGAGAATAATTTGATCATCTCAAAGAATTTTAAAAGAGTACTACTATCAAGAGAAAAAGATAATTTGATAGGTCAATCTCAAATACCTCATACTTAAGAATCAAAGTGACAAGATACAATCGAAATCAACTTTGAAGCAATTCTTTGTGGAGTTTATTCATGAAAAATGTTCTTCATTACAAAATCTTTGACAATCATGTATATAGATGTAAATACTCCATGATCATACCAGAAAAATATTTTGGAAGAATACAAGAAGAACACTCAAAAACTCATCATTGTGCCCAACTTAGAGATTCAAGCATAAATCTATGAGAAATGATGTAGAAGAATAGAAAGAGTGGAGAAGATGGATATATCTCTTCTTTGATTAGAAGCTTGGTTGTGTATTCATGGTTGTACCTTCTTCTTCCTTTGATCTTCTACCTTTCCCCTTTGATAATTCTGATTCTTGACTTTGATGAAGTCCTTCTTCTCTTTAAAAATTAGATTTTTTAACTACTTGAGTAGTTAGGGTTTTTTCCTCTCTTGAATTTCCCATACAATTCATTTCTTGGAGTATTCTCTTTAATTAAAGTCTCATTAAGTCCTTATTAATTAAATTGCATAATTAATATACACATATTCTAAATGGGTCCCTTTTCTTTTTTAATAATTTTTTTTAAATAAACTTTTAATTTCAAAATATAATTAATTTCTCTTTAAAATAGGGGGACTGTGTTTTATATTTCAGGAAGTGATAAACAATTTTTTAGACATATAGATCACTTCATATGTTATCTTCATATTCTTATCTTTCCAACGATAATTTTTTTTCTCAAATCCGTCACTCGAATCAAGATATGAGCTCGTGAAGTTAAGTTGTCATGTAGGCCCATTAAAAATGAAGCTGGATGATATTTTAATTTATGGGGAAAAGGTATCAAATTATTTTAATTTCCGGGGAAAAGGTATCAAATTTCAACTCTTGAAACCTAAACTATCATTTTCTTCATCAAAATACCTTTCCAACGATATAAATTTTGCGCGATTCTGACACCCTGAGCTCAAGTTATGGCCTATGCAAAATCGTGACTTGGCCACCACCTATCAAATGTCTTGGGAAAATGTGGGCCCTTGGATGATTTTCGTGATTTGATTCATAAAATTCGCCTTTTCGGTTCAAAATTCTATCCCACATGCATGGGGATTTAAGAGTTTTAATAGTGTATATTATTAAGTGTATCTTACACTTAATAAGAAACATGAGAGTGAAGACTATGGAGCTTAGGAGGGTTCAACCTCCCCTTAGAAAATTGATTAAATAATAACAATTTTGACTAAAATTATCCTAGTTAGCATCCAATGGTATGTCCAGTCAACATAATGAATCATTCAACCAAATTTTTCCACATGTTATCACTCGGTAGGCCAATAATTTTCCAATAAGAATCTACCATGTGTCTCAAATTGTATGTTTCCATGTGTCTCCAATGTTGAGTTTCCATGTGTCATAATCATAAGTTGTCAAATAGTAATCTTACACGTGGCACCATTCACACACTACCATGTGTAATAGTTTCATTGTTGACCTGTGTCCTGCTCTTGTCGGTCCATGGTTTAAATGGCGAAGACTTTGGAAAAATGGTTAAGTATGGGAGAGTGGGCATAAGGGTAAGTGGGGGGAGGGGAGATTTGTAGTAAGAAAAATTTAGGGGGTAGTTTGTAGGTAGAGGGTTCATGGGTGAGGGAGGTGAGATGGTGAGCGAATGTCAGTCCATGAGTCTGAAAACTTGAAAAAAAAAAAGTATGGAGTGAGGGGAAAATGAGTGTGGTGGGTGACTGGGTTGGCGGGGGTAGGGAATGAGTCCACTAATCCAACAAAACAACAAAATTATACTAAGTATGGAAATAGGGGGTGGGTAAGGGGACTGGAGTGGGTAAGTCCACAAGTTTGATAACCTGCGAACCCAATGAACCCAAAATTCTGAGTGTTGAGTGTCTAGAGCGGGGTAAGGTGAGAGGAGAGGATAAGAAAAATCGTAAGTATGAAAAAGATAAGAGAGGAGATGAAAGAGATTATGAAAGAGAATATGGAAGAAATAAATTTTCTAAGTGTTGAGAGGTGTATTCCAAAATATTAGTGGTGTATTCCAAAAAATAATCCAATACAATGGACATGGTTCCAAGATATTCCAATAAAATTGGCTTTGGCCATTTCAACGAAGAAGTGCTCATTGGGTGTTTGAATGTGAGCCTAGATTTCTTGAGCATACGAACTCGGATTTCCGATCCAAAAAATGTGTGGTGAAGCTGACACTGAGGGATACACAATGAACTTATAATAGTTCAAAACTTGTCTTTTTTTTATATCATTTTTTTTATGAATCTAAGAGTGGGAAAATATAGATGACCAAATTTTGGTCAACAGGACCTCAGGGGAAACTGTGAGCAAATTGTAAAACATCTCTTGATGGGAGGAGCCTGATAAAGTAAGCTCAACGATCAAGTTCCCGCTAAGGATGAAGGTTCCAGATGAGGGTTATGGTTCCAAATTAGGGTTAGGGTTCTAACCACGGATTATGTTCTCGGTGAATTAGTAAAACACAATAACATTCAAGCCTTAGAACGAAAGTGAAAATAGACAATAATGCAATAGTGATAACAATAAATTCAACTAAGGTTTGGAAAAGACAAGGCTTAATTCTGAATACTAAATGTTGGCTTCAAATGGTAGACAACATATTAATAGAGAGAAGTATAGTCCAAAGGAAGAATACCAAGGGTTTCCCATATGCATTTCAAGGCTGAAGTGGTCATGTAAAGGCAATGACTCTGCAACCCTGCTCATCCAACCATAAATAGAATAAAATATGTAATGCAAGGAAGAAGATACTTTCTAGCATGTCATAAATATTATGTTATTTTCCTTTTCCTTCAACAAACTTATGAATAAGTGTTGGGTTTGTTTGCAGAATGAAGAAATAAAAAGAAGTCATTTTTCAAATACAATCATCCATGATATCGACCTTTCATAAACAATCTGTTATTGTAAATAAATGTCGTAAACAATACGTGTATGTTGGTTTGAACTTGTTTGTGCATGGGTTGTAAGACACAAGGTTCAGTTTATCTATGACCAACAAACCCACCAGACACCCGCCCTTTTGGCATCACCTGCTTGTGCAGATGAAATCTCACACGAGGTATCTATTAAGACGATAAGAACCAAGTTTTTGTAGTAGTAAGGGAAAGGGATACAGATGGATGTTTCATTCTTCCTTGTCATGATTTATCTTTAATTAGTATTACTTTATGTGAGTCATATTCCTCTGCTTAACATATTCTCGATTATTACAAAGATTCTTCATAGTTATATTCATGAATATTATGCCACAATTCTTCCATAGACTAGTCTAGTCTATGAATCATAGCCACATAATTCATAAGCACACATAGACAAATAAATACCACAAGACACAATATCATCTTTAAACTCTCTCTTTATTCATATTTCATCTTACCAACTGAATATTACATTCACGACTCACACATAATCTCTCTCTGCCTCTTGCTTCTCTCTCCTCTTAAACATATAATCAGTTGTTATCATGCTTAAACAATTATGTTTCTTTTAAACTCTTTGCAGAAACACTGAATGATGATTACAATAATGCAGTGAAGTAAACAATGGCACTTTCAACATCATTCACATATATAAGAAACAAAGAGATAGATATTTCCCGAGGAAACCCATACAAGGTAAAAACCTCTTTTTCTTTATATGATGAGTAATAGTTAGATTCTTTACATTGTCATACATATGAGCACCAACTCATAGTGAGGCTACAACCTCTGTTTTGCAAGATGCAACTTGTTGAGAGCAACAACTCTCTGTTTTCTCTAGCACCCACTAGAAGGAAGCACCAACTCCCTGATTTCTCTAGCACCAACTATAAGGAAGCACCAACTCCCTAGTTTCTCTAGCACCAACTAGAAGGAAGCACCAACTCCCTGGTTTCTCTAGCACCAACTAGAAGGAAGAACCAACTCCCTGAGTGTTTCTAGCACCAACTGGATGGAAGCACCAACTTCCAATCATACAGGCACCAACCTGTATAACAGAGAACAAGAGTTCTCCCTTGCACCACCCTGCCACCCTGATTTCTCTGGCTGCAACCAGATGGAAGCTACAACTCCCTGTGTTTAAGCACCCACTTGAACCTATGAGGACAACAGTCCTCCCTAGCACCTCCCTTCCACCCTGAAATATAAATCTTTGCTACTGAAACTTATTACAGTGATATAATGTTCAACAATGGCTTACCAGACTCATCACTGTTATGCTGCATGTTGTTGCTCTGTCTGCCTCACTACCTTCCTGCACACATGACTTGCACTATCTGTTCTTCTGCCATTTATACTCTCTGCACCATGTCCCTTCAGTGCAACCTTCCTCTACTGTGTATTTCTACTCCTGCGCTCTGCCTCCTTGCTCACACTTCAATCCTTTTACACAATGACCAGAACAACTCCAATAGAAACAACAACCCCATCTCTTCTTTGTACCATGTACTTATAGCTTCTGTGCACCTTGTGCATGCAATGTGCGCAATACCTCTGCATACTCACACTGCGTCGATATCCTCCACCTCTCAAGTGCTCTGCCTGATCATCATGGTAACTCTTCAGCTTCTCTGGCGGTTTTCCCACGCGTTCAGCATCACTGGGTGTTATGCTGAGATTCCTCATCCTCTCTGGAAGTTGAGACTCTTCGTCTTCTCTGTGAAAGTCGAGCTCACCTTCTCTATTTTAGTTACAGGCCTCAATGCCCATCCAGTTGTCAATCGCCTCCATGAACATCTTCATCCCTCTTGAAGATTCTCAGAGGCTCTTCACCTTCTCTGTCAATCACCCCCAAGTGTCTTCAAGTCCTTTGGCTAAACCCATCAGTGGTTTCTGGCAGTTATACTATGTCATGCTACAGTTGCCCTCCGATCTTGTTCAAATTCATTTGCATCGTCGAATATACAGCGAGCAAATCTGGATGGCCAGAATCTGTGCTCCCAAATCTACGGTCGGGATTGGATTCCGGAGCCCCCCTGCCATTCTATCTTTAAGCGGAGGGCGGGGGGGTCCGGAATTGGGTGCGCATCTCTCGAGCGGCCAGGATTAAAGCACCTAGATCAACGATGCTCAAGCGATTCCGGACCCCCTTTTCCATTCCGCCTTTAATTAAAGGGGGGGGTCCGGAATGGTGGGGTATCAAGGAAGGGCCCCATTCTTGTCGTGTCACCTTTTGTATCGTTCTCCTCCCCACCTGTCGTCTGTTCTCCACCTGACCATGTGCCAAGGATCGTTCCCTTTAGCCCCTCCTTGACCTCCAACCTCTGTCCATCTCCCAATTACCAAAACTCTGAAGTGGTGTAAATTTGTTGACGTCATACGTGGATTGACACGTGTTGAATACTGCCATGTGTCACTCTGATTCGTGACTTACATGCGCCTGAAATGTTGAATCAGTCTGACACTTGTCATTACCTGGTTGTGCCACGTGTTCCTAGCTGACGTGAGTCAGATCGACGGTCCAGATCACATCTTGATCTGACAGCTGCGATTAAATCACAAAATCGCATATCACGATTTCAGGATTCCTGTGGTTATCATTCTTTGACCTCTTCAACTCTCAATCCGTGAAAATCCGAAATGTACTGAGATCAACGGTCCAGATCAGACCTTGATTCAATGGCTGCGATTAAATCGTGATTTCGTACTTCTTGTTGCATTGTTTCTTTTCCCTCTCCATGTCGCGATTCGCGAAACTCCGATATGGAGTTGGATCAATGGTCCAGATCTGATCTTGATTCAACGGCTGTGATTAAGTCGTGATTTTGCATATCGCGAAATTAGGATTTTTGTGGATGATATTACTTGACATCTCCAACTCTCGATCCCCGAAACTCTAACATGGACTGGAATCAACAATCCAGATTCAACATTAATTTGACGGCTGAGATTAGATCGTGATTTCAGATATCGCGATTTCGAGAGGTTAGGGAACATCATTCCTTTGACTCTCCAGTCAGCGAATTGACGATCTATTCCCACGTGTCCTGCCTGAAGATGGACGGTACTCCTTTCAGGATTTTGTGAGCCCTCTACTCCTTGCATTTTAAAGATCGTCCAGGTTTTCCTCGATCCAACGGTGGTTGGACCCTGCGCTCAGATCTAGCACCTGAGATCTATCCTCCTCTTCAGCGTGCTCTTCTTGTCTATATTCAGATCTGACAGCCCTCATGCTATTGAGAATTTTGGATGGGATCTAACGATCAACGACGCTTCTCCTCCAAAGCTTATGCATCCTCCTTTCTTGGAAGAATTTCTAAGTGTCAAGGGCCTTGACCTTTGATCCGCCTGACGCTATCTCTCTTGAGATTTAGCCATGAGTTAACCTCATCCCTGGTGCACACCTACGAACTGCATTCGACTCTGCGCTAATTCCTCCTGAGCTTACTTTGTTCCTGTTTTTCCATCGATGCACACTCTGATCCTGCCATCAATGATAAGCGCATATTGCCTATAAATCATGCCAACCATCCTCTGCACTATCTCTTCTGATCTTATCTAGCTTTCTCTGCAACATTATCCCAAACTACTTCTGATGCCCGTCTATTTTTCTCAAACTACTTCTGGTGCCCGTCTGTTACGTTCTTCCTGTACTCAAGCCATCATCGCTGCTGTACTTGCCATCAATGACAAGCATACGCTACCTGTTAAACATTTGCCAACATTATAAAGTTGTGCATTATTTAAAGCTAAATTTATATTTCAAACTAAAGGCGTTATTTAAGATCTATAAAGAGGTATCAATTGAAGTTGTGATATATATTATAAAAAAATTGTTTTTAATAAAGAGAAGGAAGTTATGTTTTCTAAGATAAAAAGTTCAATCATGGCCTTTGGATGATTAAAACTCAAAGGGACTATTCAAAGAAATGATATTATCATTGTTATTTGCTCACACAAAGTAAAACATTATATTGATGTGAACTTAGCAAATCAATTGTTAAATCCAAATTCAAGTATGTTTCTAAGGGAAGACATTTATGCCAAGGCTAAATTTGAAATTCAAGAGTTACAACTATTGACTGATGATTATAAAGTTGTATCCCAATTCAATATTGCAAATTTTATCAGTTTTGATATTTTTGAAATAATTATAGGTTTTAACTAGATGGAAACATGGGGGACATTCATTTTAAATATAAAAAATAAATTATGAACATTCTCTTATGAGGAAAACAAGATCATGTTATAGGATTTCACAGTCGAGTTGTGCACACAGGTTCCATAATTGGAATATATAGACCATATGCAAAATGTTATAATCCAATATGACAAGGAATCACAACAACACTGTTATGATGATTTAGAAGGGAAAATTAGAGATTTGAACAAAATCCTTATTAGAAAAGACGAAGAAATTGTGCAAGCCTGAAGGAAATTGGAGAAACAAGATACACAAATTCACAAATTTTAACAACATATAAAATATCTGTAAAAAAAATAATAATATAAAAAACACTCACAAAAGAGAGACTAAAAAAAATAGTAGAAAACTATCATACAAAGATAATGAAATTTCTCATTTAAGAAATCATAATAAAACTCTACTCACAAAAATGAAGAAGTTCAAGAATGAGAAGATGAAACAAGAAAAAATCCAAACCATGGATAAGGGTACTAACATCGACTCAATCAACATGGAAAAAATAAATGTCGTTATCAATGAAATTGTATTAATGGAAGAACTTCCAAAAGTTGAAATTATAGATAAAGCAACATTAACAAAAGGGATGAAGGACTTAAAAATGGAAGGGATGTGGGTGAAATCATGAAGATGTGTTACACTTTTGCTTGTTTTATGAGAAAAAAAAATTGTATTTTCACAAGTTATTCAACTTCCGACATACAAAAGTATTTTTTTTATTTAGAATTTCACTTTACAGTAAAAACAAAACTTGTGAAGAATTGTGTTAGCTTTCCAATGACTAATTTTCAATTTTTTTTTCATCACGATTTGATATGTCAATTTGACAATTGTTTAACAGTATATTCCTTAAACATGAAATGAATGACAATGAGTTACTTATTTCTACAACAATGTATCTATTATTAAACTTATGTTTTTAAGAAACAAAATATACTGCAACAATCTACAGAGACTCTATTTTATTATGACTATTATTTTGAA
>JZKD02S1202432.1:348149-361726 GCA_000966675.3 Picea glauca
AGGGATTGCAACACTTTCTCCAACTTGTCAGTAGTACTCTAGAGAAGTTGTAATGAAGAAGCCTTTGAGATTTACTAAAAGTTAAATTTATCTTTGCTAGGTGCCACATAGTAGATCCATTGAGAATCAGGTTGTTTTGGTATGCCACAAATTTGATTAGAGACTTCAATAAAATTTGTTTTTCTTTTTTGAATATGATTGCATAGATTAAGTAAAACTTTTGGAAGTGGAGGAACATGCCTCCAATAAGTTGGTTTTTGCATCTCTTGTGTTGACTGTGACTTCTTCAGAGGTAAGGTTTCAGGACAAGGTAAGCTACCTATTCTTTATCTTCAGATCTGGATTTTTGTTGTGAGTTCTGTATTGTTTGATCTAACTAGATTTATGTATCAGCATTAAATATTATAGATTATCAGATCTGAATATCGTTGTTGAGTTTTTCAGTCATTATTGTTTAGATCTATTTAACACAGCTTAGATCTATTTCTAGTTTGGATCTATTATTTCAGATCTGTATCAAATCTTTTACTTAGATCTGATCTTAAGCTACTTAGCATCAGATCCAGTGATAAATGAAGTCTGTGTTAACATTGGTTACTGTTTAGATATTCTAATGATTTTCTAATCAAGAAATAGTACACAGGTTGAGTTTAGTTCAGGTCTGAACTTTGTGTATATTTGCATTTTGATTATTCTCCCTAAGTTCAGTAGCTCTCACTGTGATCTAGTTGCCTTCCTA
Source organism: Picea glauca (assembly GCA_000966675.3). Taxonomy (NCBI): domain Eukaryota; kingdom Viridiplantae; phylum Streptophyta; class Pinopsida; order Pinales; family Pinaceae; genus Picea; species Picea glauca. The sequence continues at coordinate 348,889 of JZKD02S1202432.1, forward strand.
ACTAAAATTTATAAAAAGACATCTCTGTCCTGCTTTACTTTTATAATTCTAACAAAAATGAACTCCTTGAGCTCTCAATTTCTTGTTATATTTATATTAAAAATACTTCAATTAGATTTGACCAAGTCACACACATTAAGACACATTTTTTAAGTCTCAAGCTCACCACTACATTCCAATAATCACAATACTAAATGACGGAAATAAGAACATTAGTAAAAAAGACAACTACATTAATATCAAATATTTGAACTTGTTCCTAGATAAAATGAAACTAGGTACAATAATTGTAGTGAGAAAGCAAGTAAATTTTATAAGTATAAGGGCCACGTGTCCACGGACTGTGAGTTGGCCGCGGGTGGCCATCCCTGTGGCCAAGCCGTGGACGTGCCAACGGCTTGGCCACAGGGATGGCCACCCGCGGCCCACTCACAGTCCAACGGGGGCCCAAATAATATAAACACTTCAAAAACAAATGTAAATTACAATTCAACCATACATTTAAAAAATTATAACTAAAATTATATTCTACTGGACTGTGACTGTGAGTTGGACGTAGGTGGCCAACCCTATGGCCAAGCCGAGGGCACACCCACGGCTTGGCCACAGGGCTGGCCACCCGTGGCCAACTCAAAGTCCAACACTACAAATAATATAAACACTACATTATATTCTAAAACATTTCAACCAAATAATAATGTAAATTACATTTCAACCATACATTTTAAAACTTATTACTCAAAATATATTCTACACTATAGAAAATTACTTGTTGTTCGGCACGTCCACGCTCGCAAATGCAATGATGACCCCTGCGCTCACGACCTCACGACGACCTCACGACGACCCTTGCACGCAACCACCTCACAGACGACCTGACGACCTCGTCCTATGCTCTCACGAAATGACAACATTTTTTGTAAAATGTTTCAACATCGATGTGTGGTTGATATATAAACAATCTTTCGGCCGAAAGATTGTTCGGCCGAACAAATTTTCGGCCGAAATATTGTTCGGCCGAACTATCTTTTGGCCGAAAAATAGTTCGGCTGAACAATTGTTCGGCCGAAAGAGGATTGTCAGAAAGAAATTATCCGACCGATTAAATTTGTACACGCAAATCGAGGGTGCGGTTATTGCACCGTTCGATTTGACGTTTCTTTTTTCGACCGAGAAATATTATGAGTTCGGCCGAAAAAATGTTTTTCGGAATTTTGGAGACCTGATTGTCACGAAAGTGTAACCCACCTCCGTGATTTCACCCATGCATAAAATTAAAGATGAATTCAATGAAGCTAAAGAAAAACTTTCCAAGTTGGAGAAAAATGATCATGAATTAAAAAAATATATTAAGAACATGGATGATCAATTGTGTAAGATCAATTCCTTAATGAATCGCTCACTAAAGAGATTAAGAAATAAAATAAAAAAAAATAATGGCAAAGGAAAGTTGGAAAATTATGAGTCAAAGGAAGAATTGAAAAAGAAAGATGAAGAAATCAAAATATTGCACAAGAATAATCAATAACTTCTTAATGATGTTAAGAAGGTGAAAATACATTTACATGAGTCTAAATCAAATAATAGGGATGGAGATATTGCCACAAAAATTGAAGAAGAAAATTGCAAGAGGGTTGGAAAACCCCTAAACACTGATGAGGTAAAATCATAAATTCAATCTATAATTGAGGAAGGGCGTAAGAATTTGATAGAAGGGATCACATTGTAGCTTAAAAAGGAGAAAAAAGACAAGATTCAATAATATCATCAAAAGATACTTAAAGAAGTTGAACTTCATTTGGAGAATGTAAATGTCAAACATAATGGTATTATCTTCGAGGCTAGAGTAATCAAAGACCAAACAAAGAGGATAGAGAATGTTATTGTCTCTAGAAAAAAGATTGTTGTAATGGGTCTGCAAAATGAAGGAAAACTATGACATGCGAAACCATATTAACACCCTCATTTCCAAGGAAGTTTCAAGGAAGACAAGAAGATCAATATTAGCATTATCAAGAAAGAAAATGGATCGCTCAACAATATTCATGGAATAGGGAAGATCTCAAAACCATTATTCAATAGGAGATTATCCAAGTCTAAAAATTACCACAAATTGAAGAGGTTACAATTACAATACATGGAATCAAAGGAAAAAAAATTATGCAGTAATCAACCATCAAAGATTAAGAGTGAAAATAATTGAGTTATGATGGGTTGATCCTTTTTCAATGCACCAATATTTTTCAAGGATTAGAATGTCATATCACCCCATGTCCTCAAACTTAACTAATCAATGACAATTACAAAAGGATTGTTCATTCTATGGGGAGAATTTTTTTATTGCCTATGCTTTGAGGAAAAAACATTTTTAAGAGGAAAAGACTTGTAATATACCTAAGGTATATTACATTTATTATCGTAATGTAACAAATATATATCATATAATAATAGTCATAAGGAAAATGTCATGTCATAATAGTCATAAATCAAATATCATGCAATAATAGTTATATGACACTTATTATGTAATGTATCATTAATATGTAATAATGATAAGTCATGCCCCTTGCCAAAGACATCATTTATGACCCCTACGCATACTTATATGCATGCTCATTGTATCTCAAGAACATGCCAACTAATAATGAATAACAATTATTTATCTCTTGAAGAATATAAGGGTTTGTACTTTTATATTGTTTTATATTGGATGCTCAAGTGAAGTGACCAAGAGGTCCACTCCATGAAATGCACTTTACAATAAAGTTATTTTATAATTCAATTTGCATGCACTTTTTTTAAAAGTAACTTATAAATGGAAAAACTTGAACTGAGAACCTCTATTTCAATAATGTAACTTTCAACAGAGTGAGATGTTACAAAAAATATAACAATTGTTAGAAATGAACAATTGTTTTTTCTTATTCACATCCTTCTGGAAGTGTGTGCTTACCCGAAAACCTTTCTTTTGTTTGTAAAAAAAATTAAACACCACTGCACACGAAGCAAGGAAATTTCTAGAAGAAAAAAAATGAAACTTTAAATTCTTGAGGTTAGATTTCGGTCAATCTACCTAGAAAATGAAACTTTTCTTCTCAGTTTTTGGTTTGTCGAGATCACTCAAGAAGTAGGGAAAAAAACTTATGCAAATTAGAAAGCACTTTCGTCCTTGTTTATGATTAGTCGAGATCCCATAAGGCATAATGCAAAATGTATACACAGATAAAAAAGAAAGCAAAATGGAATGTAAAAAAATAAAATAAAGTAAATTAATAATAATAATTAATGAACTATATATCACTAAATTTAATATAAATAATCACATCTGAAGTAGACAAAAACCTTTTTTATTGAAGCAAAAAGGGTTTCCAACTAGAAATGACGCTTTGGATGTGTTTGAGAAGTTCAATTCGCCTATACATATTTAGAATAGAATCCAAAAGTCCTTTGTTGCATATAATGACACATGTTCGAGACATTGATCAACAAGAAGAGTGGGTTTTCATAGGACCTTTGATACTTTGTTTGATAAATAGAATATTTCCACATAGGTTGAACACCTAAGACAATTTCTCACAGAAATAAATCAAAGATTAAAATTCTAATGTATACGTGATTAAAACACTCAAAGAGGGAAATACGCTATGACCCCAACCAACATGACCACTTGAAGCAAGATATTAATGTAAAAGAAAATAATTTACATGAACAACTCTCTTAACAATAAGTTATTAATAAATAACTTTCCATAATTTTTAAATATAGATCACGAACCAATTAAGTGTTAAGTCACAAATTAAATGTCCTTAATATCAAAAAATATATATACCATCATATCACTTTATGTTTAAAACATAATCATGACTATTAAATTAAATAATTATAAAAACACATTAAAACATATTAAACCAAATTAAACTTAACTAATTCATATAAATAATAGTAATGAAATCCCAACCTTAAAAAATAAAAAACCTACAAACCTCAAACTATATATACATCAAATAATTGATAATGAAGGTGACTCTTTACTTATCATTGAAAAAATACACCATTATTTTAGAGATGGGGAATACTCAATCCCAATCATAACTAGTTACTTAATGCAACATAGTTTTCAATGTTTTAGATTACTCCATATTCAATGAGGTGAGCAAGCTGTTTTGGGAAACGACTAATCCCATCATCCTTGTCAGCCCCCTTCAATTACCTAAGCTACTTACTACTAAAGAATCAAAATGTCATTCAAAAAAGATAGAAGGAAAACAAATAAGATAGTTCAAATGTTAACCTCATTACACATATGTAAACCCATACTAATGTTCTGGTAGGTATAAGGTGGGGCACACCACGCCACATTTTCGAAGCAACTATGGTAATAATACCACATCTCCTATCATGGTACCAACACAACCAATAATAATAATAAGGGCTTATTCTTAAGGTTACATCAACTTTTATTAACCTTTATGCCAAGTACACTTTACCATCGGTAGGTGTGGAAGTGTTTAATTCTTCATGCATCGATCTTCAATTATATGAATTGTCAATTGTGTTTAATGGTACGTTTTGGAATACATAGAAGCACTTGTTTCTATTTTTTTAAAATATGTTACATTTTTATAGTTTGGAGAAGATATATAATGCTAATTTGGATATTAAGCGTATGCATAAAATATAATGATATTGTTTAAAAAAATAGTGTTAATTAGGATGTTAAATATATAATGATATTGTTTAAAAAAATAGTGTTAATTAGGATGTTAAATATATGTATTAATTAGGATGTTAAATATATGTATGTAGATGGAAGAATAGTGAAATGTTGGTTTGGTTGGTTAATGCATTGTTATTATAATTTTGTTTTAATTTTTAAAATCACAATTTTTTTTTTTAAGTAAGAAGTATAATATATTAGGAGCCTTCCAAAACTGAGGCAGAGTTACAAAAAGCAGTGATAGTCATGCTGTAATAACTGGACTGCCCCAACAGAGGGGAAACCAGTCCAACCAACTAATAGGTTCAACAAAAGTAATAAAAGATTGTTCATCAATTGAAACTGATCATAAAATATTGTTCATCAACTAGTTTGTTCATCAACTGAAAAGACATAATAAAACACTACAGACTCAGACACCTGGTGGATATCCCAGCCACGCGGCTTGGAGGTCCGTTGTCTAGGGCTCCTCCTCGATGTAGGTTACCTCATCTACCCATTGTCGCTCAACCTGCATTTCGTCTGTGGTTCCTTCAGCCTTTGTGGTCTCACTAGGCACCCGGATCCCTGTCGATTCCTTCTCTGCTGCACTGCATCCCCGTGCGCACTACACTTGTTCCTTCGCTGAAGAGAAATGAGGCTCATCATGCCCACCACCTAGAGCAGCCATGGGATCCATCGAGGGGGTCGCTTCTGCCGCGTTCGAGGAGAAAGCTGCTTGCATGGAGGCAAGCGTCTGAAGGAAGTCCTCCACCCGCTCATCAGTTGCTTGCAAGCGGAACTGGAGATCCGCCACCCCTTGGCGAAGCTCAAAAACTAGGCCATAGAGAATTTCTAGGTTGGTCTTAAACTGCTCGCTGGTGTAAGAGTCAGCATCCTCATGCCTTCTACGCAGAGGAAGCTCATCACTAGAGCTTTTTGGAGGGTCAGGGGTTGGCTTGGGGGCAGTGAAAGCTTTTGTAGGGTGCAGGAATGAGCTCGCCAGCCTGGGTATTAATGCTAAGCATCCCAATTGCAGGTTCGACGGTCCAGGAGGGGGAGCCAGAAGATGCGCTGACTGGGTCGGGGGGGAGGAGTCTACAGAAGGTGAGTCGGGGGAGAGATCGAGGGCCTGCGAGGCTTCCAGAGAGAGCCCCTCCGCGGCCTTCCCCTGGGATGCGACATAGGGAGGAGGTGGTTATCGGCCTGCAAGAGCATAAACACGACGACAAGGTGTGTGACCTGGTGGCCAGCAGAAGTTGCCTCAAGTTGGAGAGTGCTATCCTGAGTGAGCCCTGGCCATCATGGCTGCACCGGGGAAGGTTCTTCAACCTGTAGACGGGGACAGGATAAAACCATAGTCGCAAAATCCAAATGACGACACGGATATAAGCCAAACGACGACGCAGAGAGGAGTGCATAAATGCACTCTCTGATCTCTGTAATGCGCATTTAAATCGATGGGAGGGTGACGGGCTGTGGCACGAGCCCGTCACGTGGCTCAGTGCCATGGTGGTTGATGCCCTTCCTCTCCCTCCGCCACATGTCGTGCACTAAAACCCCATCCAGGGGTTCAAAATCACAAATTGAGAATTAATTGAAAACACTATAAAAAGTTAAAATAAATTTATTACTATAATATTTAAAATATTATAATAATGATAAATTATATAAAAATCATTTGAAATTTTTTAAATTTGGATAAAATTAAAAATATCTCTAATTCGATTCAATAATGTGAAGAATATACTCTGATAGGGTTTTTAAAGGTTATAGTAAATATTCTACAAAATGATTTTTTTCTTACAATATTTTTGGACTATTTATCCGAAGTCTTGCACATTTACATAGCCAAATTCCCACTGAAAAAACTATTTAATAGAACAATTAGACAAAAGTTTTTTTTAAGTGAGCACAAAACATATCACTGACAATACACAGTCATTTCATACGGGCTATGTTCCCCATGGCTCCATCTGGCTGTGTTGTATTCTTCCCCGCGCTTCCCAGCCCACAGATCAATGACACCAGTCCTTTTTGACAGGGTCGTGAAGGGAGAGGATTTATCAACTCGAATCCAGCACAATAAAAAAATTAAAAAGAGTAAATAAAGCGTTGCGTTGATTAGATCCAAGGTCCAATCCGTTTTTCTCTGCTTATGCCGAAGACTGCCAAAATTAAGAGCGAGCAAAATAAATTCAGCAATCAGCGAAATGCGGGGTGGAGAGCGAGCGCCAGGCTCCCGGCCGAGTCTGGATAAGCCCTTGGAAGAGCTGACAGAAGAGGATATCTTCCAACTTACGAGGGAAGATTGCCGTCGCTACTTGAAAGAGAAGGGTTTGTATGCAATACTATCATACTAATTTACTACACTGCAAATCTGCTTACTCTACAAACACACAAGCACAGATTCTGAGGCATATATTTTCTGTTTCAATCAAATAGGAATGCGTCGACCTTCCTGGAATAAATCGCAAGCGATTCAGCAAGTTCTTTCTCTCAAAAGCCTGTTCGAGTCAAAGCCGAACCAACAGTCAAAGAAACCCTCGAAACATAAGCCTGCGACGCTCCAGTTCGAAACCGCTAGGGACTCTACTTTTGCTCAATCATCTGTCTCGCAAGAACAAAGTCTCGTAAGCTTGATCAATCACCTTCCCATTCAAGCTTCTAAACGGGTCGGTGAATGCGATATTTATGACCATTGTACTCGTTTTCTTTAAAATTCTTGCTGAATTGTCTCTTTATGTACGTTTCAGGGGTTTTCTTGGAGCAAAGAGGTGCTCGATAAAGGTACAGCAGAAAGACAACGTTTATGTTCAGATTCACAGGAGGCACATGAGATTCCAAGATTAGGAAGTAAACCCCCTCAGTCCAATACAGAAGGTAAGAGATGTGCGCACGACGGCCATGGCCGAAAATCAGCGCAGCCCCTTGTTCGGTTGCCTGCAAATTTCAAGAATGATTGTAGTAATAGGCAGAGTTCCCACACCTCAGAGTCTCAGCCCGACACATTATTAAGGTATTTTACTTGTTCTTTTCGGAGACAACATAACAGGTATTTTAGTTGGATTTTTTTCATAAATATGGATCTGATTGATTGAAGATGCGGGCAATCAAATTCCTATCTCTTTTTTTTTAATGGTCTTAATGCAGATCGGATTCATTTCAGCAGCCCACGGCTCAACTAACGATATTTTACGCAGGAATGGTGAATGTGTATGATGACGTGCCTCTCGATAAGGTTTTGAAATTTAGATTTTTGTTTTTAACAGTTTGGATTGGGTATATATTTATCAGAATCAGCAATCAGCTTTTTATTTGCAGGCACAAGCTATTGTGCGTTTGGCGGGCAACGGGAATCATATACCTCCTCCTCCTCCTCCTCCTCCTCCGTCGCCGCCTGTATCCAATGGTTTCGCTGTGCCGACTGGATATCCAGATGCTATATATGCCCGGCATTCTACAGCATATGCTCCAAGGCCAGCAATCTCTGTTCCAGATGTCCTAGTTTCCCCAGTTCCCAGCGGGTGGCACAGCGGTAATTACGAAGACCAATGGTTGACAAAAACTACTGTTAATGTTTAGCTGTGTTATTTTTTATGGGGTTTTTAAAATTTTTGCAGAGCTTCCAAAGTCAAGGAAGGCACGTGTGCAGAGATTTTTAAAAAGGCGGTTGGACAGGTCAATCTTTCTTTACTTACCTGGTTCATTAGACCCTATACTGTAGACGGCTTAATCAAATTTTGTATACGGCTTAGTGAAATTTTGAGAAGCTTTAAAAACAGTACTTTAATGTAATGGCGATTTTAACGTTTGATTAGGGGACTTTCAGGGGTCGATTGAAGGCTGCTTGTACTACTTCAAAGGCGCCGGCGCCGTCTTTTGATATGTACCTGCAAAATCCCCAATTAAATTTACAGAGGCACAGCCATAATAGGTCATTTCATTCCAGCTACTTTGGTCTGCAGCAGCAGCATCAACAACAACCAGACTACAATTTCAACCGACAAAAATGCACTGAATCTAGTGGAAGTGAGACGTCATCTCCGACAAGACCTCCACAAACCCCTCGCCGATCTTCTTCTTCCTCCCGTGATAAGGTTGTAGATCACATGACTTTCAAACATCAAAACGAAGGAGACAGATTCAACAGATGCAATCAAGATAAATGTTTCGATGCTCCATCTGAATAATCAATCTCAAATTATAATTTTCCCTGTCTCTCGAATTCTCCATCCATTGAGGCACCCATTTCTATATCTTGAGGATCAACTCACACTATTAAAATAAAGTAGTAATATTTTTGCGCTGGAAATGAATCCTCGTTTTTATTTTTCATCTTCATTCTTTCTTTCTGATTTTAAAATCAGATATGAGAATTAAAAGCTGGTAACTTCAGAAATTCTCTTTCACAGCAGCAGGAGAAAGCAACTGAAAGTATGAATTCATTTTTGGGTCCTGCTCAAGTTTGACATAAGTTTTAAATGCATAGAGAAAAGTTAAATTCAAATTTAATGAATGGATTATTGAAATGGAGAAGGTTATTTTATTTTTTTCTTATTATTTGAATTTGTTTTTACATTTTTAGGTTACAATTTAAGGGTTACGACAGAAAAGGAAAGGGTTACGATAGGTTAAGTTAAGGAAAATGAGGGAATAGAGAGGAGGTAACAGTTTCTGTTGTTAGTTTTAAATTTCTGATCAATCCAGAATTTTGATCGATTTTTTGAGCATCTGAGTTGGTTTAAAATGGGGTAAAACTTCTGGGGTAAGGTTCCAAAATGTATGGAACTTTGACTCATGCAAAACTCAAACTACCCTTAAAATTTTGGTTGGATTCAAGTCCATTTTTTTGTCTAAAAAGCTAAACTCTAGAGCCAAACTCAAAAGAAAGATTACTCCCTAGTTAGCCTACTCCTTATATATATATATATATATTTTTTTTTTTGTGGGTCTAATAGTTAAATAGTTAAGAACATGAATAGTTAAGAACATGTGTTTTTTCTTAAAAGATTACAGGTTCAAATCCAAAAAGGTTACAGGTTCAAATCCAAAGAATGTGTTTCTTCTTAATAAATCACAGATTCAAATCCAAAAAACATGTGTTTCTTCCTAAAAGTTTACAGGTTCAAATCCAAAAAAGATAAAATATATACACCTTCAATTTGATGTTTGGCTTTACCATCACTAAGTTAAAATATGTCTTCAAGGTCCACTATGTTAAAAGTGAGTTTTTTGGAACCTATTCTAGTCAAATTGTTAAACCCAACGGACTGTTTGCTGGACGGATCTACACATTCACTTGGTTGTTGACTTCTGTTTCACTTATGTTTGGGCGTGTACTGCACAACAAGTCACCCCACTTGTATTGAAGGCAATCCGATATTATATAACAGTTACCAAAGGAGAGCCACCTGGGGCGAATCTCATCATATCGCTTGTGGTGGGTGTACCGTGTAGTAACAAAAGGAGACCGATATTGAGTGAGTTGAGACAGTGGTAGTGTCCTACACTGGCAGGCTGGCCATATGGTGTCACAGGAGCAGAGAAATCATCCTTGCCTTACTGCTTGTCTATTTCTTCACTGCTGGGTTTAGTACACGTACGATATCCTGTGTCCCAAAATAAACGCTCAAGTCGTTCTCCAGTATCCACCGTTCACATTAAATAATGGTGTTTGCTCAAGTCGTTTTTCAGTGTCTACAGTTCACATTAAGTTCACATTAAATAATGGTGTTGGCTAAACTTAATTTTGGACAAAATCTCTATTTTTAATTGTTTAAATTGCATTTTTGAATATATAAATGGATTCAACTTATTGAAAATTCAAAATTTCTGGAACACTTGGATTATACAAATTTAGCCACTCAAATCTGCAAATCTAACTGTTCATCACCAAATTTAGAACAAAATCAAATGATAAAAATTACAACTAAAAATTTAAAATAATTAATAAAATTATACATTCAATTATTATTATTGAAATTGCAAAGTCAAAATAGATTATAAATTTAACATAACACTAAATCAATCTATACATTCATAAATACAATTTAAATAATGAAAAATTAAAATTTCATTAATTAAATTGCAAAAAAAAACCTCAAATTTACTTTGCCTAAGATGATCAATGATCACATGAGAAAGGCTGCACGGCTGCGACTTGAAAGTCGAAGTTGTGGGGGCGAAAATCATCCACTCCTCACAAATCCTAATCATTTTCCAAACTTTGAAGTGACATTATTTCAACTTCAAAGGGCGTGCTACCCAGGATTCCTGAAGATGGATTACTTTTACCGTTGGCTGTTCGATGGGTCTGTGGACGGATAAATGACAGTGGTGACCACTGACACTACCGTATTTGACATGTGTTAATTGCCCTTAATATCAATTAAGAGTAGGGACTGGAGACTGGACAAGGGAGATGGAGACCCTACCCTATATGAGGTCGGTCACATGCTAGGGAGCACAATAGGACCACGCCCTTTATGCATATGTACGGCGGTGGCCCGACATTTTGCAGCTGTCTCCGTCAACTTCACAACTGAAGTGAAATGATACAAGGCGACTCCCTCGACTTCGTGTCCTTCCCCATTCTCTCTCCAGGATTCCAATCAGCCATTGGCATAGGGCTGGAATTTCAAAATTAAAGTGTATGTCAATGATTTTGATAATTTGATGATTCATTTTGATTTGATAGTTTTAATTAAGAAAGTTAATTGATAAAAGAAAATTATAATCATATTTGATATTTGATAGATAAATAACTTTATAATTAATAATTTGTTCATTAAATTTCATCTTTACTCATACATACTTTTTTATTTTTACTTTTTTACACAACTCTACCCTTCAAGCGAGTTATTGGTTTCCTTACTTTCTTTATAATTATATTTAAAAAAACAAATCATCTTATAATAAATAATTTGCCCATCAAATTCCATCTCTTTTCACACATACTTCCTTATTTTCACTTACACACATAGCCCCACCTCCTTCCTGCTCCCTCTCCCAACTTTGAAATTCTTATTCCCACCATTCCTATGCGTGCGCCCACAGCCATTTTCGATATCTTAAAGAGTGCAATAATATAGTGTGAGTGGGGAGTAAGAAATGGGAAAATATTTCGAATTAGGTATACGTAGTGTAGTGCATGATGTATGACAATTAAACTTAAGAGATTAATATTTTCAATGATAACATTTGTGAATACACTTAATTTTCTGAAAAAGTTTTTATTATTTGAATTATAATTATAATATTGGTGGTCAAAAAGGTTATCATAATATCCAGGAATTGAATAATTTTTTTTTTGGGTAACCAACGTATGCATTTAACTTGGCATTAATTAATAGGGTAATTTATTTTGTTAAAATAAAAGATTAGAATCCTATAAAAATGATGATTTTTTATTTTTATTTTTTAAACAATTTTATTTGGATTTTATTGGTCGGAAGTGTGAGGTGACTAGGATTTCTCAATTTTTATTATTATTTTTTTAATTGTAATCAAAGTATGCATTTAACTTGGCATTAGCTAGTAGGGTAATTTATTTTGCTAAGATTAAAGATTAGATTCCTATAAAAACGATGATTTTTTATTTTATTTTTTTAAACGATTTGTTTTTGGTGTTTTATTGGTTGGAAGTGTGAGGTGACTTGGATTTGTCCATTTTTATTATTTTATTTTTTTAAACGATTTGTTTTTGGGGTTTTATTGGTTAGAGGTGTGAGATGACTTGGATTTGTCAATTTTTATTTTAATATCGATTGTTTTTTAATTTTTTAATATATAAAAATATTAATGGTATTAGCTTGAGCATTTTTTTGGGAATTTTGTTGTATTAAATTGTCCCTAATTGTCTGTGGCATGAACCGTTTGGAGTTGGGTGATTTTACATGTCGTTGGGACCCTTGTGTATTCAATTCTCCTACCAATGGGTGATTTTACATGTCATTGGGACACTCGTGTATTCAATTCTCCTACCAACAAATTGTCAACAACGTGAAGTATTAAATTCACCGATCAATAGATCATCGGTGCCGTGAATTTTTGCATTTGGTTGATATTATGTGTCGTTGTTGAAGCACGAGTGCCATATTTCTTGTGTAACTGTGGAGGTCTTACATTTATTTGAGGCTC
>JZKD02S1202432.1:373574-393316 GCA_000966675.3 Picea glauca
CCTTCTCTTTCAAGTAGCGACGGCAATCTTCCCTCGTAAGTTGGAAGATATCCTCTTCTGTCAGCTCTTCCAAGGGCTTATCCAGACTCGGCCGGGAGCCTGGCGCTCGCTCTCCGCCCCGCATTTCGCTGATTTCTGAATTTATTTTGCTGGCTCTTAATTTTGGCTGTCTTCGGCATAAGCAGAGAACAACGGATTGGACCTTGGATCTAATCAACGCAACGCTTTATTTACTCTTTTTAATTTTTTTATTGTGTTGGATTTGAGTTGATAAATCCTCTCCCTTCACGATCCTGTCAAAAAGGACTGGTGTCATTGATCTGTGGACTGGGAAGCGCGGGGAAGAATGCAACACGGCCAGATGGAGCCATGGGGAACATATCCCGTATGAAATGACTGTGTATTGTCAGTGATATGTTTTGTGCTCACTTAAAAAAAAAAAAAAACTTTTATCTAATTGTTCTATTAAATAGGTTTTTCAGTGGGAATTTGGCTATGTAAATGTGTTCTATTAAATAGTTTTTTCAGTGGGAATTTGGCTATGTAAATGTGCAAGATTTTGGATAAATATCCCAAAAATATTGTAAGTAAAAAATCATTTTGTAGAATATTTAGATTACAATTTTTAAAAATCTTATTCGAGTATATTTTTTACATTATTGAATTGAATTATATATATTTTTAGTTTTATTCAAATTTAATTTTTATATAATTTATTATTATTATAATATTTTAAATATTATAGTAATAAATTTATTTAAACTTTTTATAGTGTTTTCAATTAATTCTCAATTTGTGATTTTGAAAATTAAAACAAAATTATAATAACAATGCATTAACCAACCAAACCAACATTTCACTATTCTTCCATCTACATACATATATTTAACATCCTAATTAACACTATTTTTTAAAACAATATCATTATATTTTATACATACGCTTAATATCCAAATTAGCATTATATGTTTTCTCCAAACTATTTTTTTAAACAATATCATTATATTTTATACATACGCTTAATATCCAAATTAGCATTATATGTTTTCTCCAAACTATAAAAATGTAACATATTTAAAAAAAATAAAAACAAGTGCTTCTATGTATTCCAAAACGTACCATTAAACACAATTGACAATTCATATAATTGAAGATCGATGCATGAAGAATTAAACACTTCCACACCTACCAATGGTAAAGTGTACTTGGCATAAAGGTTAACAAAAGTTGATGTAACCTTAAGAATAAGCCCTTATTATTATTATTGCTTGTGTTGGTACCATGATAGGAGATGTGGTATTGTTACCATAGTTGCTTCGAAAATGTGGTGTGGTGTGCCCCACCTTATTAGTATGGGTCTACATATGTGTAATGAGGTTGACATTTGAACTATCTTATTTGTTTTCCTTCTATCTTTTTTGAATGACATTTTGATTCTTTAGTAGTAAGTAGCTTAGGTAATTGAAGGGGGCTGACAAGGATGATGGGATTAGTCGTTGTCATGGGATTAGTCGTTTCCCAAAACAGCCTGCTCACCTCATTGAATATGGAGTAATCTAAAATATTGAAAACTATGTTGCATTAAGTAACTAGTTATGATTGGGATTGAGTATTTCCCATCTCTAAAATAATGGTGTATTTTTTCAATGATGAGTAAAGAATCACCTTCATTATCAATTATTTGATGTATATTATTTGATGTATATATAGTTTGAGGTTTGTAGGTTTTTTTTTTTAAGGTTGGGATTTCATTATTATTATTATTTATATGAATTAGTTAAGTTTAATTTGGTTTAATATGTTTTAATGTAAAATGTATTGTTTTAATGTGTTTTTATAATTATTTAATTTAATAGTCATGATTATGTTTTAAACATAAAGTGATATAATGGTATATATATATTTTTTGATAGTAAGGACATTTAATTTGTGACTTAACATTTAATTGGTTCGTGATTTATATTTAAAAATTATGGAAAGTCATTTATTAATGATTTATTGTTAAGAGAGTTGTTCATGTAAATTATTTTCTTTTACATTAATATATTGCCTCAAGTGGTCATGTTGGTTGGGGTCATGGAGTATTTTCCTCTTTGAGTGTTTTAATCACGTATACATTAGAATTTTAATCTTTGATCTATTTCTGTGAGAAATTGTCTTAGGTGTTCAACCTACATGGAAATACTCTATTTATCAAACAGAGTATCAAATGTCCTATGAAAACCCACTCTTGTTGTTGATCGATGTCTCGAACATGTGTCATTATATGCAACAAAGGACTTTTGGATTCTATTCTAGATATGTATAGGCCAATTGAACTTCTCAAACACATCCAAAGCGTCATTTCTAGTTGGAAACCCTTTTTGCTTCAATAAAAAAGGTGTTTGTCTATCCAGATGTGATTATTTATATCAAATTTAGTGATATATAGTTCATTAATTATTATTATTATTTTATTTTATTTTATTTTATTACATTTCCAAATTGCTTTCTTTTGTATCTGTGTATACATTTTGCATTATGCCTTATGGGATCTTGACAAATCATAAACAAGGACGAAAGTGCTTTCTAATTTGCATAAGTTTTTTTCCCTACTTCTTGAGTGATCTCGACAAACCAAAAACTGAGAAGAAAAGTTTCATTTTCTAGGTAGATTGACCGAAATCTAACCTTAAGAATTTAAAGTTTCATTTTTTTTTCTTCTAGAAATTTCCTTGCTTCATGTGCAGTGGTGTTTAATTTTTTTTGCAAACAAAAGCAAGGTTTTCGAGTAAGCACACACTTCAATGAGGATGTGAATAAAAAAAAAAAAAACAATTGTTCATTTCTAACAATTGTTATATTTTTTTGTAACATCTCACTCTGTTGAAAATTACATTATTGAAATAGAGGTTCTCACTTCAAGTTTTTCCATTTCTAAGTTACTTTTTAAAAAAGTGCATGCAAAATGAATTATAAAATAACTTTATTGTAAAGTGCATTTCATGGAGTGGACCTCTTGGTCACTTCACTTGAGCATCCAATATAAAAAGTACAAACCCTTATTTTCTTCAAGAGATAAATAATTGTTATTCATTATTAGTTGGCATGTTCCTAAGATACAATGAGCATGCACATAAGTATGTGTAGGGGTCATAAATGGTGTCTTTGGCAAGGGGCGTGACTTATCATTATTACATATTAATGATACATTACATAATAAGTGTCCTATAACTATTATTGCATGATATTTGATTTATGACTATTATGACATGACATTTTCTTTATGACTATTATGATATGATATATATTTGTTAGATTATGATAATAAATGTAATATACCTTAGGTATATTACAAGTCTTTCCCTCTTAAAAATGTTTTTTCCTCAAAGCATAGGCAATAAAAAAAATTATCCCCATAGAATGAACAATCCTTTTGTAACTGTCATTGATTAGTTAAGTTGGAGGACATGGGGTGATATGACATTCTAATCCTTGAAAAATATTGGTGCATTGAAAAAGGATCAACCCATCATAAATCAATTATTTTCACTCTTAATCTTTGATGGTTGATTACTGCATAATTTTCTTTCCTTTGATTCCATGTATTGTAATTGTAACCTCTTCAATTTGTGGTAATTTTTAGACTTGGATAATCTCCTATTGAATAATGGTTTTGAGATCTGCCCTATTCTATGAATATTGTTGAGCGATCCATTTTCTTTCTTGATAATGCTAATATTGATCTTCTTGTCTTCCTTGAAACTTCCTTGGAAATGAGGGTGTTAATATGGTTTCGCATGTCATAGTTTTCCTTCATTTTGCAGACCCATTACAACAATCTTTTTTCTAGAGACAATAACATTCTCTATCCTCTTTGTTTGGTCTTTGATTACTCTAGCCTCGAAGATAATACCATTATGTTTGACATTTACATTCTCCAAATGAAGTTCAACTTCTTTAAGTATCTTTTGATGATATTATTGAATCTTGTCTTTTTTCTCCTTTTTAAGCTACAATGTGATCCCTTCTATCAAATTTTTACATCCTCAATTCTAGATTGAATTTATGATTTTACCTCATTAGTGTTTAGGGGTTTTCCAACCCTCTTTCATTTTTCTTCTTCAATTTTTGTGGCAATATCTTCATCCCTATTATTTGATTTAGACTCATGTAAATGTGTTTTCACCTTCTTAACATCATTAAGAAGTTATTGATTATTCTTGTGCAATATTTTGATTTCTTCGTCTTTCTTTTTCAATTCTTCCTTTGACTCATAATTTTCCAACTTTCCTTTGCTATTATTTTCTTTTTTTAATTTCTTAATCTCTTTAGTGAGCGATTCATTAAGGAATTGATCTTACACAATTGATCATTCGTGTTCTTAATATATTTTTTTAATTCATGATCATTTTTCTCCAACTTGGAAAGTTTTTCTTTAGCTTCATTGAATTCATCTTTAATTTTATGCATCCCTTCCATTTTTAAGTCCTTCATCCCTTTTG
Source organism: Picea glauca (assembly GCA_000966675.3). Taxonomy (NCBI): domain Eukaryota; kingdom Viridiplantae; phylum Streptophyta; class Pinopsida; order Pinales; family Pinaceae; genus Picea; species Picea glauca. The sequence goes on from JZKD02S1202432.1 coordinate 378,059, forward strand.
TTAATGTTGCTTTATCTATAATTTCAACTTTTGGAATTTCTTCCATTGATACAATTTCATTGATAACAACATTTATTTTTTGCATGTTGATTGAATCGATGTTAGTACCCTTATCCATGGTTTGTATTTTTTCTTGTCTCACCTTCTCATTCTTGAACTTCTTCATTTTTGTGAGTAGAGTTTTATTATGATTTCTTAAATGAGAAATTTCATTATCTTTGTATGATAGTTTTCTACTATTTTTTTTTAGTCTCTCTTTTGTGAGTGTTTTTTATATTATTATTTTTTTTACAGGTATTTTATATGTTGTTAAAATTTGTGAATTTGTGTATCTTGTTTCTCCACTTTCCTCCAGGTTTGCACAATTCTTCATCTTTTCTAATAAGGGTTTTGTTCAAATCTCTAATTTTCCCTTCTAAATCATCATAATCGTGTTGTTGCGATTCCTTGTCATATTGGATTATAGCATTTTGCATATGGTCTATATATTCCAATTATGGAACCTGTGTGCACAACTCGACTATGAAATCCTATAACGTGATCTTGTTTTCCTCATAAGAGAATGTTAAGAATTTATTTTTTATATTTAAAATGAATGTCCCCAATATTTCCATCTAGTTAAAACCTATAATTATTTCAAAAATATCAAAACTGATAAAATTTGCAACATTGAATTGGGATACAACTTTATAATCATCAGTCAATAGTTGTAACTCTTGAATTTCAAATTTAGCCTTGCCATAAATGTCTTCCCTTAGGAACATACTTTAATTTGGAATTAACAATTGATTCGCCAAGTTCACATCAATATAATGTTTTACTTTGTGTGAGCAAATAACAATGATAATATCATTTCTTTGAATAGTCCCTTTGAGTTTTAATCATCCAAAGGCCATGATTGAACTTCTTATCTTAGAAAACATGCCTTCCTTCTCTTTATTAAAAACAATTTTTTTTAATATATAACACAACTTCAATTGATACCTCTTTATAGGTCTTAAATAACACCTTCAGTTTGAAAGATAAATTTAGTTTTAAATAATGCACAACTTTATAACTCTTTATATATTTTTTTCCACCAAGTTTTGATTTGGATTTAAAATAATGATTGACCTTATCTTTTATCCTTTACACTAGGTTTTTTCCTTCACTTTTAGGTTTCTGTTTTCACTTGATTGAACTAAGGGATTAATTTTGCAATCTTTTAATTGAACCTTGGAATATATTTTTAATACTAATATTTGACCTTCTTAAGAATATATCTTAAGACTTACATCCTTTATCTACTTTAACAATAAATCTCTTATAAACTTTTAATATTTCACTTTTTTCTATTGTTTTCACATTATTCACTTTTACATGAATTTTTATATACTTGTATTACCTCCATGACTTCTCACATTGTCTAAAATTTGTTTTATCCTCTATGTAAAGAGAGATTTGTATTTCATTTTTTATTCCTTTATGAAAAAATTATTCCATGTGTGTATGTGTGTGTATTCCAAATATATCCTCACAAAAAACCCTCCGAGTACTTCCCCATGATCCATGGATGGTAAACGGGGTAAATCAACGGCCTTGATTACAGAGCCTCACCCAGAGGGGATCAAGAGAGTTGAACCCATGACCTCCCCAACTAATCACTAGGGGAGAGATCTCACGTTTGGCTCAAGACCACTTGAGTTAACCCTCGAAGAAATGTAATAAAAAAAAATCGAAGTTATTTAAAATACATGTGAAGAAGTATCAATTCCATCAAAAGATTCCATAGTGGATGAATTTTTCATGGAGGAATAGATACACACACACACACACACACACACATATAAACACATAGACACATATATAATATATATCTGTGTGTGTGTGTATTCCTCCATGCCAAATGCATCCACTATGGAATCTTTTGATGGAATTGATCATTTTTCACACGTACTTTAAAAAACTTACAAGCTTTTCCTTTTTGTTATGTTTCTTACCATGTATGTGGAAATTAACTTTACTTATTGCCAGGTACTGAATCTTTGTTTGACCTATACTTCTTCACGTGCATTTCAAACTTTATTTTTTAATTATATTTTTTTTATTATGTATGGGGCAATTGACTTTACTTATTGTCAACTATGGAATCTTGTTTGACTTATACTCCTTCATGTGCACTTTAAAAATACTTGGATAGGTTTTTTCTAGTATTTTTACTATCAAATATTTTGGGCCACAAACCTGAAAAATTATTTGCAAAACGATTTTCTTCTTCTTCTTCTTCTTTTTTAAAAATGTCACTGAAAAAATAAACTTGATCAGAGATCAATGAGACATTCTCTCTCTCTCTCTCTCTCTCTCTCTCTCTCTCTCTCTCTCTAAAAATGCCATTGGAAAATAAAATTGATCACAGATCAATGGAACAATAAAAAAAAATATACTTGACCACATGCCAATAGGAAAAATCACTCTAATAGCAATTGGAGTGAACCTCTTAGTCACTTCACCTAAGCATCATGTTGTGGCCACAACAACCCCCCTTTAATTTTTCTTTTATAAGTGAAAGGAGAGCCCGCCCCCCCTCCCCCTCCTACTAAAATTTGAACTCTAATGACTAATTATCTACTACTATGAGCCTAATAATTATTCTTTACCAACCTTAAGAGAGTTGAGGGTTCAAATATTTATTGATGACTACCTTTTATGGAGGTTTGTTAATCCTTTTGATCTTATACTTTCAAATGTTCTTCATAATGTTTTTTGACTTATGATACTTCATTGATATTTGTATGATGAAATTGACAAGTTGTCTTTGGGACCTTTTGTATGTTTCAAAGTATTTGATGATCCTATATGACTACATAGTTTGATGTTCTATTTTATGCCTTGAATGAGTTTGCTTCCGAGGACTTTCTGAATGGATGACTTAAATGAATAACTTATATGCATTTTGCATCCTCATGCTTGCATGTTGTATCTGATGTCATCATTTATGCTCAAGCTCTCATATGTTAATCATATTCTTCAATTTCAAATTCATAACTAGAATCACAAGATCATTAATTATTTCTATGATTTTGAGATTACATACATTGTTGGACAGGAAGTTTTGGATACAATGATTGGAGAAACACCTAAGTATAAGGAAAGTGCGTAGATGGAAGAAAGTGCACAGATGGAAGAAAGTGTGCAGATGAAAGAAAGCGTGTAGGAGGAAGACAACACACAAATAGAAGAATAAAGAAAACGAGCGAGAGAAGGACGATAACAGGACATTCCTAAAATAGAAGATCAACGAGAAAACAACATGAAGTGAAAAAGCATAAGAAATCAATCAAACAACCAATTAACTGAGTTGGCAATGCATTTTAAATGGGTTATTTTTGGGATAAATAGACTAGGGTTATATCCCTAGATTTTGAGTATAAATATGTAACGGGATGGGAGTTTAGAAGAGGAGAGAGAAGCGAAGAAAGAGAGAGGCGAGAGGCAGAGAGATATTATGAGTGAGTCATGAATGTGATAGTCAGTTGGTAATATGAAAGATTAATAAAGAGGGAGTTTAGAGATGATATTGTGTCTTGTGGTATCTATTTGTCTATGTGTGCTTATGAATTATGTGGTTATGTTTCATAGACTAGACTAGTCTATGGATGAATTGTGGCGTAATATTCATGAATATAACTATGAAGAATCTACGTGATAATCAGGAATATGTTAAGCAAAGGAATCTGAATCATAGAAAGTAATACTAATTAGAGATAAATCATAACAAGGAAGAATGAATCAGTAGTCTCTCCCTTTTCCTTACTATTGCAAAAACCTAGTTCTTGCAGTTCCAATAGATACCTTGGGTGAGACTTCATTTGCACAAGTAGGTGATGCTGAAAGGGTTGGTGTCTAGTGGGTTTGTTGGTCATAGATAAACCAAACCTTGGATATTACAACCTGTGCACAAACAAGTTCGATCCAATAAATGGTTTTGTTTTCGGGACAAGGAAATTGCGATTAGGGGAATCTTTTGGAGGTTGACTAAGAAGGAGATCACAGACTGGTTAGAACGAAAAGAATGGGAATTTTCACGACAATAGAACATAAACCCATGGATGAGTGACAAGAAATGGATGCAAAGGTATGCATTCACCAATCTACATGATGATTTATTTGGTGAGTTTCCAAAAATTATGACCGAGTGGCTAGAAATGTTAGTAGAAAAAATAGGAAGGTTTAGTGTTGTAGTGCCGAGGATTTGGAATCCTAAATTGGTAAGACAGTTGAATTCGGTATGGAACCCAAATAATCGAGCAATTAATTTTTGGTTGGATAGTGTACTAGGGGGGTATGTTAGAGAATTTGGAGTAGATTGTATTTGATCATACATTGTTGCAAAAAGAGACTTTTTCAAAGGTCTGTGTGAGAGGTTCTTGAAATCGTTAAATACGTGGATAAAAAAATTTTTACGTGAAAAACACATGACAATAATGAATTTTGACTGCTAAAAGGGATTTGTGCACACAGGGGGAGTTGGAGGATAATAGGAGGATCGTCTGAGAGAAGGAAGAAACCAATGAAAAAGGAAGGAAGAGATTGAGGATGCAATAAGGCAGTATATCAGAGGAAGAGTATGAGTTTGGAGAGTTGCACAAAGGAAGGAGGTAAAAGAGGAAAAATACTAGCGTTGGGAGAGAAGAGAAGAACAATGAGCTAGAGGAAAGAGAACCTTCTGCATTGGCCCAAATCGTGGAGATACCATATATAGGAGGAGAAGAAGAGGAGTTGCAGTCCAGTCCAGTAACATAAAAGCTGGTAAATCCTACTCATATAGGATCCTGTGTTGAATCCACGACCCCATGTGCATCACCCGAATCAGAGATAATATTTGAAGACTTGTCAAAATCCATCATAGTTAGTCAAAGAGTACATAGTAGTAGTAGTTAGAATTGTGGGAGTGTTGTGCAAAGACAAATTCAAAATCAGAGTCCACTGGCATCACTAAGAGGAAGGACTACACAAACCAACATGGCGGGAGTAGATAATACCCTTAGGCTTCCCTAATTCAAGGGAGTGGGGTTAGATGATCCATAACAACACTTGTTTCTGTGCAAAACAATGTGGGCCACTAAGAACATACAAGATGAGGCTGTGAAGATTGCACAGTTAGCGACAACATTTAGAGGGTGTGCGCTAGTATGGTATATGAAGTTACAAGTATTATGCCTACAGGACAGGCTAGGTCTTTGGAAGAGATAAATAAAGCGCTACTAATGGAGTTTAAAAATACAAATTCATAGTCGTAATACATCACAGAACTGAAAGAGATCAAATAGGTACAAACATAATCCGTATGGGATTTCAATCAAGGATTTAAGGATGTGATGGGGAGATTGACTTTCCGAATTCCAGACCAACAACATAAAGAGTGGTTTATTTCCAGACTTCTACCACACATCTGAAGGCCCCTAATTCAACAAAAGGTTATGTCGCAACCCGAGGCTCTGAAAATTGCAATGAAACTAGAGGCATCTTTGATAGAAGATATTGGAGGAATGGCACAAGTTCAAACGCAATTGGTTTCATTAACAATTTAGTTGGTTGAGCTTACCGAGGGAAGGGAGAAACGAGAAAAAGTTTGGTGTACCAAATGTAGGATAGAGGGTCATCACAAGGACGAATGCCCAACATTCATGTAGTATTTAGCAGTTGGAGCGCCGAACCCACTACTAGAGGGGGATAGTGCAAGATATGTAAGAAATGGGGCCATCACCCCACTAAGTGTCCATTACTACATAATTATCATAGTACACCAAAGAACTTGTTTTCCAATTTTGGCGTCAATAGGACACGAAGATAAGGATTGTCGCACATTCAACCTACTAAGGGAGTGCACATCGGATATGTATCAAATCCAAGAAGATAATTCCTCCACAGAAAGGGGGGGTTGCACAGTATAACAATCAAAGAGTTTCCAACCAAGGAAACATAGGAAAATTTGGTAGAGGTCGGGGTAGAGGTACTTTTGGTAGAGGGGGACATTGACTGATTATCTATTATAACTGTAATCAACCTAGACACTTGGATTGTGATTGTCAAAATCCATGTATGACATGCACATATTATAGAGCATTGGATCACTCGATATAAGACTGTCCCAAAATAGCAAAAAGTGGAAGGCCATAGGAAACCCAAACCATAACTCGAATCATAATGTACATATGATATCAGCCGAAAGACGTAATGAAGGACCAAAAGTAGCAATTGTTATGCGTGGAGGAGGTAGAACAGGGCCTGATACGACGAATCAAGGAAAATAGACTGAGCATTGGGTAAGGAAGTCAATAGGGCCTATACCAACATTCAATCCATGAAAAGAGAAAGAGACATACCAAAGATCAAGAAAGTAAATACTTTGACAACACAGGGAAGCATCAACATCATCGATGCCTCATATAAAACATCACACTGTGCCAGAAAATCCAATTGTGCAAGTGAGTACACTAACAAAATTCTTAAAGAGTTTTGTAGAACTAATGAAAGATAGAACTGTGCTAAGTTCATTATATGATATGCTTTATCACATAATAAAAGGAAGAGAAACCCCTATCACACAAAGAATGGTAAACTAGGTACTGCGTAAGACCTGGAAGACCCGATTTACCATTCTCTTGCGCAGATTGGAGAGTATGATGTGGATAATGTCTATCTTAGTTATTCCATCATACCATGTCATGTCCAAACATTATATGATATGCTTGGTTTACCATTCTCTTTCACAGATTGAACCCAGGTATGATGGACTAACTAAGATAGACATGTTTATAAAATCATGTGAGCTACAAGTACCTAAACAATAGAGGTTGTTGAAACTAGATGACGTCTTAAAGGCAACTCTAGCTAGACAGTGGGATGCACACAGAAAGGGAATGAAATACTAGTCACAATGCAATAGATTAATGTAGATATGCTTTGGCTCTGAGTAAGTAGAAATTGCGCAAAAATACATAGGAGAGAGTGGTTCGGTGGATCATGTTTGAAAATGTAGGACAATATGGCACTCAGTACCATAAATAGAGTGGACTCACAAATTTATACACACCTTGGACACAATCCTGAAGAATTGATATTTATAATTAGAGATGTGCAAGGAGACAACAAGATGGGAAGAATTGACTCAGAGATTCAAAACCACGTTTACATTTGAACATGAATCTCCATCTATATATGCATTATTACAGGCGATATGAACAAAGATCTTCTTAGAGGTATATACAATGGAAATAGTACTAGTAAGCAGTGTGCATAAATCCACGATGACTATCCATAAGATATTAGAATGCTATAATGCAATGAAGGAGGAGCACGAGGAAGAGGATCCCAGGAATGTACAAATACCTGAGATAGAAGGATCACGTGCAGTAAAAGGGCCAAAGCTTGCATTTGTCGCCTACACACAACCTATAAAGATATAGTTGCTAAATATTGGGACATAAGAGAATATTAAGTTTGCACAAATAGAAGATTATTGGGAAGATGAGACAATTGAGAATGTTTGTAACACACCCACCATGGGGATAGAAAAATTTTCGGCTTTCTTTCCTTTCTAAATTCTAAGGAGCCTACCGCAGACCCTCCTTTCCCTTTTAAAGCCCTCATATGATCGACGACTATGACCACAGGCCTTATCGGAGAGGTGCTCGTCGACTTTCATGATTCGGGAAATCGTGATGCATGTAATTCCCTTTTCTCTCTTGTCCTTCGAAGGGCCGAAACTCGAAATGGATCTAACCACTTAACAAGATTAACAACAACTCGGATTAAGCCCTGGTATTCTACCCTTTGGGATTTTTCATACCAGGATTTCGTGATATGTGACGACAAGAGAACTTATCATTAGGTACCCCGGGTGTCGAAACACCGAAACACCATATATCATCCGCACTATTATTATTTCGGGGTTTTTCACTTCAGGTTTTCGGGACTGGCGCGTGCAAGAGAACTTGCCAATAGGTATCTCGGGTACCGAAATACCGAAACACCCAAGATTATCCGTGCTAAGCCAAAAACACCGATTCAATTCACACTATGCCATGTCGGGATTTCACAAATTGGGATTTCGCGATACAAGAGGACGAAGAGTCACCTTCTTTGATTTCCCGAGTACCGAAAAGCCAATACACCCACTATTCATACCTCCTACCAAAATTTGGGGTTTCGCGGATCGGAGATTCGCGACGTGCGCAGACAAGAGGTCTCACACCTAGATCTTCTGGGAGCCGAAACTCCGAAATACAAACTCTTAAACCTGCGCATCTATTTTTGGATTTCATATGTTGTAATTTCCCGAGTCGGGGATTCGGGACTTGCGAGTACAAGGAACTCACCCTTAGATATCCCAGGTACTGAAACTTCGAGATCCTATAACTTCTCCATACTATTATCATTTCGGGATTTCGCAAGTCGGGGTTTCGGGACTTGCGAGTACAAGGAAATACTCCCTTGGGTATTCCGGGTTTTGAAACACAGAAAAATCCTAACTCATCCACATGCCATCATTTCGGGTTTTCATGAATCAAGGTTTTGGGTCTTGTGAGTACAGGAGAACTCGCACTTAGGTACCCCGGGTGCCGAAACTCCAAAAACTCATAACTTACCCACACGCTAGCATTTCAGGATTTCATATGTCTGGATTTCACGAGTCGTGAGGACAAGGGTTCTTACCCTCTGATCTCCCGGGTGCCGAAAAGCCGAAACCCTTACCGGTCTCCATGTGTACTCTACAGTTGGATGGTCCAGGTACTCCCATGGGTCTTGGAATCGATGGTCCTGATTTCTTCGCTAATTACGAAGGTTAAAAAGGGGTCAAGGCATTAACGCTTGTGTTCCTTTATCCAATTTAACGATCGTAACAGACCTTAGATCCTCCGAAAGGATCTCATTCATGCATTTAGCAAGAGGAAGGGTATCCTGGGTACCGAACTTTCAAAACATCACAACTCATCTATGCTAGTTCATTTTGGGGTTTCGCTAATCGGGATTTCGGGACTGGTGAGTACAAGGGAACTTACCCTTAGGTGTCCTGGGTACCGAAATGCCGAAACATCACAACTAATCACGCTATACTCATTTTGGGGTTTCGCAAGTCGGGATTTCGTGCCTAGCGAATACAAGAAAATTGACCCTTGGGTTTCCCGGTTGCCGAAACACCGAAATATCGAGCTCTGAGAGACCCACTCTCTCTCGTGCAGGGTTTTCAAACTTAGGCCTTAAAGTCCTTCATCAAGTTCCTAGGAAGATTTCCACCAGGTTTTATGACTAGACTGAGAGGTCTTCTTAAATCCCTGAGTTGTTAACGTCTATGATAGATAATAAGCAAATTCAGGATTTTACCAAGGCGGTAGTCCTTTCAGGGAACTTACCCCGGCTCTAGAATGTAGGGGAACGATCCCAAAAGGGTGTCCCTGTGGGGAATCTATCCAGGCCAGCATGAGAGGTAATTAAGGGGAACAAATCTCCCGAGAGCAGACTTGAAAGTTGACTTCATTCAAATACATATATATATAAATATATACTTAAATCATATGTGGTCTTTCCAATATAAGCATGCAGCCACCATTTCTGATCAAACTCCATAAAGACAGTCTTATACATAAATCATTCATAATTTCACAAACCATGAGCATATATGTCAGAATATTTAAATTCAAGATACAAGATATAACACTTATCAGAAAAAAACCAGGTGTGATGCAACTGTTGAGAGGGGTGCTCGTTTCCACCCAATCGTAGGCTCAGCGACTCTGAATGGATTTACCACTAGCCACCCCTTAGCTAGACCACAATGCTTGAGACTCTCTATCTCGGTTCTTCCGCAACCGAGAACGAAGGTTACTCTCCTTCTTCTCTGTTATCGCTCACTCTATATTTTGTTCCCAGTTTCTTCTAATCTCTTTCCTACGATCTCCCCCTTGCGTCCATCCCCTCCCACACCTTTTACCCGCCTTTTCTTTTCCGACGAGGTTGCGTGTGGCACGAATTTCCCTGCGATGGTCAGGTCTGAGGCCTCCACGGATGGGCAGTTCACCCCCATCCCTCAATAACTCATGAGGAGCCTCTTCACCTACCATCCTGGTGAGTAATTCATTTCGGGGCCAGCGAGCCGCTCTTGGTTCTCCGGGCCAGTGAAGACCAAATACGGTTTGGTTCGGTGGAAGTTAAAGCCACCATTCCAGGTGCCTTCCACCACCTTTCTTCAACCATCGTGGTCTCTTTTTCAGCACATCCCCCTCTCAGCAGTCCTGCAACATATATTCATAACATTATTTACATTCGTCGACCCTTTATACTAAGGTCCATTCAAATCACACATTCACATCTTTGAGTTTGCCATAGTTCTTGGCCAGTATAGTTATTTTTATAGACTGGGGGAAACATGGTGTTACAATTCCCTCCCCCTTAAAGGAACATCATCCTCAATGTTCTATCTATCAAAATGACATGTGTGTACCGAGGTAAACAAAATCAAATATGCCTGTTTCATGGCATCCTCCATTTCCCATGTAGCCTCATTTGGGCCAAAATGTTTGCACTGCACCTTGACCTGTGCAATGGTTCGGTTTCGAAGCGGGGTTTCCTTTCTGTCTAGTATGCATTGAGGTTCTGGTAGGAATTCTCCCTCCGGTTCCACCTGGATCACAGACCAGTCAATTATATGATTAGAATCATGTAGATATTTCTTCAATAATGAAACATGGAAAACATTATGTTCTTTTACTGTGGGAGGAAGTGCTAGCCCATAGGCTATAGGTCCCACTCTATATAGAACCTCAAAGGGTCCACAATACCGAGGTGCCAACCTGGCACAAGGTCCCATTTTCAAAGAACTCTTCCTGGGCCTAACTCTGAGATATACATGGTCTCCCGTCTTGAACTCTCTTGGAGTTCTCTTTTGGTTGGCGTAACTTTTCGGTCGATTCTGAGCGACCTTCAGGTTTTGTTTTATCTGAGTCACTTGTTGTTCCATTTCTTTCAACATGTCGGGTCCAAAAGAAATTTTGTTTACGAGATTACTCCAACTGACAGGAGTGTTGCACGACCTACCATATAGGACTTTGAAGGGGCTCATCTTTAAGGATTCTTGGTAGTCATTATTGTAGGCGAATTCCACCAGTGGCAGGTAATCTTCCCACTTCTTGGGTTGATGCATTACATGCATTCTTAGCATGTCTTCTATTATTTGGTTCACTCTTTCTGTCTGTCCATCGGTTTGAGGGTGATAGGCGGTGCTAAACAACAATTTGGGCTCTAAACCCACCATCAATGATTTCCAAAAGTTGGAAGTGAATTTCGTGTCTTTGTCAGACACGATCTCTTTCGACATACCATGTAGTTTAAATATCTCCTTCACGAATACCTGAGCGATGTCTATTTCCTTGAAAGTCGACTTGATGGGGATGAAATGGGCAGAATTGCTCAATTTATCCACCACTACCATGATGGCGTCATTCTGTTTGGCTGAGGTTGGTAATCCGGTGATGAAATCCATGGAGATGGTTTCCCATTTCCATTCCGGGATTGGTAGAGGTTGTAATAATCCTGCTGGGTGTTGGTGTTCTGCTTTTACCTGTTGGCATTCTATGCATTTGGCTAGGTACTCAGCTATGTATTTCTTCAATCCAGGACAATAGAATTGTTTCTTGGTGGTCGTGATCATCTTCCGGTATCCTGGATGACCAATATAGGGTCTTTTATGTAGTTCATCCAGTATGAACCTCTTCAAGTCGTCATAATCTGGGATATACAATCTACTTCGGTAAGTGAGCAAGCCTCCTTCCATCATCTGGTAGTCTTCGTAATTTACCCCTGTGGGTTCTTGCTGTAGGTACGAGGTCACAGTCTGGATGAAGGGATCTATTTCTTGTGCATTTCTGACTCTTTCCTTGACATCTTTCTCGTAGGATCTCACCGCGGCTAGGTCAATTGTTTTCATGCTTCTGCTAAGGGCATCAACCACCCTATTTTCCTTTCCCTTAATATGTTTGATTTCAAAATCAAATTCGCTGAGGAGGGACATCCACCTATCTTGTCTGGCATTGAGCTTTGGTTGGTCAAACAGATATTTCAATCCACAGTGGTCTGTCATAAGTACAAATTTTCTTCCCAGGAGGTAATACCTCCACATTTTCAAGGCGTGCACTATGGCAGCCAGCTCTAGATCATGGGTCACATAGTTGACTTCGTGCTCATTCAATTTTCAGGATTCATAGCAGACCACACTTCCTCCTTGCATAAGGAATCCTCCGAGCCCTTCCTTACAGGCATATATGCACACGAGGAATTCAGATTCAATATCGACGATCTTCAACACGGGTGCATGGGTCAGTAGATGTTTCTGGGTCTGAAATCTTTCTTCACATTTTTGTGTCCACATGAATTTTGTCCCCTTCTTCTGGAGGGAAGTGATTGGACAACCAATCCTAGAGAATCCTTTTATAAATCTCCTATAGTATCCTGCTAATCCCATAAAGGATATGATATCCGAAACATCCTTTGGGGTAGGCCATTCCATGATAGACCTGATTTTGTCAGGGTCTACTGCTACTCCTTCTTCGGATAAAACATGGCTTAAGTAATGTATTTTCTTCTGGAAGAATTCACATTTGCTGAATTTGGCATAGAGTTGATGTTCTCTTAGCACTTGCAGCACAAGCCCAAGATGCTCTTCATGCTCTTCTTCATTCTTGGAGTAAATTAATATATCGTCAATAAAAACCAACACAAATTTGTCTAGGAATTTTCTGAGTACATTGTTCATCAAGCACATGAAAGTGGCAGGGGAATTGGTTAACCCAAATGGTACTACCACAAACTCATAGTGACCATACCTCGTCCGGAAGGCAGTTTTATTGATGTCTTCACCCTTGATTCGGACTTGATGGTATCCCGACCTCAAGTCAATCTTTGAGAAAATAGACGCACCCCCTAATTGGTCGAACAAGTCATCGATCCTGGGCAAGGGGTACTTGTTCTTTACGGTTACCTTATTGAGTTATCTATAATCTATACACAATCTAAGGGTACCGACCTTCTTTTTCACAAATAGGACTGGTGCTCCCCATGGAGACACGTTGGGACGGATATAGCCCTTATCCATCATTTCTCTTAATTGCAATTTGAGTTCAACTAACTCGAGTGTGCTCATCCGGTAGGGTGTCCTAGACACTGACACCGCTCCCGGTGCAAGTTCTATCAAGAAGTCTATGTCTCTTCTCAGAGGTAGACCCGGTACCTCTTCCAGAAACACATCTCTATATTCTCTCAGGGTAGGGTGGTCTTCGAGGCTTGGTTTGTCATCTTCAATAGTTTTCAACACCTGTATTGCATATAGGGGACATCCTTTTCGGCAATACTTTCTCATTTGCAGAGATGATATTTGTCTCACTGAGACAGTTTTTTGGATCCCTCGAAGGGTTATCCTTTTCCCTTCTTTAATTACACATTCTAAGGTTATATGGTAACAGTCCAATCTGGCTTTATGGGTGGCTAGCCAATCCATACCAATCAATAGATCATACGATCCCAGGGGTAATATGTTAAGGGTTTCTTGGGTGGGGAATTCACCCAACATTAATTGGCAGGTTGGTATGACCTCTACTACCCTTCTTTTGGTGCYAGTGGCTAACTGTACCAACCATGGCTTGGTAGGTTTTTGTGGCTGTAGTTTACACTTATCAACAGCCTTAGGGGCTATATAACTCAAATTTGAACCAGGGTCAATCAAAATAGACACTAGATGGTTGGAAATCATACCTTTTATTTCCACCACTGAAGCTTGGTGGTTAGCTTGGTTATTATCCAAGACTGCATAAATTTGTGGCACACTCCTGGCCACATCATTGACGGTGGTAGCTTCCTGGATGTTGTAAATTCTCCGACTATTCTGTTATCGGTGTGGACAGTCTCTCAGTAGATGTTCTTCTCTGCAACCCCAACATTTCAAAGGTTCTCTCTTTGGGTTATCAGTCTTTACTGGGGAAAATCCAGAAAGTTTATTTCCACTCAAGGAGGGAAAGTTCTGTTGGTGTACACTCCGGGCTAGGAAGCTCATCCTTGAGTTCTTTTTATAGTCCTTAAATCTTGGGGATTTAAACCCCTTTTTCTGGAATCCCGAACTATTCTTCTGCTTTCAGCCTTCACGAGGTTCTGTTCGATGTCCAAGTTGTCCATAACAATATCTTGCCTTTCAGATAGTATCTTCTAGGGTCTTTGGTTCGTCAAATTCAATCCTGTTCTGATAGTCCTTAGTTAGTCCACTGATGAATCGTTGCACCTTTTCCTTTTCTGCTTTTATGTAGGGTGCAAACCTCAACAACTCGAGGAATCTATTGACATATTCCTCTATGGTGAGTTGCCCCATTTTAAGTTCATAGAATTCTTTAGTTTTTTTGTCAAAATATTTTTCTGATAGATACTTCTTCCTGAAGTATTTCTCAAACCGTTCCCAAGACAGGTCTTCTTCGTGAATAACTTTTACATTCTTAAGGTCTTCCCACCAAATGGAAGCCTTTCCATTCAAGTTGAAGGTGGCTACTGAAGCCTTCAAATTTTCTGAGAAGTCATGGACTCTGAAATACTTCTTTAGTCCAAGCAGCCAGGCCTCTGCTTCCTCTCCCTTCTTTATTTCATTGTCAAAGGAGGGTGGTTTGGCCTTCCTAAATTCTTCGAATTTATGACCCTTGGAAAGATTTCGCTTCTTCTGTCTTCTTCAAGAATAAGAACTAGTTATGCTGCTAGAAGATCCCCCTGGGTCGCCAGCTTCCTTTCTAGAAGATTTGTCTGACGCTTGTCCCTTATCTCTGGGGTGGACCTTTCTCAAGGTGCTTCTTTCAGTGTGGCCACTGACATGACCATGTTTCTATGTCTCAGGTTCATGCTGCATTTTTCTTTGTAAGTCGGATAATCTTTGCAGTAAAACTGCATTAATTTTCGTTTATTTCTCTTGTTCTTTCATCATTCTTCATTGTCAACCTTGCAACTTTGTAATTCGACCATGAGGCTCCTCACATTCTCAGCCAGATATGAAAGGGTCCCTACCGCCCTCCTTTCATCAGATTCTTCGTCTTTATTGTGGGAGCCCTCCCCCACTTCATGGTGAGTCACCATTATATACGTCTGAAATTTCCCACGGCTGATCATTCGCTTGGGTGCAAAAGACAAACATTGGTTATTAATCAATATTTATATTTATTTATAACCAGTACATAATTCATATATATATATATA
>JZKD02S1202432.1:393597-411108 GCA_000966675.3 Picea glauca
CCATAGGCCTTATCGAAGAGGTGCTCGTCGGCTTTCGCGATTCGGGAAATCACGATGCATGTATTTCCCTTTTCTCTCTTGTCCTTCGAAGGGACGAAACCCGAAACGAATCTAACTGCTTAACGAGATTAACAACAACTCGGATTAAGCCCTAGTATTCTACCCTTCAGGATTTCACATACCAGGATTTCGGAATATGCGATGACAGGAGAATTTATCGATAGGTACCCCGGGTGCTGAAACACCATATCTCGTCCGCACTATTATTATTTCAGGGTTTCGCACTTCGGGTTTTCGGGACTGGCGTGTGCAAGAGAACTTGCCAATAGGTATCTCGGGTACTGAAATACCGAAACACCCAAGATTATCCGTGCTAAGCCATTTCAGAATTTCTCCTTTTGGGACTTTGCACCTAGTAGGTACACAGAACAAAAACTGTCCTTTGGGGTCTCGGGTACCGAAACACCTAAAATGTCGATTCAATTCACACTATGCCATGTTGAGATTTCACAAATTGAGATTTCGCGATACAAGAGGACGAAGAGTCGCCTTCTTCGATTTCTCGGGTACCGAAAAGCGGATACACCCACTCATCATACCTCCTACAAAAATTTAGGGTTTCGCGGATCGGAGATTCGCGATGTGCACAGACAATAGGTCTCGCACCTAGATCTTCCAGGAGTCAAAACTCCAAAATACAAACTCTTAAACCTGCGCATCTATTTCGGGATTTCATATGTTGGAATTTCATGGGTCGGGGATTTGAAACTTGCGAGTACAAGGAACTCGCCTCTAGATATCCCAGGTACCGAAACTCCGAGATCCTATAACTTCTCCATACTATTATCATTTCAGGATTTCGCAAGTCGGGGTTTCGGGACTTGCGAGTACAAAGAAATACTCCCTTGGGTATTCTGGGTTCCGAAACACCAAAAAGTCCTAACTCATCCACACGTCGTCATTTCGGGTTTTTGTGAATCGGGGTTTCGGGTCTTGCGAGTACAGGAGAACTTGCACTTAGGTACCCTGGGTGTCGAAACTCCAAAACCTCATAACTTACCCACACGCTAGCATTTAGGGATTTCATATGTCAGGATTTCACGAGTCGTGAGGACAAGGGTTCTTACCCTCTGATCTCTCGGGTGCCGAAAAGCCGAAACGTTTACTCGCCGCCACGTGTACTCTACAGTTGGACGGTCCAGGTACTCCCATGGGTCTTGGAATCGACGATCCCTATTTCTTCGCTACTTACGAAGGTTAGAAAGGGGTCGAGGCATTAACGCCTACGTTCCTTTATCCAATTTAATGGTCGTAACAGACCTTAGATCCTTCGACAGGATCTCATTCATGCATTTAGCAAGAGGAAGGGTATCCTGGGTACCGAACTTCCGAAACATCACAACTCATCTATGCTAGTTCATTTCGGGGTTTTGCTAATCGGGATTTTGGGATTGGTGAGTACAAGGGAACTTACCCTTAGGTGTCCCGGGTACCAAAACATCGAAACATCACAACTAATCACGCTATAGTCATTTAGGGGTTTCGCAAGTCGGGATTTCACGCCTGGCGAATACAAGACAACTGACCCTTGTGTTTCCCAGTTGCTGAAACACCAAAATATCGAGCTCTAAGAGACCCACTCTCTCTCTTGCAGGGTTTTCAAACTTAGGCTTTAAAGTCCTTCATCGGGTTCCTGGGCAGATTTCCACTAGGTTTTATGACCAGACTAAGAGGTCTTCTTAAATCCCTGAGTTGTTAACGTCTGTGATAGATAATAAGCAAATTCAAGATTTTACCAAGGCAGTAGTCCTTTCAGGGAACTTACCCTAGCTCTAGAATGTAGGGGAACGATCCCAAAAGGGTGTCCCTGTGGGGAATCTATCCAGGGCAACATGAGAGGTAATTAAGGGGAACAAATCTCCCGAGAGCAGACTTGAAAGTTGACTTCGTTCAAATACATATATATAAATATATACGTAAATCATATGTGGTCTTTCCAATATAATCATGCAACCACCATTTCTGATCAAACTCCATACAGACAGTCTTATACAGAAATCATTCATAATTTCACAAACCATGAGCATATATGTCAGGATATTTAAATTCAAGATACAAGATATAACACTTATCAGAAAAGAACTAGGTGTGATGCAACTGTTGAGAGGGGTGCTCGTTTCCACCCAACCATAGGCTCAGCGACTCCGAATGGATTTACCACTAGCCACCCCCAAGCTAGACCACAATGCTTGAGACTCTCTGTCTCGGTTCTTCAATGATCGAGAACGAAGGTTACTCTCCTTCTTCTCTGCTATCGCTCACTCTGTATTTTGTTCTAGATTTCTTCTGATCTCTTTCCTGCGATCTCCCCCTCGCGTCTGTCCCCTCCCACACCTTTTACCTGCCTTTTCTTTTTCGGCGAGGTTGCATGTGGCACAGATTTCCCCGCGGTGGTCAGGTCTGAGGCCTCCACGGATGGGTGGTTCACCCCCATCCCTCATTAACTCACGAGGAGCCTCTTCACCTACCATCCTTGTGAGTAATTCATTTCAGGGCCAGCGAGTCACTATTGGTTCTCCGGGCCAGTGAATACCAAATATGGTTTGGTTCGGTGGAAGTTAACGCTACCATTCCAGGTGCCTTCCACCACCTTTCTTCAACCATCGTGGTCTCTTTTTCAGCACATACCTCTCTCAACAATCCTGCAACATATATTCATAACATTATTTACATTCGTTGACCCTTTATACTAAGGTCCATTCAAATCACACATTCACATCTTTGAGTTTTCCATAGTTCTTGGCTAGTATAGTTATTTTTATAGACTGGGTGAAACAAGGTGTTACAATGTTGCATACTTGTTACGGGAATATTAGGACTTATTATCAACATCATTTTCATAAATGAAGGGGATAGCAGGAGACTTAGGTGAGATGAAGATTCCCCTGAAACATGGAGTAAGCCAATATGACAGAGGCCTTATAGGTTAAATCCACGATATAAAGAGAAAGTCAAGGTTGAAATAGACAAGATGTTGGATGCAAATATCATTGAACCAGTAGAAGAGTTAGAGTGGATTATCCCAATGGTGGTGCAAGACAAGAAGACGGGAGGAATTAGAATCAACATGGACTTGAGGAAATTGAATGATGCATGCTTACATGATCCATTCCCAACACCATTCATGGATGAAGTACTGGAAAACGTGGGAGGTCAGGAAACCTATTCTTTTAAAGATGGATTCTATGGGTACCATCAAATCAAAATCATGCAGGAGGATAGAAACATGACTACATTTGTGACAGAGTGGGGAAATAATCAGTATACAATTATTCCATTCAGATTGAAGAATTCCCCTTCGGTGTTTTCTAGGGTAGTAGTGGCAACATTCAAGGATTTCATCCATAAATTCCTGGAAGTTTACTTGGATGATTGGACAATGTTCAGTTTACCACAAGATCATATAGAAGTTCTTTGAATCATGTTAGATTGATGCAAATAATGTTGGATTTCGCTGAACTTAAAGAAGTGAATATTTTTCTCGTCGTTTGGAATTCTACTCGGACATGTTGTATGCAAACAAGGAATATTAGTTGATCTAGCCAAGATTGCAGTAATATTGGACTTGGAACCCCTAAAATCAGTCAGATAGCTGAGGGAAATGTTGGTTCATACCGATTATTACAAGAAATGTATCAAAGGATATGTGCATATCGCGACACCCATGGAAAAATTACTGAAGAAGGAAGCTAAGTTCCAATGGAATGAGGACTACCAGAAGGGGCTGGACACTTTGAAACAAAAATTGGTAACCACACCAATTCTGATATTTCAAGAGTGGAACAAGGAGTTCCATATACATGTAGATGCATCATCCATAGCATTGGGTGCATTGTTGTCACAATCTGGCGAAGGGGACATATATCATCCAATCGCTTTTGCAAGTAGGAATATGTCTATAGCATAAAACAATTATACAACTACAGAACATGAAGGATTGGCAATGGTCTATGCACTACAAAAATCTAGGCACTACTTATCGGGGTTCCACTTCAAGATGTATATATACCATTCTACATTAAAGTACTTAGTCAACAAGCATGTATTAGGAGGAAGAATATGCAAATGGATCTTATTATTTCAAGAATATGACTTTGAGGTCATCGTATAACCAAGGAAGCTGAATGCAGGACCAAATCAACTATCATGCATATTGATAGGAGAAGATGCAAGTAACTTAGATGATAGCCTCCCCAATGTGCAATTATTTTTAGTAAGAATGGTAGATGATTAATTTTCAGACATTGTGGAGTTTCTAAGTACTGGCATCACTCCCTCCAACATGACCGTTGTGCAGAAGAAGCAATTGGTAGTAAAAGTTGTAGATTACCATTTGATTGCAGGGAATTTATATAATTTAGGTGTAGATGGGATATTGATATGTTTTTTACTGGAACATGAAAGGATGATTATACTTGAATAAGCACATGACGGGATTTTTGGAAAACACTACGCAGGAAGGGAAACCATTCAAAAGATTTTATGCACAGGGATTTGGTGGCCTATGCTTCATAAAGTTGTGAACGAGTATTGTTAGTCCTGCGATGTATGTCAAAGAGTGGGAAAACCATATAGGAGATATGAAATGTCGTTAAATCCACAAATTACATTGCAATCATTTGATAAGTGGGAATAAGCAACACCAATTACTAATTGTACTATGGAGACTGTTGCACGATTTCTATTTGAGAATGTAGTCACGAGGTTTGGATGTCCGCATATATTACTTAGTGATCAAGGTACGCACTTTATAAACAAGATAATTGTTTCATTGACTGAGGAGTTTCAGATTCATCATCAAAAGAGTACACCATATCACCCTTAGGCCAATGGAACATTGGAAGCTTTTAATAATATCTTGGAGAATGTGTTGACAAAGATCTACAATGTTAGGAGAGATGATTGGGACTTACGAGTCCCTACAGTACTATGGGCTTACATAAATACAAGTAAGAATTTGACAGGACATACACCTTTTCGGTTGGTCTATGGACATGAAGTAGTGATGCCAATAGAGTTCATTCTACCTAGATTACACATTGCATGAATCACCGAGATCTTGGATACTAGCGTAATAGAAGAGATATTGGCAAAATTAGTACAACTTGAGGAGGACTGGTTCATGGTAGGATTTCATTGAGCAGGTATAGAAATCCAAAGAGAAGGTCGGGCATGATCGCCACATTAAACCAAATAAATTTCAAGTCAATGATCTAGTACTACTCTAATACAATAAGTATATGCAACATCTAGGGAACTTTGACATGCACTGGTTAGAACCGTATGTGATCCAAAAAATAACCAAGATGGGTGTTGCGCGGTTGGAAACCTTGAATGGAAAAGTTCTGGAAGGAATGGTGAATGGGATTCGGTTGAAAATCTATAGAGACAATCGACAGTCTGCGCAGTAATCTGGGTTGTGCCATAACCGATGTATTATATTAGCTATACCATAGTAATAAGAAAATCAAGGAAACCCAAATAAAAAGAAGAAAAAGGAAGAAAATCAAATAAAAATCAGACATAGGAGAAAGAAGAAAGGATTTTTTGTACCAAGGTAGCATAACTTGCACAAAAGTCATTCTCACCACATGTAGAAATAACACCGTGAAAAGTTAAGAGACAAGACTTGAATGAGACCAACTGCGCAAGATACATATGACACAACAAAGACTCAATGTGCAGTTTGGAAATGACAAGACTGTTCAAATTTGTAAAACATGGAAATGAGAGTTAGGTCGCAGGTGTGACAGGTCATAAAAGCGTCGTATAAGTCATAAATGGAAAAAGACACCAAAAATCTTGACAGATCAGTAGTACGAGGGATAAATCACACATTGTATTTTGTAATCAAGTACAATTATGGAACAACTCAACAACCACGATTATGGATTGGACAAGGAAGTTAAGGCAGGATGAGACATGTATAATGGGCACGAAAGCACAAAGACATAAAAATATTATTAAGTGTCAATCATTCTTGCGTACCAATGAGAGTGAATGTGAGCTACGAAGAGAGAACATGAGCGAACTAGAGAATAGAACATAGTAGAGCTACAACTTCTAGAGAACACACATAGTGCCAGTTCAGGAACCTGTCACCCAAGACGAATCAGGAAAGACCTTCTAACAATACCACCGCTTCTCCCAGGATGAGTAGGGAAGGAGATATGATTGGAAATATTGTTAGCCTCAAGTTTTTGGATCAAGACATTACCAATGAACAACCATTTTCGGAGCTAGCTAGGGAAAAATACACGGGTGTTGAGAACATATTAGATGGAGGATCTCGCATTGCTTCTAATGTAAAATTGTACATAGAATTCAATAGACTCAGTAACAGGTTCAGGGGTTACAAATGCTTCATGACAGTAAATGAGAAAGAATCGGATCAGGATCCCATTGAAAGAGAATTTTCCTGGAAATTGGCTTCTTATATGGTGCCCAAACCTAACCTGAAGGATTTACCAAGGGGCATAGGAAAAGAGGAGGATGGTATCGGGCTCAAGAAACCTTAGTGGATCATTGATATAGAAGACGATTACAAGAAGAGGAGGCTTAAAAAAATTAGTTCTCCCGATAGAAGCAATGTTTTTCCAGGGGCAATATGACCCTGAATATCTCTATCTGGACCTAGCCCGCTATTAGGCGGGAAGAGGCCTTCAAGAGGGAGAAGGTAGAAACTCTAAGGATTATTGCGAAGAAGCATAAGGAACATGAGGAGAAGGATAGGAAGACCATAGAGGAGATATCAACAACAAAGGCCTCAATTGTCAAAGAGGTAGAGGTCACTAAGGCTACCTCTCAATCCTTCATTTCAGCTTCGAAGAACAGGAAACAAGCCTGAGTGGCTCGGGACGCGCCATGAGTGAGTGTTGAGGGCTTATTGGACAGGAAGTTTTGGATACAATGATTGGAGAAATACCTAAGTATAAGGAAAGAGCACATAAGTAAGAAAGTGCTTAGATGGAAGAAAGTGCACAGATGAAATAAAGTGTGCAGGAGGAAGACAATGCATAGATAGAATAATAAAGCAAAAGAGCGAGAGAAGAAAGCATGAGAGAAGGAAAAAATCATGACATTATAGAAATAGAAGATCGGCGAGAAAGTAGCATGAAGTGCGAAAAGAAGAAGAAAGTAGTTGGACAACCAGTTAATTGAGTTGGTCATGCATTGTAAATGGGCTATTCTTGGGATAAATATACTAGGGTTTTATCCCTATATTTTGGGTATAAATATGTGATGGGAGGGGAGTTTAGAAGAGGAGAGAGAAGAGAGAGGCAAAGAGAGATTATGCGTGAGTCGTGAATGTAATAGTCAGTTGGTAAGATGAAATATGAATAAAGAGAGAGTTTAAAGATGATATTGTGTCTCGTGGTATCTATTTGTCTATGTGTTCTTATGAATTATGTGGCTATGATTCATAGACTAGACTAGTCTATGGAAGAATTGTGGTGTAATATTCATGAATATAACTATGAAGAATCTTTATAATAATCGAGAATATGTTAAGCAGAGGAATATAAATCACATAAAGTAATACTAATTAGAGATAAATCATGACAAGGAAGAATGAATCATCCATCTGTATCCCTTTCCCTTACTACTACAAAAACCTGGTTCTTTCAGTCTCAATAGATACCTTGGGTGAGATTTCATCTACACAAGAAGGTGATGCCAAAAGGGCGGGTGTCTGGTGGGTTTGTTGGTCATAGATAAACCGAACCTTGTGTCTTACAACCCATGCACAGACAAGTTCAAACCAACATACACGTATTGTTTATGACATTTATTTACAATAGTAGATTGTTTATGAAAGGTCGATATTATGGATGATTGTATTTGAAAAATGACTTCTTTTTATTTCTTCATTCTGCAAACAAACCCAACACTTATTCATAAGTTTGTTGAAGGAAAAGGAAAATAACATAATATTTATGACATGCTAGAAAGTATCTTCTTCCTTGCATTACATATTTTATTCTATTTATGGTTGGATGAGCAGGGTTGCAGAGTCATTGCCTTTACATGACCACTTCAGCCTTGAAATGCATATGGGAAACCCTTGGTATTCTTCCTTTGGACTATACTTCTCTCTATTAATATGTTGTCTACCATTTGAAGCCAACATTTAGTATTCAGAATTAAGCCTTGTCTTTTCCAAACCTTAGTTGAATTTATTGTTATCACTATTGCATTATTGTCTATTTTCACTTTCGTTCTAAGGCTTGAATGTTATTGTGTTTTACTAATTCACCGAGAACATAATCCGTGGTTAGAACCCTAACCCTAATTTGGAACCATAACCCTCATCTGGAACCTTCATCCTTAGCGGGAACTTGATCGTTGAGCTTACTTTATCAGGCTCCTCCCATCAAGAGATGTTTTACAATTTGCTCACAGTTTCCCCTGAGGTCCTGTTGACCAAAATTTGGTCATCTATATTTTCCCACTCTTAGATTCATAAAAAAAATGATATAAAAAAAAGACAAGTTTTGAACTATTATAAGTTCATTGTGTATCCCTCAGTGTCAGCTTCACCACACATTTTTTGGATCGGAAATCCGAGTTCGTATGCTCAAGAAATCTAGGCTCACATTCAAACACCCAATGAGCACTTCTTCGTTGAAATGGCCAAAGCCAATTTTATTGGAATATCTTGGAACCATGTCCATTGTATTGGATTATTTTTTGGAATACACCACTAATATTTTGGAATACACCTCTCAACACTTAGAAAATTTATTTCTTCCATATTCTCTTTCATAATCTCTTTCATCTCCTCTCTTATCTTTTTCATACTTACGATTTTTCTTATCCTCTCCTCTCACCTTACCCCGCTCTAGACACTCAACACTCAGAATTTTGGGTTCATTGGGTTCGCAGGTTATCAAACTTGTGGACTTACCCACTCCAGTCCCCTTACCCACCCCCTATTTCCATACTTAGTATAATTTTGTTGTTTTGTTGGATTAGTGGACTCATTCCCTACCCCCGCCAACCCAGTCACCCACCACACTCATTTTCCCCTCACTCCATACTTTTTTTTTTTCAAGTTTTCAGACTCATGGACTGACATTCGCTCACCATCTCACCTCCCTCACCCATGAACCCTCTACCTACAAACTACCCCCTAAATTTTTCTTACTACAAATCTCCCCTCCCCCCACTTACCCTTATGCCCACTCTCCCATACTTAACCATTTTTCCAAAGTCTTCGCCATTTAAACCATGGACCGACAAGAGCAGGACACAGGTCAACAATGAAACTATTACACATGGTAGTGTGTGAATGGTGCCACGTGTAAGATTACTATTTGACAACTTATGATTATGACACATGGAAACTCAACATTGGAGACACATGGAAACATACAATTTGAGACACATGGTAGATTCTTATTGGAAAATTATTGGCCTACCGAGTGATAACATGTGGAAAAATTTGGTTGAATGATTCATTATGTTGACTGGACATACCATTGGATGCTAACTAGGATAATTTTAGTCAAAATTGTTATTATTTAATCAATTTTCTAAGGGGAGGTTGAACCCTCCTAAGCTCCATAGTCTTCACTCTCATGTTTCTTATTAAGTGTAAGATACACTTAATAATATACACTATTAAAACTCTTAAATCCCCATGCATGTGGGATAGAATTTTGAACCGAAAAGGCGAATTTTATGAAGAAAATCACGAAAATCATCCAAGGGCCCACATTTGCCCAAGACATTTCGACGGTGGCTAAGTCACGATTTTGCATAGGCCATAACTTGAGCTCAGGTGTCAGAATCATGCAAAATTTATATCGTTGGAAAGTTTATTTTGATGAAGAAGATGATAGTTTAGGTTTCAAGAGTTGAACTTTGATACCTTTTCCCTAGAAATTGAAATATTTTGATACCTTTTCCCCAGAAATTAAAATATCATCCAACTTCATTTTTAATGGGCCTACGTGACAACTTAACTTCACGAGCTCATATCTTGAGATTCGAGTGACGGATTTGAAAAAAAAAATTATCGTTACAAAGATAAGAATATGAAGATAACATATGAAGTGATCGATATGTCTAAAAAATTGTTTATCACTTCCCGAAATATAAAACAAAGTCCCCCTATTTTAAAGAGAAATTAATTATATTTTGAAATTAAAAGTTTATTTAAAAAATTTTATTAAAAAAGAAAAGGGACCCATTTTGAATATGTGTATATTAACTATGCAATTTAATTAATAAGGACTTAATGAGGCTTTAATTAAAGAGAATACTTCAATAAATGAATTGTATGGGAAATTCAAGAGAGGAAAAAACCCTAACTACTCAAGTAGTTAGAAAATCTAATTTTTAAAGAGAAGAAGGACTTCATCAAAGTCAAGGATCGAAATTATCAAAGGGGAAAGGTAGAAGATCAGAGGAAGAAGAAGGTACAACCATGAATACACAACCAAGCTTCTAATCAAAGAAGAGAGATATCCATCTTCTCCACTCTTTCTATTCTTCTACATCATTTATCATAGATTTATGCTTGAATCTCTAAGTTGGGCACAATGATGAGTTTTTGAGTGTTCTTCTTGTATTCTTCCAAAATATTTTTCTGGTATGATCATGGAGTATTTACATCTATATACATGATTGTTAAAGATTTTGTAATGAAGAACATTTTTCATGAATAAACTCCACAAAGAATTGCTTCAAAGTTGATTTCGATTGTATCTTCTCACTTTGATTCTTAAGTATGAGGTATTTGAGATTGACCTATCAAATTATCTTTTTCTCTTGATAGTAGTACTCCTTTAAGATTCTTTGAGATGATCAAATTATTCTCTCGTATTTCTTGTGAAGAAGACATGGATGCATTTATTTATATTAAGAAGATTGTGTATGCGATGTTGATCACAAACAAATTATGATGTTGAAACCCTCCTTCAATATTTTCTTATTGTAAAGATACTTCTTGCTGCACATAAATATTATATCAGGTTATTGGAGACCATTTCATTAAATAAATTCAAGCAATAAATATCTAGGGTTTTTTCCCTTAGCATTCTCCTAATCCAAGATATCATAGATATATCTTTCAGCCAAAGAGGAACACCACCTCTCTAAAAACGTAGGGGGATTGATATCCTCATGAGATTTTTGTTTCGGTCTTGATGGATTCGAGAGTCAACAGGTCCAAATCCCACAAGTTTGTTAGATCCACCCATTCATATTCTCCTCACCGGATTGACAATTTACCTTAGTCATCCTAGTTCCCAAAACCCTAAACTCGACGAGCCAATTAGATTTATCTTAGCATACAAGATCCATTTGAGTGTTCACATCATATTATCTTTCTCGCAAACCTATCCCACAATCCAATTGGATGATATCCATCATGTCTTCGATCTATCATATTACTTCACTTGCATGGTTTCTTATTCTTCTCAACCATCGAATTCTGAAGCCGATTGGACTTCATCCATCAGGTTTTCCCTCTGTGATTTCCCCTTGATCAAATTGACATATCTCGTGTGCTAGGATAGCATCAAATTCCTTTTCATCCTATGGGTCACCCTTCATGTCTTTGACATGATTTTAACATGTCTTGTGACGTGTCATCCATTTACCCCCTACCCTCTCACCATTTCTTTTATCCAAATTCACTCGATATCAATATTGATAAGACGTGTCTACCGAACTCAACACTTGGTTATTTGTAATATGCATGTATTATTTGTTTCATTTTTTTACCTCTAGGTGCGAAACCCTAACCTACATGCGAAACTCTGACCAATGATTGAACCTTGATCACTAGTGATTGAACCTTTATCACTGTGGAACACGCCTATTTTTCCCTATTTTGTATATATGATTTGTATAGTTTATTAGTTTTATTTTTATTTTTAATTTAATTTATTTTATTCCTTAATTTTTATTTTTATTTTAATTTTCCATGATTTTCCAAATTTGCCCATGGTTTTACAAACCTACCCATCGTTTTGAATTTCTCATGGTTTTCCAAATTTACCCATGGTTTTTACAAATCTACCAATGGTTTTGAATTTCCCATTTATTCCAAGAATTACATGGGAAATTACTTTCACTTTAGAAATCATTTTGAATTTCCCATGGTTTTCCAAATTTACCCATGGTTTTTACAAATCTACCTATGGTTTTGAATTTCCCATTTATTCCAAAAATTACGTGGGAAATTATTTTTACTTTAGAAATCATTTTTACATGGGAAATCATTTTTACTTTAGAAATCATTTTTACTTTAGAAATCATTTTTACAAATCATTTTTACTTGAAGAAATTAATTTTTACACTAGGAATTGAATTTACCTAATGTACATTTTCCCTAAATCCTTAATGTATATTTAGTGATTTATTTATGGATAATTTTGTTATTTTTCGTAGAATTGGACACATTTGATTTTCCATTATATATATATATATATATATTACATTTCAACCAAAATCACAGATTGTATTATATTATTTTTTTAGAAATTTTCTATTTTATTCTATTTTTATTTATTTAATTAATTATTATTATTATTTTATCCCCCAACTTCCATTGGGATTCACATATTTCAGGATCCCCCTTACCTTCATAAATTTACCCATGGGACATTTACCATTCCAGGATTTAACCTTATCGAAATTTCACCTTTTTGGGAACTTTTTTTTTCCACGAGGAAATTGCTCATTTATATTCAAACAGTATATACATTTTTTACAAAGTGGCATATAAAATGCTATCATACAGTGTCCTGCGTCCACAATGGGCAGCACAATTCCTGTCAATTGTAGAATGGTGACTCTTTCACTCATACAGTCATAAAAACAGGCAGATAACAACCTTGATCTAATTCTGAATAATAGATACATCAATTGGATTGTTGTGTGCATCACTCGGCCTGTCAATTGCGAGAGATATGTCATTTATAAAGTTGTTCCATGAATTCTCTGAGTAGCCCGAGTGGTCTGTAACCATTTCATAGACCCCTTTTGGCATTGGATTTTCGGAGTTCGACTGTGTTGTATCCAAAACCGAGGCCCTTTTACCAGTGGTTTTCCAGTGGTCTGGTGCCAACCTCATCAGAGTTTTAGTTGGATAGGGGGGCCCTCATTTCCATCCTCCCATCGGGAAAAGGTTAATAGACCAGGAGGCCGGGTTAGTGCCAGTTTTGATAGTTGGTCCACAAGGTTATTTTCTTCCCTGTAAATATGAGTGACAGTAAGGCTCTTGAAGAGTCCTTTTTCTTCAGTTGTTCGCTCTTTCCAACCCTCCATAGCTGCAGATCGGAGCTCGACCTTGTCATTTATCCAGTCGATAATGACTTTGGAGTCTCCGAGAAGTAGCAGGTCTTCAATGTTCAGCCTTAATGCCAAGAGGAGGGAAGCCCAAGCCCCCAGTAGTTCAGCTTTGGTGTTGGTTCCTTGACCTCCGTTTAGCATCCATCTGTAGGAGGTATGAGAGCTAATATAAAAGTGGCCACTTGCCCCGCACAGTTTTCCGTCTAATTGAGAAGCTCCATCGAACCAAGCGATGGTTTTGTCAGTGGGTAAGGTTGTAGTTGGTCTGCGGATTTTATGGGCTGTAGTGGGGAGGGAATGACGGTCGACAGATGATAGAATGAGGTGTGTCACGAGGTTTGCTGAGGGAGGTTTTTCATAAAAAATGGCGGCATTCCTTGTCAACCAAACATTCCAACAGATGGTGGTTGGTAGCGAGGGGAAGGGCTGTTGTCTAGAGCACCAGGAGCTAAAGCAGGTGGACGTCGAGGGTCCATGCCACTGTAAGTTTAATTTTAGTGCCTCCGTGACTTGCTGCCAGACTTGCTGAGTAAAGGTGCAACTCACGAAAAGATGGTACAAAGTTTCAATGTTCTCCTTGCACAGAATGCACTGGTTTGGGCCTGACCAACCCTTTCTTTGGAGGATATCCCAAACAAGTATTTTATTCTCCGTCAAAATCCATGTAAATAATTTGAGCTTCAGCGGACAATTCCACTTCCACAGCCGGGTGCGCCAGGTCTGATCACTAGTGGGCCAGATTTCCTCTGTCAAAGCTTTGTAAATATTTCGGACTGATATGATTCCAGATTTATCGCCACCCTTCCAAATGAGTTTGTCAGGTCTCTCCTGAAGGCATATGCCCACCTCGTTTAGGTGTTGTGTGTATCTGATCCATTCCACCGAGAGTTCTTTGTCTAGTAATAGCATAGAGCTAGTTTGCCAGGATTCGCCAAGAGTATTGCTACTGTGGGGGGATTTTAAGTGGAATAGATAATGATGGCCTAAATTATGAAGGCGTTAAAACAAATTAGAGGAGAGTTGGGATTTTAATCCCATGCCGAGGATGTCATCTTTACCAAGTTCAATAGTTGTGCCATTGCCAGGCAGCCAAGAGATCCAATGTAGAAGAATAGGAAGTGTTCTTTGAAGGTGCTTCCAAGTCTGTGAGCCTCTCAGTGGGGAGAAGGTGGTTGATTTGAGCCAGGAATGAATTGGCAAGTGTGCAAGATATTTGTCTTTTATAAGGTTGTGCCAAATTCATGGCACCATCAGAATACGCCAAAGAGAGTTTGCCGAGAGGGCAAGGTAGGAAATGTGCAAGTTTCACAGGCCCCATCCACCTAGAGCTTTTGGTTTTGAGAGTGTTTCCCACCTACATAAATGGATGCCTTTGCTATTCTTGTTGTTTTTCCATAGAAAGGAAAAGATCAGTTTGCGTAGCTTTGTTAGCACAGATTGAGGGATGTATGCCAGCGCCATCCAATATACCGGGAGGCTTTCCAAGACTGCCTTTATCAGTATGTATTTGCCACCAATGGACAAACATCTATTGCACCAATGTTGAATTTTGCGTTCAAACTTTTCATATAACCAACACCAATCCTTTTCTTTGTAGCTTGTTGGCTTGATAAAATATCTGAGGTAGGTGAATCCCATCTCCAGGTCTCGAGAGTCAATGCCGAAAAGTGTTTTCAGCTCCAACAGGAATGCTGCCCTCGCGCCTGTGGTCAAGAATAAAGACTTCTGGAAATTTATAGTTAGGTCTATAACAGAGAAGAAAGCCATTGCACATTATAAATTTCTTTCCATTCAGACATGGAATCCGATGTCATTATAATCACGTCATCTACGAAAAGTAAATGTATGATTTGTGTCAGTCTTGATGCTCTGATTCCCGTTAGATTGCCTTCTAATTTACTTTTTTTTAACAAGATGCTGAGGCATTCTAAGATCATAATGAAGAGCAGGGGTGAGAGGGGACATCCCTGTCGTAGTCCTCTTTCACTGTGGAAAGCCTTTGATGCCTCGTCGTTGATTAGAACTGCCAGGGAGGCAGTAGTTAAGTAACCCATC
The DNA here is from genome assembly GCA_000966675.3 of Picea glauca. Classification (NCBI taxonomy): domain Eukaryota; kingdom Viridiplantae; phylum Streptophyta; class Pinopsida; order Pinales; family Pinaceae; genus Picea; species Picea glauca. The sequence continues at coordinate 409,018 of JZKD02S1202432.1, forward strand.
ATCCAGTTTGTGGTTGCTGCCCCAAATCCACATTGGAGAAGGATGAGATGTAGGAAGTTCCATTTAACATAGTCGAATGCTTGTTTTAGGTCTAGTTTTAGGAGGATGGCAGGTAGATTTTTTGTTTTTATGTTGTGTAAGCACTCCTGTGCTGTGCCTATAGCATCAAGGATTTGTCTCCCCTTGAGGAAACCAAGTTGCTCTTCTTCCAGTTCCCGGGAGAGAAGTGGGCGAATCCTGTTTGCAATGATCTTGATGATGATCTTGTAGCTGAGGTTACACAGCGAGATTGGTCGGTAGTCCGAGAAATGGCGAGGATGATTCTGTTTTGGAATCAGAACAATGAAGGCACTGTTCAGTTGTTTGTTAACCATTCCTCTGATCCTCGATTCCTCAATGGCTTCCAGCAGGTCTTGAGCCATTAGATCGAAATAATGAAGGTATAGTTCCACCGTCCATCCATCAGGGCCGGGGATTTTTTCTTTTTTAAAGCCTTTTAATACCTGTAGAATTTCCTCTTTGGTGCAGGGGGTTTCCAGTTCTCTCGCTTCCTCTTTTGTGACCATCCGTGGGAATAGTTGAGCTATCTTTGCCTGGTCCTGTATGGAGATGTTCTGGTCTTCTTTGAAAACTCTCTTGTAGTAATTGTGTGCCTCTTTTTTTATGTCTTCTATGCTGTGTGCAATGCTGCCATTCTCAGCCTCAATATCCCAGATAGGTTTTTTATTTCTACGGTGGCTTGCAAATCGGTGGAAGAATCTGGTGTTGTTGTCTCCACTACTTAGCCAGAACACACGACTTTTTAATCTCCATCTTTTTTCATCTGCCTGTAGTATGTGCCGTCTGGTTGCCTCAAGAGTGCGTAAATTTTCATCAATGGTAATCGGCCGGTCAGATCGAGTCTTGAGCCTGTGTAAACAAGAGAGTTGTAGTTCAAGCCTATTTAGGGTGGCTGTTTCATGAGATTTTTTCCGTTTCATCCAGTTAATGGTGTTAGATTTTAGACTTTTTAGTTTATTGACTAAAGTACCCTGTGCATCCCCTGGTAGTGAGAGTGATGGATCGGTCCAGACTGTTTTGACAATTCGGTCGAATTCGATCTCCAGCATCCATGCCGAATTGAATTTGAACGGGTAGCTCGTCCCCGATTTACCTTTTCCAAGCTGAAAGCATATTGGTGTGTGGTCGGACAGGTAGGTCAGGTCGACCCAGGCCCGTGCCATGTGTGATGAAATGAGCAGGTCTTCGGAAATCAAGAATCTATCGAGGCATTTTTCAATGCTGGAGGCGCCCATTCTTCCATTTCTCCATGTAGGCAAAATTTCTACAGGTTCCATGTCAACTAATGCATTTTTGGTGACAAGTGAGTTGATGAAGGCCGCTAGTAGGTCAGTATTTTCCCTGACGCCCCATATTTCCTTGTTGCTGAGCATGAAGTTTAGGTCTCTGGCGATTATGAGGTCTTTAATGGCTAGTAGACCCAGGCTGTCCATCTTTTCCCAGAAAGATCTGCGCTCCAGGCACGGGCCGTAAGTGTTGAGCAGGGTCAAGGAAGAGTTGAGTTCGTAACAGGTGCCAGTTAAGAGGATACCACCCGGGCTGAGCAAATGCGTAAAATCAAAATGTGTTGGATCCCAGGCCGCCAGGAGTCCACCTGAGCAACCAATGGAACTAGCTGCACAGGTCATCCAGTCAGGTCGGAGAGAAAATAGGAAATTTCTTGCAGCTTCAACTTCCACTAGCGTTTCTTGCAAAAAAATTACTGTCGGTCTGATCTTGTTGAGTAGTCGTCTCATGGAGGCTAGTTTCAGGAGTCCTCCACCCCCTCTGATGTTGAGGGATATAAGTATCATGGTTTATCCTAAGCTTTGGCTTTTATTGCTCTAAGGGCCCGATTGGATTGGTCAGAAGGTTGTGGAGCTGAACTTGAAGCCTCCGCAATTGCCTTTTTCCTTGCATTTCGAATTTTGAGAGGCGAGATTTCTGAGGCCAGTCCTCTGGACCAAGAAGGGACTGTTGCGCTATTTTCAGTCATTCCTGTGGTTGATTCTGAGATTCCAGTGGGATTGGAAAGTTGTTTGCCTAGGTATA
>JZKD02S1202432.1:411222-430945 GCA_000966675.3 Picea glauca
CTTACCGGGGAATCTGATTCAGCCGAGGGTAGAGTGAGTATGTGTTCACTAGGGGAGGAGGGAGATGGTGAGGAGGAGTGGGCGGTGATGGGCTCACTCGACTCTAGTGGAGGTACCAAATCATCTGGTCGAGCAGGGATGGTGGGCGCCGGTGGAAAAACTAAGTTTTCAGAAGCTGGGGCCGGTTGTGTGGAGAATGAATTCTATGAATTGATTTTGATTTTTGGGAACTTACCTATTCGGGAACTTGCCACTTAGATATTTCCCCTTTGGAAATTACATTAGGACCTCCTCCCTTATTTTTCTGAAACCATTCGGTCCCATTCACTTCAGGATTATTTTATTAATTTTCAGGAATTGGCCTCTTCGGAATTTCACCCTTTGGGAGTTCCCCTTCGAAGCTTCACCCTATTAGATTTCACCATTTGAAAACTTTACCCATCGAGAAAGACCTTGGTATATTTTTTGAAGGATTTTTCCAGAAACCATTCGGTCCAAACCCAGATTTTCACTATGGTGTTATTTTATTATATTTTGAATTGAGATTTCTACTATTTGGGATTTCTACCATTCGATATTTATACTATTCAGGATCACCACTCCTCTACCATATTTTCCGAAATCAATTATATTTCGGGGAATTCAGGATTACCACTCTACCATATTTTCCAAAATCCTACCATGAGGCTTATTATTTTATTATATTTTGGGGCATGTAACTTTGGGATTATTTTATTATTTATTATTTTCTTATTTTATTTCAATTTTTTATTTTATTTTTCCTATTTTACTCTGGTTTATGGGCCATCTGCACATACCCATGGTTCTATGCCTCCTCTAGTTCCACACACAAATTAAGTAAGGGGAGAAAAAACAATATAAACCATTACAACTTAATTCATCCAACGCATGTAGAAACATGATTTAGAGTTGAAGATTAACGATCCAAATCAATCCCATGAGTAGATCAACGACTATTGAGCGTCGACTTCAGGTAGCTATAACTCATGATCCAGGTGTCCAAATTAGGAAATAGTGGACTTGTTGAAAAGATATCAAGTAGGAGAACATGTTGGAAGAGGAATTAAAGTTGGATCAACATCAGAAATGACCAGAGAATTCAAGGAAAAGAGGCACAAATTTGATTTAAAAATGGATCGTGCAATGTTCAAGCAACCATAACTCATGTTCCTCATGGTCAAATTCATCATGTCAGAGCATGTTGGAAAGATGAAGGAGAGAAGAAGAAAATTGAAGAATATTATTCACTGGATTGACACCAAAATCACCTAGAAAAATTCAAAGAACATAAGAGGATGTCATTGAACAGAGTCAATGATATTTCTAATAAATGTCACTCATGAACAACTTACAAAGTGAGATTGACTACTTAGGAATCTTTCTAAATTATTTTTATAACACTTGTATATTTATGAATGAAAATTTATGGGAAATTCGAAAATAAATAAGTTGAAGAGATGTAACTCTTGGATGTTACATAATGTGAAAGGTATTCCTTGTGTTATAGAAGGAAGACCATTGAGTGTAAGGGGGAATTTTTCCCATTATTACATAGATGATACTATTATCTCATGGAATGAAGATAAGAAGTCAATTTTACAACCATGAATGATGTTCACTTGCATATGGGACTATTCTACATGTATAATTGGATTTTATGATTTATTTGAAAACATCTCATATGAACTATTTATGTGTGTATTCTTGAAGTTATATGGCATTTATGGTTACTAATGAATACAATGGTAATGTTATAGGTTCAATTTGCAATTATTTGTTATTTAACCTACAACGTTATTGTTTTAACATGTTGTTGATTGACATGAACTATTTCTGCAATCAATGACATTATTTCATTGTTGTGTCCATTTTGTAGATTTTCTCCTGCACATGATAAGTTAAAATTAGTTATATTATTTAGTTTTCTCTTATTTCAAATTAGATTTAGAATTGATAGGAATTCTTTGGGGGACAATTTATTGTCTTCCCCTCTTTTTATTTTAATTCTTAGAGGAAACTAGGCTCACATACTAGTCATAAACACTACGCCAATAAGAGTAGGTCTGATTGGGACCTGCCATTGGGTGTTCTCCCTTAACTACTTGAAAGGCCATTTGGACTTGTCAATAAAAATGACGCTAGAAGGAGGGCCATATGACAAGTTGAGCTTGTGGAGTCGTTCTTATTGATTCTTTTTTATTTATTAATGGCTTATTCCCATATCCCTTTATGGAAGTGTATTTATGGTTTTGTACCTCTTCAAACTCCTAGAAATAATTTCCATCTCTTGTCTCAAATTAAATTTGATGGGGAGGCTGAAATATTTGCATCTGACCATATTTTTTAGTTACACAAATTTGGTTTCTCTCATAATATCTCTCATCAAGGTGTCATTTGCAAATTGTTCACTCTCACTTTCGCAAGTCGGGTCAAGGGCCAGTGTGAGACTTTGTTGGTTACATCTATTAACACATGTGAGTCATTTATGCATGAATTTCTATATTCTTTTGAGAATTATAATTATGATGATTATGTGCAGAATTATCCGAGCTTAGGAAGAAAAAATATGAATGTCTTGAAGACTTTCTTATTAGATTTATGCATCTTTTCTACAGATTTCCTTTGGATGATAGGCCCTCTATCAATGATTTGATTCTTCATTTATTTTCTCTTATTAATGAAACAGATCAGTTAGAGGATGAATAATCTAAATTACGTCTTAATGTTACTTTACATGTTGATTTGGATTTACATGAAAATGTTGAAAATTTTAATGACTCGGTTAAACATCACATGTCTAGATATTTATTTACTTTAGGGGATATAGATCAAAGTGAATATGATTTTTCACAAGAAACGTATGTATCCTCCCACCATTCCATCCCCCCCTTATTTCCTTGTGCTAAAAAAAGAAACCTCTTGCGTAGTAAATTTGAGTTCAGATTTTTTTGTAGCTGACCAAGAGGAGGATTTTTCGTCTAATAATGGGACATTTCGGGTCACACTGGTGGTTATGTCAGGTCCTCATTATCCTATCTCTTATTTTCCATTGCAATAAATGTAGGAGGAAGCTATGGAGCAAGACATGAATGTTGATCAGTCTATTAATGAAAAAAAATTGGACACATGTAACATGAAACCTTCCTTACAAATGGATACAGTGGAATTAATTTATGCTAATTTGAGTTGTTCTACTGTTATAATTTCTCCTAGTTTAATCAAGATAAATCAAGAAGGTTTTCCTATAGTTTTCAGATTATTTATTGAACCTTCTTGTTCTGAAAATCCTTTTGATTTGCTCATCTCTTCTAACCATGAATATGTTTTGAAATATATTTCATATTCTCATATTTTGTAGGAGAAAAACAACAATGTTGATCATTTCACTCAAGGAGAAGAAGTAAACATAGAATAATCAACACTTTTAACACAAGAATCCACTTTTTGCTTGGTAGAGGAAAACAATGTTGATGAAGAAGGTGTTGATTTTGAAACCATTCCTAGTGTGGAGCCTATTGATTCACAATCAATCACCAATGTGCTCAAGGAAGAGGAAATACCATTCAAAGAAGTACCTTTTAGAATTGTTTCTTGTTCAAGAGATACTTTTCATTTTATTAATTATTTTACTTATTATTTTTTAAGTTCTGTTACTATTTTTTTTTATGAACATGTGTTTGCAGGCTTGAAATTACATGGATGGCTACATTGGCATTATGACTTTAGATAGTTCATTTTCAACAGTGTAGTGTAGGATAGGAACGAGATAGAATAGGCTAGTGTATTTTCTTTTCATACTTTAGTTTTGGTTTCTAGTTTTTAATTAACTTTCCTTTTTCCTTTTCCTTTTTTTATTAACTGTTGGCTAAACAATAAATTGATTTCTTAGTAGAGATGGAAAGGTATAGAAGGATTGTATGCTAATTTTTTCCCTTGAATGGATTTTTGAGTCAAAACTTACTTTTGATATGAGAAAAACATTGTTTTGTCTCATTCTCAAAACTTTCAATGTGTTGGAGTAATTTTCAAGGCCTTCATTCTATTCATTTTCTATGTGTTGGAGTAATTTTCAAGGCCTTCATTCTATCTTTTTACAAGCATTATGTCATATTACAAGTGGAATGTTTTAAATAAAGAATATTATTCAATTCCCTTTGTAATGAAAATGAACACTTAGAGTTGTTCAATATTTTTATTAACATGATTCTAATTGGAATATTTTTCTTGATTAAGTTTCTTTTGAGTTTTGATCTTGTTGTCCCATACATAATAAATGGACACAGTAAATGGAAGTTTGAGTGTTAAATTTCCACCCATCTGAAATTAAAGCCACTCCAATTCCCTTTAATTCTTTTGGATGATTATTTTTGGAGTTATGCAAGTGGATGACTACCCAATGAGTGTTTTCTTTGGTTACTTTCAAATAGCATGATTTTTAGTATAGACTTATCATAGTGAGCTCGACTAATTTTTCTTTTTGAGTTGTTTCCTTTCAGCACCCTTAGTCTTAATTTATGGATTTCGGTTGCACATATCTTATGCTCTATTGAGTTAGTCTTTTAAAGATGAGTTTTCATTTAGTCTTGCAACATGCTTAATTCAAGTTTCTTCTTATATGCAACATAGAAAAATATTTTTCATACTGTCTCGAAACATGTTTTGACAAGTTTGGACAACACCATTCTAGAAATATTTCTATTGAGATTTATTTCAGAAATTTCTTGGGAATAAATCTGTTTATTCCCCAATTCAGTGGTAGACTTAATGATCATTGTTTTGCAACTTGGAAAGTTTTTCTTTAGCTTCATTGAATTCATATTCAATTTTATGCATCGCTTCCATTTTTAAGTCCTTCGTCCCTTTTGTTGAGGTTGTTGTATCTACAATTCAACTTTTGTAAGCTCTTCCATTGATACAACTTCATTGATAACAACATTATTTTTTTACATGTTGATTGAGTCAATGTTAGTACCCTTATCCATGGTTTGGATTTTTTCTTTTCTCATCTTCTAATTCTTCAACTTCTTCATTTTTGTGAGTACATTTTTATTATGATTTCTTAAACAATAAATTTCATTATCTTTGGATGATAGTTTTATACTATTTTTTTTTAGTCTCTCTTGTGTGAGTGTTTTTTATATTATTATTTTGTTGTTACGGGTCTTTTATCTGTTGTTGAAAATTGTGAATTTGTGTATCTTGTTTCTCCAATTTCCTTCAAGTGTGCACACTTTCTTTGTCTTTTCTAATAAGGGTTTTCTTCAAATCTCTAATTTTCCCTTTTAAATCATCATAACCTCCTTGTTGTGATTCCTTGTCATATTGGATTATAGCATTTTGCATATGGTCTGTATATTCCAATCATGGAACTTGTTTTCACAACTTGATTGTGAAATCCTGTAACGTGATCTTATTTTCCTCATAAGAGAATGTCAAGATTTTTTTTTTTATATATTTAGAATGAATGTCCCCAATGTTTCCATCTAGTTAGAACCTAGAATTATTTCAAAAATATCAAAATTGATAAAATTTGCAACATTGAATTGGGATACAACTTTATAATCATCCATCAATAGTTGTAATCCATAAATTTCATATTTATCCTTGCCATAAATGTCTTCCTTTAGGAATATACTTTAATTTCAAATTAACAATTGATTCACCAAGTTGACATCAATATAATTTTTTTCTTTGTGCGAGCAAATAACAATGATAATATCCTTTCTTTGAATAGTTCCTTTGAGTTTTAATAATCCAAAGGCCAAGATTGAACTTCTTATGTTAGAAAACCTACCTTCCTTCTCTTTATTAAAAACCATTTTTTTTTAATATTCGTCACAACTTCAATTGATACCTCCTTATAGATCTTAAATAATGCCTTCAATTTGAAATATAAATTTAACTTTAACTTTAAATAATGAACAAATTTATAACTCTTTATATATTTTTTTTCACTAAGATTTGGTTTGGATTTAAAATAATGATTGACCTTAGTTTTTATCCTTTACACTAGGTTTCTTCCTTCACTTCGACTTTTCTATTTTTGCTTGATTTAATTAAGGGATCAATTTTACAACCTTTTAATTGAACCTTGGAATATATTTTTGATAATAATATTTTACCTTCTTACGAATGTATTTTAAGACTTGGGAAATATTTTCATCCTTTATCTACTTTAACAATAAATCTCTTATAAAATTTTAATATTTCACCTTTTGTTATTGTTTTCACATTGTTCACTTTTACATGAATTTTTTTATACGTGTATTATGTTGGTGACTTCTCACAATGTCTAAAACTTGTTTTATCCTCCATGTAAAGAGAGATTTATATTTCATTTTTTATTCCTTCATGCAAAAATTTATCCATGTGTGTGTGTGTGTATTTTAAGGATATCCTTGCAGAAAACCCCCAGAGTACTTCTCCATGATCCATGGATGGTAAAATGGGTAAATTGATGGCCCTAATTACAAAGTATCACTTAGAGGGTATCAAGAGAGTCGAACCCATGACCTCCCAACTGATCACTAGGGTAGAGATCTCATGTCTGGCTCAAGACCACTTGAGCTAACCCTCAGAGAAATGTAATAAAAGGGAATAGTTTCTAAGTTATTTAAAGTACTTGTGAATAAGTATCAATTACATCAAAAGATTCCATAGTGGATGAATTTTGCATGGAGGAATACATACATACATACATACATGTTGGCGCGAGCCAATTTTGGGAGAAAACCAAGGAAATTTTTAAGACTTCAAGACAACGCCGGAAAATAGGGTAGCGCACCAGAAATAGAGGAAAACCAATGTCGGAAACAGAGGAAAACCAACTTCGGAAACAGAGGAAAACCAACGTTAATAAAAGTGGACAAGCATTGACTTGGAGAACGATTGGATCGAGGACCAGCCAAGATGGAGAAGTTACAAAGTGGACAAACTGTTGCGGAGTATTTGGAAAGTGGACAAGCACTGACTTGGAGAATGATTGGATTGAGGACCAGCCAAGATGGAGCAGTTGAAAAGTGGACAAACCTAATCCTCTTAGGGTTAGGGTTTTTGTAAGGGAATTGTCCCAGTTTTGTATAAGTAGAATGAATTATGACGATGAAGAGGTTGTCCTTTTGTTGGTGTGTGTATTGTTGAGGTTGTAGTATATTTTATTGTTGAGTAGGAGGTCTTGTTGAGAGACTTTTTCATCTGTGGAGATCGGATGTAGTGGCGGAATAATTGTACAGTGCGCAACATTGGAATTTGCAAGAATATGAATAAAGAGCTCAAGTGACAAATATTTGTGGACATAGCCCAGGAGGGGGTGAACCATGGTATATCAGTGTCATGTGTATGTATGGTTGCATTGCTTACTGTTATATTTGAGTTAACAAGCTTTATGATGAATATGTTAATTGATAAAGGTTATATTACTATGCACTAAGGAAAAACTCATGAAATCTGTAGAACATCACTAAGTAAATGGATGTCATAGCTAGTGTTTATATGTGAATCTTATGTTATAGTAGATGATTACCTTTCATTAAATACATGTTCCTATAATGGTAAATGAAGTCTGATTGGAATATTAGTGTGATTGTTCTAAACTAAGATCTAATGAGGGTTTGAGAGATAACAAAGAGTAGATCCAATGCCTCTGAGAGAGAAACTCATCCCATCTCATGGTTGCATACATATGAGTCCTACAACCACCCATTGAAGCCATCTCAGGTGAGACTGTGCAGTGCACTTTATGCGTTGTGTTTCCTTCTGGTATCCATAAGGGCTAATGGTTGAAGGGTTGTTGGTAATCCTGTAGTTAGAACCTAGGTCAAGCCACAAGTTACCAACAATGGTTTTGTTTCTGGTTGGAACTCAAAAAATTAGATCAGGAGGGATGTATCACACAATATATCATGATGTATTAAGAAAGGGAATGTGTGTAGGTTGGAATCCCATGAAAGAAGATATTGAAAGATGGTTGAAAGTTTAGGAACTAGAGTTTTCCCAGAAAGATAATAGAAGCCCCAGGTTTAAGACAAGACAGTACGTGGAGAGATACGTCTTCAATGAAATACACAAGAGTTTCTTTAGTGAGTTTCCCACACTATTGGAGTGGATAACACGGTTGAAATATACCCATCCAACGAATGGATTTATATCAGTGGAGTGGACGAAAGAGAATATCATGCGATTGAAAAGGGTAAATAACAAATTCACGTGCGCAGTAGATTTTGGCTAGAAAACATTGTAGTGGGGTATATAATTGAGTTTGCAGTATATACATAGAAGTATTACAGTGTAGAAGAGAAGGATTTTCTTAAGGGCCCAAGGGGAATGCACATCAGGACGTTGTACACTTCGATCAAGAGATTATTGCATGATAAAGGGGTATTAACTATGGAATCAGACAACTAAACTACCCTGTGTGCATGGGGGAGTTAGGGGAAACACTTATGAAGGTATGAGATGGAGGGGGAAATGGATAGAGGAGAGCACAGTAAAGAGAAAGATCCCATTATGATGGATCAAGAGGAGATATAGGAAATTATGTAGAAGGAAGGAACGATGTGCAGTGGATCTAGGAGATCAGAATAGAAGTGAACACATCAAAAAAGAAAGAGTTGTTTAGAGAACAAGTGACTGACGATCAAAAGAATCTACGAGATCAGAATAGAAGTGAGTGTACAAGTGGAAGTACCAACATAAATATAAGTAGTGGTACAAGTGGAAGTACCAGTAGCAACACCAATGGGAGTTCAAGTCTGAACAACAATACATAGATAGTAGTACCGCACGGAGAAGGTACAACACATTCGACAATGGGAGGTGTAGATCCAACGATAAGATTACCAGATTTTCATGGGCATGGATCATAAGACCTAGAAAAAAACCTATTCATGTGTGAGTGAATATGGGAAGAAAAAAGAGTAATTGATGAGGCAACAAAAGTAGCACAACTAGCAGTAACGTTAAAAAAATGTGCACTGGATTGGTATATGAGTCTAGCAGTAAACAATCCATAGGGTGCACCAAGAACAGTAGCAGAGATCAAGAAGGCATTGATCACTAGGTTTCAGAGGCCAAAATCAAAGGATCAGTTTATGAATGAGAAGATTGAGGTTAGACAAAAACCAGGAGAGTCCATATGGGACATAGATTAGAAGTTCAATACATTGAAAGGTAAATTGAAGTATCCCATTTCTGACATGCAACACAGACAATTGTTTATAAATTCTCTATTAACACACTTTAAATATCCATTGAGACAACATATATTTCAAACCCAGGCAGAGGCACTACAAGAAGTGATGCAGTTAGAAGAGAATAAATATAAGCAGATAGATCCATCTATCGAGGAGTTGAAGGAATATTTGAAGAACTTGACAGTGAAATTAAACCAAAATAAAAGTAGGGATAAAAGAGAAGTAGTGTGGTGTACCCTATGCAGATTAGAGGGGAATCACAAGAATAAGTGTTTGACATTTGCACAGTACCTTGGCGTAGGGCTACCAAATCCATTTCCTACAGGAGGGACTTGGTGTGAAATATGAAAGACACATGGGCATGATCTGTATCACTTCCCTATGATGCAAAAGTACAAGACAAAACTGAAGAGTACTTTCTGTAAATTTTGTAAGTCAGTGGGGCATGAAGAAAAAAATTGTAGAACCCTAGAGTTAATGAAGGAAATAACCTGAGATGTATACAGGATGTAGGCTGAGTTGATGGTAGGAAAAATTGTGCTATAGTTTGGCAATACGCAACAATTTCAAGCAATACCACAGTTCCAACAACCCTCATAGTATAATTAGGCACCACATTATCATCAACAAAACATGGATCCATAGGGGAACAAAGGAGGATTCAGAGGTAGAGGAAGAGGAGGAATGGGCAGAGGCAGAGGGCCTATTATCTTCCATAATTGTCAACATCAAGGACACTATGTCAAATATTTTCCTCAACCAACAACAACATGTATGTACTTTTGCGCAACAGATCATGTGTCATAAGAGTGCCCAAAGTTGATGATGAAGATCCAGGAGAAGAGGAATCTAAATAACCAGAATGTTCAGTGGATTTTTATATAAATAAGGGATCCTAGGAGGAACATCAATATAGTGACTAGAGGAGGAGTGAAGACAGGAGAAGATGCACCGGATAAGAAGAAGAAATCTTAGTGTTGGATTTAGAAGAATACTCAGCCACAACAATAGTTTGATGCAAAGTAGGAGAAGGAAACCTTCAAAGAAGAAAAGAAGGAGTTCTTGAAGGAGAATTAAGCCTCCACATCAAATACTTTGTAGAGGTATGATACTCCTATTTTTGGCATGCCTCGATCTTTGAATCATACTTACAAAGGAGAGAAAACAGAGAAAGTAAGTAACTTAAAGAATTTCCTGGAATCTTGCTTTAAATTACTTAATGCTAAGAATGCCATGGATTTGTTTACAAGTATGCTTGTGAAATATAGCATATAAGAAGGGGTAGGGATAGAACCAAAGAAGATTAATCAAGTCCATAAAAAGAAAATAACTAGCAAAGAATTAAGATTGAATGCAAATATAAGAGACTTTAATATGGGAAATGTTATCCTAGACTTAGGATCATATGTCAACATTTTTCCAAAGAAGACTCGAGAAGCAATGGGAGAACCTACACTAGGCTATTCCAATATCCAATTAAAGCTAGTAAACCAACAGAGAGTGATTCCCATAGGTAGATTAAAGAATACAACAATGGATCTAGATGGTGTGCAAACCACAACAAACTTTGAAGTAATGGATATGGTGGATGAGTCTATACCATTTCCAACACTATTGGGAATTGATTAGGCCTTTGATAATCAAGCCATAATTACTCTAAAGACTAGAAAGATGATATTTGGAGATGGGAACTTTAGGATAGTAGCACCTTTAGATCCCTCAGATTGTAAAAGATACGTAGAACCTATTCCTAACAACGTTCCATAGGATGGTGTGAACTAGTTGTATAGGACTACTGCGCGAGAGGAATAATTTGTGAATCCAACTGCAGATGGAGTACTCAGTTGGAGGAGTATCAATTCTGACATGTCAAATTCGGATATTGAAGTAGAAAACTGGAAACAAATATTGCATGAAGTCTCTACTAGGAGGTGCGCCAAAGTTACACACGTAGTAAGGTGGGTTGGGACAGAAGTAAATCAGTTTCCCACAGTTATTGAATAGGAAGATCTATAAAACTTCATGACAGAGTTCGAATCAGAGGTTTTGGATAGTCAGATATTATTGGTGTTAGACATAGCACTGAGAGACACACATGCACGATGGTGGGGTGCCCATAAGAAGGTAATTCAAGACTGCTATTAGTGTAAGCGACTGATGCACTTAAGATTTAGAAGGAGTCAAAAGGATAGACACTTACCAAAGTATAATGGAAGAGGGAACCCAAGACATCACATAAATGATTGTGTCATTAACTGGAGATTGGTACCACTAGGGGAATGGACACATTACTTTATTCATACATTAGAAGGGATACCTAGTAACTAGTACAAGGATAATGAACTGTACAGAGAAATAATGAGTTGGGGCGCATCACAACATAACTTTATTAGGACCTTTGCATTTGAAAGTGAGAATCCATGGGTGGATATAGCATTACAGAGGACCAAAAATAGTATATTTGAATAGTATGGGGTAGATACAGTGACAGTAGACAGAGATTATAGAAAAGACACACTCGAACAATTAGTTTACTGTTATCAGGTTGCAGAGGATGAAGAATTAGACGAAAACCCACTTAGCATATATATAGTAGAAGGGGAAGGCGAAAGAGGGTTGGAAGGGCACATGTTACAATCATAAGAGTTCACTACACCTATGAAAATTAAAAAGGTCAATATTGGGACTGAAGAGAAACCCAAGATAACCAGTATTGGAGATTACTGGGACAATGAGACAATGGAAAATATAAATGAATTACTGCGCGAGTATAGTGACTTATTCCTAGCTACATTTTCAGAGATGAAATGGGTAGCAGGAGAACTTGTATAAATGAAGATACCCCTCAGACTAGATGCAAGACTAGTTAGACAGAGACCATACAGATTAAACCCCATCTATAAGCAAAAAGTTAAGGACGAAATTGACAGAATGCTAGAATCAGATACCCCTCAGACTAGATGCAAGACTAGTTAGACAGAGACCATACAGATTAAACCCCATCTATAAGAAGAAAGTTAAGGAAGAAATTGACAAAATGCTAGAATCAGGAATCATAGAGCCCGTGGAAGAATCAGAGTGGATTAGTCCAATGGTGGTCCAGGAAAAAAATATTGGAGGGATTAGGATATGTGTGGATCTGAGGAAATTAAATGATGCATGCTTGCATGATCCTTTTCCTACTCCATTTACAGATGAGGTTTTAGAGAATGTGGGAGGACATGAAGTGTACTCCTTCACCGATGGATTTTTAGGTCACCATCATATCAATATTGCTCTAGAGGACAGGTACACAACTACATTTGCAACAGAGTGGGGGTAATATCAGTACACGGTAATTCCATTTGGTTTAAAGAATGCACCAACAATATTTTCTAGAGTAGTAGTAGTTGCATTCAAGGATTTTATACATAAAGTTTTAGAATTTTATCTGGATGATTGGACAATATTCAGTTTATTGAAGGACCATCTAGAAATTGTAAGGTTAATGTTAGAAATAAGTAGGAAATGCCAGATTTGCTTGAACATTAAGAAATGTATATTCAATACACCATTTGGCATCTTACTTGGACACATTGTATGCAAACATGGCTTGATAGTAGTCCCTGCAAAGATTGTTGTTATTGTCAATTTACAACCGCCAAAGTCAGTGCACCAGTTGAGAGAAACATTGGGCCACACAAGATACTACAGGAAATTCATAAAGGGATATGCAAATATTACTTTGCCCATGGAGAAGTTACTAAAGGAGGACATCAAGTTTCAGTGGAATGATGAATGCCAAGAGAACTTGGACATACTAAAAGAGAAGATGGTGACAACACCAATTATGAGCTTTCCAGATTGGACAAAAGAATTTCATGTGCATGTGGACACTTCATCCATTTCACTTGGAGAAGTATTGGCACAACCAGGTGAAGGAGACATTGATTACCCAATATATTTTGCAGGTATAAATTTGTTTGAGTCTGAGAAAAACTAAAATACTACAGAAAGGGAAGGTCTAGCTATGGTATATTCCCTACATAAGTTCAGACATTATTTATTAGGTCAACATTTTAAGATGTTTACATATCATTCCGCTTTGAAGTACCTAGTTAACAAGCTTGTGTTGGGGGGAAGGATCTGTAGATGGTTGTTATTGTTTCAGGAATATGATTTTGAAATCATAGTAAAAATAGGGAAGTTGAATGCAAGACCATATCATCTATCAAGAATTACTAATGGAGAGGAGCCAAAGAACTTGGAGGAGAACTTTTTTTATGCTAACTTATTTTTTGTTCAGATTGCTCATGAATATTTTGCTGACATTGTTGGATTCTTGAGCACATGAATAGCTCCCAAGGAATTTACTGTTGCACAAAAAAAACAGTTGGTAGTGTGCGTTGCAGAATATCAGTTGATTGCAAGTGTTATGGAGACTAAACGCTCCATGGTGTTAGCAAAAGCACATGAAGGCATCGATGGAGGGAACTTTGCAGGAAATCCTACATCACAGAAGGTGTTGTGCACAATATTATGGTGGCCTACAGTACATAACGATGCAAAGGAATACTGCCAGACCTGTGATGTCTGTCAAAGGGTGGGAAAACCATCCAGAAGGGATGAAATACCACTTATGCCTCAAGTAACTTTACAAGTATTTGATAATTGGGTTGTGGATTTCATTGGACCCATTAATCCACCAGCAAGGAGATATTGATCCAGATACATCATCACTACGACATAATACTTAACCAGATGGGAAGAAGTATCCCTAGTAAAGGATTGCAGTGCAGAAGCTGGAATGCAGTTTCTCTTTGAGAACATGGTGACAATATTTGGATGTCCTAGAATTTTGTTGAGTGATCAGGGAACTCATTTAATTAGAAGTACAATCAGAGCTATGAAAGAATAATTAGAGATACATCATCACAAGATCACACATTACCATCCTCGGGAAAATGGTATAGTAGAAGATTTTAAGAAGATTCTAGAAAATGCATTGACAAGGATTTGGAATGTGAATAGGGATGATTGGGATTTGAAGGTATCATCAATATTATGATCTTACATGACTACATGAAAGAAGATTATAGGACATACACCATTTAGAATGGTGTATGGGTAAGAAAAAGTGGTTCCATTGGATTATTTAATACCTAGTCTGCGCATTGTAGTAATCACCAACATGACAGAAGAAGGTGTTGCACAAGAAAGATTGGATCAGTTGATGGAGATGAAAGAAGACATAATTTTAGTAGTATTTCATCATGAGGTACAAACATCAAAGTACAAATCTTTGCATGATAGGCACATAAAGAAGAAAATATTTAAGGAAGGATATCTAGTTCTCCTCTATGACAACAGGTATTTACAACACCCAGGGAAGTTCAAAATGCATTGGTTAGGACCTTATTAGGTAGAGGCCATTACAAATGGAGGTGTTGTGCAATTGAAAGATATTTCAAGGAAGAATCTTAGAGGATTGGTGAATGGCAGTCGACTGAAGTGGTATCAAGACAGTCAACCTAACAACCAAAGGTAAAAACAGAGAGAGAAAGTATGATTGTAAATACTATATATAGTTGATGTTAGAAGAAAAAGAAAAAAAATACATAAAAGGAAGAAATATAAAAAAAATATAGAAGAATATTAGAGGGTTTTTGATGTAATAGATTTGTTAGCATTAACATTGTGCCGCAGAAAAACCAGTGTTGAAGACACTGCACGCTGGAAAATAGTTGACAAACAAAAAGAGTGGAGCATGCAGGAAAAAGTGCAAAAGTGAAAATTGTCAGTGTGAAACAGTTGTTGGTACACCGTCCCACTATAAAGTTAGAAAAGGGAGGAAAGGCAGTCATTTGTGTTTTTTTTTAAGGAGAAGAGCTAAGAACAAATCCTCAACATAAAAGAATGAGAATTCATGATAGAAAGTGGAGAATTAGAGATCAATAGTCATAATTTTCACAGAATGTCTCCACCAAGAGTTGGAGCGTCGAGTAGGGTCGGACAAAACAAAAGAAACAACGCTCGAGCGACAGAAATAGGGACATAGGACATGCCGACAATCGTGGATTTCAATGAAATTCACATGCCATACTATGAGCCTATGACCATGCAGGTGGAGGGGGAACATAACCCATCACAAGAGGCCATGCAACTTGAGGAAGACACAGAAAGAACCAAGTCTGACACTTCAAGGGGAAAAGGGCCAATAGAAATAACAAGCCATGGGTTCAACACAACAGATCCTAAACCTGGAAGAAGAACAAGAAACAGAGCATGAGTATGTACCAGAGGTCCGGGCCTCCTCCCCACAAGGGAAGAAGAAAAAGCATGTTGAAAGCAGTGCAGAAGGCATACATCGCACACAGGTGGAGTTGGAAATAGTGATGCCAAATATCGTAGAGAGAGTAAAGGCCAATGAAGAAATGGTAGGAGGAGTAAACACCATGGAATACTCAGATCATGACATTGCATATGTCGTCAAATTGCCAAATTTGGAGCAACAAAACTACATGGAAAGAAAAGGAGAGGGCCCATCAGATGCACCACTGTTGGAACCTGTGTAGTGGATTTTAGAACTTTACAACACAAGGATCATGAACCTGCTAGACATACCACATTTTGGGCATGGTAAATGCATGAATGGATGTGTGAAACAACTCCTAGAAAGGATGCATGGAGGAATTTTGTGGATGGATAGGCCAATGACTATAAATGCGGACTTGATCGAAGTTATCATTGGGCTACCT
Organism: Picea glauca; assembly: GCA_000966675.3. Lineage (NCBI taxonomy): Eukaryota > Viridiplantae > Streptophyta > Pinopsida > Pinales > Pinaceae > Picea > Picea glauca. The sequence continues at coordinate 427,172 of JZKD02S1202432.1, forward strand.
ACAGATGGGGAGAATCCATAGAAATAATTAGAAGATAAGACAAAAGAAAAGGCCATCTCCAATGAGGTTAAGGTAAAATATGGCATGGAGAGAGGGAATAGGGGTATTTGGATCAATGACATCAATGATCCTGCAACAAGATTTTCCACAAGGCTGCTAGGGTGAAAAATGATGCACAAGTGTAGGAAGAAAGAAGTGCCAACATGAGTGGTAGAATTTGCAGCGCAATGCACGAAGGGGAGCTCGATGAGCTAGGCCCCATACTTGCTCAATTCATTCCTATAGGATTGTAAAGACACACAGGATTGGGGTTTTGAGTTCCACTACTCATGGTTACTTATCCTCATTTCATTGATAGGGTGGAAAGAATCGGTGTACAACAAGTACATAGAGAGGATAGGAAAGTGTGGTGCAGCCCGCTACACTTCTCTTAGGAGAACAACATACCCAAAGAGGAAGAAGGAAAACAATGAAACTTTTGCGTGGTACTTGTCAGAGATCCAAAATCTAGTAGTCAGTACCTAGAGGATTTCACTAGAGACTGTCCAGGAGTTTGGACAGATAACAAATTTTTAGGCAACCTGCCACAACATGTGGGTGTAGGTGAAGAGGGACCCAACCAAGAAGTGGCTACAAATGAGCTACTGTGTGATGATGAAGGACACACAGATGGAGGTTCAGGAGTGGCCCGAGGAATGCAAAGTGTTCATAATCCCAAGGACAGTTCCAGGAGGAAAAACTCATACCCGGGACAGAACAATCCCTACACAGAAGACATGCACAAACAATGCGAGAAAAAAGAAGAATATTGGACAAGGCCAAGTGGGGGGAAGCAACCCAATTCAAAAGAAACATAGGACACAGAAGAAAACACAGGGTGGTTCCACACAAGGGCCATCGTGCATATTACAAACAACAAGCATTACAACAGAACAAGTGCGCGTGGGAGAAGAAAGGACTGAGACACAAGAAATACCTTCAGAGGAATAAATTGGGCAGGAGACAAGTATGGATATGTAAATGCCATAGGAATATAAATCATCAAATTCCCAAAGGAAGAGGACATGGGAACAAGCAAGTGGCTCTAGGAAGAAGGAGAAGGCCCACAAAACACCACTGAAAACATCATTGACAAAAAATGATGTTGAGCTAATAGCCACAACAATCAAAGATTGATTATCTGAAGTGTGGGAGAACGCTGAGAAGGACATGGATTCAATTTTGGAACAGGTGTAGGAAGTGAAAATTGTGTTGGATCAATTGAGGATCAGGGAAGAGCAGCCACAAAAATAAAAACCAATGCAAACTAGGGAAGCAATGCATGTTGGAGAGACAATGAAAATCATAGGGCGGGGGAGTGCCAATTTTATCATAACCCCTGAGATGTTGTTCATTGATGAGGAGGAAACACATAGGCCCGTAAAGGAAATTGAGATATTGGAATTGGCATTTCCCAAGATCCCAACGAAGGCGGTCTATAAATTACTAATTAGTGTCACGCAAGAAATTCATTCCATGGCAAGGTATGATGCGACGAACTTACATGTAGCACAGGAGGAAAATATCACACTGAAGGAATAAGTTAGCCAAGAAGGGCATGCAAAGAATATAGCGCAACAAAAATTGGAAGAGATGGAGAAGAACATTAGCAAAATATTCTAAACCGTCCCAAACAACGCAGAGTCATAGGAAGTTTCTTTTGAAGAGAAGATGAGGAAAATAGCGCAGACCTTGGAGAAATACAAGGACCAGATAAAGGAGTTGGAGGAGCGCACAGTACCCGCTACTCCTCTAGAAGTAAGAGCGCAGTGAGAACAAGAAACAACAAAATTTGTGGAGAGTATAGCACAGACCATACATAGGATGACAGAGTCGTTGGAAAAAAGTGTCCAGTTGTGGAAACAACGCTTAGAAGATGGGATATTTCAAGACCTGCAAGGAAGGGAATATAAGGTACATGCAGTAATGATAGATTTTAAACAACGACAGAAGACAATGTCACTACCAGATAATATTAAGACATATATAGAAATGAAGAACCTACAAGAAAAGGAGAAAGCAGTGTTTGTTGAGAAGATCACAAGACAAGCTCAATTGGAGCCTCTACAAGACAAGGCTAAACAAGTGGTCATGGAGGTTTATGCAACAAAATAAAGAGTGGAAAAGATAGGCTTGGAGGGAGGAGACATATTGAATCCTCCAGTCACTGCGCAGATGGTAGAAGCCATGGCGAAGAAGAGCAACCAGGCTCAGGAGCAATGCCAACAAATAAAAATTATGTATGAAGTGCTAGCATAGGCAGTAAAAGATGCAGGAGTCTGTGAGTGACTTGGGACGAGTCATAATGTCAGTGTTGGGGGCATGTTGGCGCAGGCCAATTTTGGGAGAAAACCAAGGAAATTTTTAACACTTCAAGACAACACTGGAAAATAGGGGAGCGCGCCAGAAATAGAGGAAAATCAACATTGAAAACAGAAGAAAACCAACGTCGAGAAAAGAAGTTACAAAGTGGAAAAAATGCTATGGAGTAGTTGGAAAGTGGAAAAGCACTGATTTGGTGAATGGTTGGATCGAGGACATGCCAAGATGGAGAATTTGAAAAGTGGAAAACCTAATTCTCTTAGGGTTAGGGTTTTTGTAAGGCCATTGTCCCAGTTCTTTATAAGTAGAATGAATTAGGATGATGAAGAGGTTGTCCTTTTGTTGGTGTGTGTATTGTTTAGGTTGTAGTAGATCCCATTGTTAAGTAGGAGGTCTTGTTGAGAGACTTTTGCAATATGTGGAGATCAGATGTAGCGGAAAAATAATTGTACAGTGCACAACACTGGATTTTGCAAGAATATGAATAAAGATCCCAAGCAAAACATCTTTGTGGACGTATCCCAGGAGTGGGAGAACCATGATATATCAGTTTCATGTGTATGAATGGTTCCATTTCTTATTGTTATATTTAAGTTAACAAGATTTATGATGATTATGTTAATTGATAAAGGTTATATTATTGCACACTAAGGAAAAACTCATGAAATTTTCAAAACATCACTAAGTAAATGAATTCCATAGCTAGTGTTTAGATCTGAATCTTATGTTATAGTAGATGAACACCTTTCATTAAATACATGTTTCTATAATGGTTAATTAAGTCTTATTGGAATATTAGTTTGATTGGTCTAAACTAATATCTAATGTGGGTTTGAGGGATAACAAAGAGTATATCTAATGCCTTCGAGAGAGAAACACATCCCATCCCATGGTTGCAGACATTTGAGTCATGCAACCACCCATTGAATCCATCTCGGGTGAGACTGTGCAATTCACTTTGTGTGTTATGGTGCCTTACAGTATCCAGAAGGGCCAATAGTCGAAGGGTTGTTGGTAATTCTGTAGTTAGAACCTGGGTCAGCCCACAAGTAACCAACAATACACACACACACACACACACACACACACACACACACATATGTATGTATGTATTACTCCAAGAAAAATTCATCCATTATGCAATATTTTGATGCAATTGATACTTCACATGTACTTTAAAGAAATCACAAAATTTTCCTTTTTATCACATTTCTTACCATGTATGTGGAAATAAACGTTACTTATTGTCAAGTATGGAATATTTGTTTGACCTATACGTCTTCACGTGCATTTGAAACTTTCCTTTTTAATTATATTTTTCATATTAGGTATGGGGCAATTGGATTTACTTATTTTAAACTATGGAATCTTGTTTAACTTATAGTTCTTCACGTGCACTTTAAAAATACTTGG
>JZKD02S1202432.1:445282-490509 GCA_000966675.3 Picea glauca
ATATATAATTTCTTTTTTTATTTTCTTTTTTTTGTTTGCTAGTTTGTTCATGACGTGCAGGACTAGCCATGGCTTAATTTTTTGTCCCCGTAAGTTTTGAAATGATGACTTAGCATCACAAAGTGCCCTAACAACACACTGTATCACCAACAATCCTACACCTCGGAGACAATTTTTTATTTTATTTTCATTTTGCATTTTTTATTTTATCATTTTTATTCCATTTTTTATTTATTTTTTTATTTTATTTATTTATTTTTATTATGATTTTATCCCCCAACTTCCATAGGGATTCATCCCATTGGGATTCAAATATATTAGGATTCCCCCCATTGGTTATTTACCTTATACATATCCCTCTATTTTTTTGAAACTCTACCTTCCCAAACACATTAGAATAATTTAATATTAATTAAAACATATCTCATTCATTGGGACTTACCTTTAGAAATTCACCCGTGGGACATTTACCATTTTAGGATTTAACCTTATCAAAAATTCACCTTTTTGAGAACTTATCTATTCGGGAACTTGCCACTTCAGGATTTCCCCTTTGGGAATTACATTAGGACCTCCTCCTCTATTTTTCTGAAACCATTCGATCCCAAACACCTTAGGATTATTTTATTAATTTTGGGGAATTGGCCTCTTCAGAATTTCACCCTTCGAGAGTTCCCCTTCAGAGTTTCACCCTATCGGATTTCACCTTTTGGAAACTTTACCCATCGGGAATTACCTTAGTATATTTTTTGAAGCATTTTTTCCGAAACCATTCGGTCGAAACCCTTTTAGAGATTTTCACTATGATATTATTTTATTATATTTCAAATCGAGATTTCTACTATTTGGGATTTATATCGTTACCAAAATCCTACCACGAGGCTTATTATTTTATTATATCTCTTGTTTATGGGCCAAAATATCTACAAGGGCCCAAGGTTCTATGCCTCCTCTAGTTCCACACATATATTAAGTAAGGGAGAAAAAAAATATAAACCATTAAAACTCAATCCATCCAATACATGTGGGATAATGATTTAGAGTTGAAGATCAACTGTTCAAATCAATCTCATGAGTAGATCAATGGTTGTTGAGCGTTGACTTTAGGTAGCCATAACTCATTATCCAGGTGGCTAAATCAGGAAAGAGTGAGCTTGTTGGAAATATATCAAGTAGGAGAACATGTTGGAAGAGGAATTAGAGTTGTATCAACATCAGAAATGCCCATAAAGTTCAAGGAAAAGACAGGAAAAATTTGATTTAAAAATGGATCGTTCAATGTTCAAGCAACCATAACTCATCTTCTTGGTGGTCAAATCAGGCATGTGAGAGAAGGTTGGAAAGATGAAGGAGAGAAGAAGAAAATGGAAGAATATTATTCACTAGATTGACACTAAAAAAACCCAAAAAAATTCAAAGAACAAAAGAGGATATAACTGAGCAAATTCAATGATATTTCCAATAAATATCACTCATGAACAACTTACAGAGCGAGATTGACTACTCAGGATCCTTTCTAAATTATTTTTATAACACTTGTATATTTATTAATGAAAATGTATGGGAAATTTGAGTCATTTAATGAGAAAAATTAAGCAAATTGAAGAGATGTAATTGTTGGTTGTTACATAATGGAAAAGGTCTTCCTTGTGTTATAAAAGGAAGACCATTGAATGTAAGGGGGGATTTTCCCCATTGTTACATAGATGATACTATTAGCTCATGGAATGAAGAGAAGAAGACAATTTGGGAACCATGAATGGTGTTCCCTTGCCTATGGGACTATTCTACATGTGTAGTTGGATTTTATGATTTCTTTGATAACATCTCATATGAACTATTTATGTGTGTATTCTTGAAGTTATCTGAAATTTATGCTTACTAATGAATACAATGGTATTGTTACAGGTTAAGTCTGCAACTATTTACAATTTAATCTGCAACTCTATTGTTTTAACATGTTGTTGATTGACATGAACTATTTTTGCAATAAATGACATTATTTCATTGTTGTGTTCATTTTGTAGGTTTTCTCCTGCCTAGGATAGGTTAAAAGTAGTTATATTATTTAGTTTTTTTTTTCAAATTAGATTTAGAATTGATAGGAATTCTTTGGGGAACAATTTATTATCTTCCCCTTTTTTTTCTTTTAATTCTTAGTAGTATCCAGGCCCACATATTGGTCATAAACACTACCCCAAACAAGAGTAGGTATGATTGGGACCTATCGTCAGGCGCTCTCCCTTAACTTCTTGAAAGGCCATTTGGACCCGTCAACAAAAATAACACTAGAAGGAAGGCCATATGACAAGTTGGGCATGTGGAGTCATTCTTATTAATTCTTTTTATTTATTAATGTGTCCTTCCCATATCCCTTTATGGATATGTATTTATGGTTATGTACCTCTTAAAACTCCTAGAAATATTTTTCATATATTGTCTCAAATTATGGAAATATTTACATCTTACCATATTTTCCAGTTATGGAAATTTTGTTTCTCTCATAATATCTCTCATGAAGGTGTCATTTGCAGGTTATTCACTCTCACTTTTGTAGGCCAGGTCAAGAACTAGTGTGAGACTTTTTCGTCTACCTCTATTCACACATGGGAGTAGTTTCTGCATGAATTTTTGTATTCTTTTGAGAATTATAATTATGATGATTGTGTGCAAAAACATCCAATCTTAGGAAGAAAAAATATGAATCTCTTGAATACTTTCTTATTAGATTTACACATATTTTCTATAGATTTCCTTTAGATGATAGGCCCTCTATCAATGATTTGATTCTTCATTTATTTTCTCTTATTAATGAAATATATCAGCTAGAGAATGAATAATCTAAATCATGTATTAATGTTACTTTACATGTTGATTTGGATTTACATGAAAATGTTGAAAATTTTATTGACTAGGTTGAACATCATATGTTTAGATATTTATTTACTCTAGGGGATACAGATCATAGTGAATATGCTTTTTCACAAGAAACATATGTATCATCCCACCCTTCCATCCCCACCTTCTTTCCTTTGTATGAAAAAATAAATCTCTTGTGTAGTAAATTCGAGTTCAGATTTTTCTGTAGCTAACCAAGAGGAGGTTTGTTTTGTTGATAACAGGACATTTCCGGTCACACTAATGGTTAGTTCAGGTTCTCATTATCCTATCTCTTCTTTTCCATTGCAATAATTGTAGGATGAAGCTATGGAGAAAGACATGAATGTTGATCAGTCTATTAATGAAAAACAATTGGACACACGTAACATGAAGCCTTCCTCACAAATGGATAAAGTAGAATTAAATTATGCTAATTTGAGTTCTTTGGTTGTTATAATCGCTCCTATTTTAATCGAGATAGATCAAGATGCTTTTCCTATAGTTTCTAGATTATTTATTGAACCTTCTTGTTCTAAAAAATATTTTAATTTACTCCTCTCTTCTAACCATGAATATGTTTTGAAAGATATTTCAGATTCTCATATTTTGTAGGAGAAAAAAAACAACGTTGATAATTTCACTCAAGGAGAAGAAATAAACATACAAGAAACAACAATTTTAGCACAAGGCTCCACTTTTTTCTTGGTAGAGGAAAATAATGTTGAGGAGGAAGGTGTTGATTTTGAAACCATTCCTAGTGTGGAGCCTATCGATTCACAATTAGTCACCAATGTTCTTAAGGAAGAGGAAATACCATTCAAAGAAACACCTTTTAGAATTGTTTCTTGTTCAAGAGATACTTTTCATTCTCTTAATTCTTCTACTTATTATTTTTTGTATTATGATCTCTTTAATGGTTTGATCTTGCAGGAAGTCACCCACTGTCTTGTTCAAATAAACTCTATAAGGCCGACCCCTTTTGAAGTACTTTCTTGGTTACTACTCTCTCTTCCTATTTCTTGGGATGAACCAGGTTCATATCTAAACAAGCTTCCAACAAAGCCCTCTAAAACTATCGACCCTCCTAGTAAACTAGAAGGCAATGCAACACACAGAGTGTACTGCGCAACCTCACTCAAGATAGTTCTATGGGTGAATGCAATGCTCAAATGCTTGCAGTCTAGGAAAGAGTGGGGATCGTGGATTGTACTTTGTGATCTTCATTCATTTAATATAACATCCATCTATATTAAATACTATGTCGTTCTTTATTCATGCATGTAAATCAACGGATCTGACTACTTCATCAAGAAATTCATCTAGTGTTTAACCATTGACAACAGAGACATAAACAATAAGAATTTATCATAACAAATGATCTACCGTGGTTCACCCCCTCTTGGGATATGTCCACAAAGATTTGTCTCTTAAGATATTTTATTATGGTTTGCAATATATAGCGTCGCACGCACTACATTTTATGATCTTACAATCACAATAGGCTCCACGATCCTTGTGAGGCTGACTAGATCACACCAGGCTCCTCGACCTGCAATCTTACCCTTAGGATCGATTTGCTTGACTCTCCTACAACTCAACAACTTACAAAAATGGTTTCATATCTTACAGTAGTTTCCTTCTTCAAACATTACAAAACTTTGCCACACACCCTCTCATTTACCTAGACCTCCTAGGAACTTATATATACTAATTCTCAGCTCAAAAATTGTTACATTCTCCTACAAAAACCCTAACCCTAATATGGTTAGGTTTCCCTGCATGTCTGCCTTGCATGCTTTCCTCGCACGTTTTGCTTTTCCTTCCAGTTGTACTTTTTGCATTCTGGATTTTTCCTCCAAAAATAACATCTCCTCAACATAGTCCTACGCCCAATAGGCCCCCAACAATGACATGTGGCTCGTCCTAAGCCACCTAGGCATTGCACATTCCCTCGAAAACCTCTGCTAGGTTGTGGAACTTGGCTGCAAGTTTCCTTCCTTTGGCTTGGACCTACGCGAATTTTCTTGTTAGTACCTCTGGTGCTTGCGATGAGACCTCCTCTTGTATGATTACTACACACTCTGCTTGTGTTTTCTCCATGTTCTTCTTTTCCTCCTCCAAATGCACGGTTATCTCCACTGCTTTCTCTTGGATAGGTTCCATTTGGGCTTGTCTTCCATGCTTGTGTGTCTGTGCAAATTTTAGCTCTACCTGCAGCTTCTTCATATCCTGCATCCCTTTCAGTTGCTCAGTGATGCTCATTATATTTTTCCTCTGCTTAAGGTCCTAGATTGTTGGGTTTATCCTTTCTTCCTTTTGGTCCCACTGTTGGACCTTCTCATCCTCCTCTAGTGCTGTCCAAATATACGTTGCTTTATCAAACAATTTTGTTGTTGTGTTGACTTGTTTTTCCATCTCTGCTAGTTGGAGTGCAAATTCTTCTTTCCTGTGCTCTCGGACCTCAGGTGGGGTCATGGGATTGAGATTCTCTTTAAGCTCCTCAATCTCTTGCCTGTATTGGTCAATTGTCTGCATGATGAGGTTGATCTTCTCCTCTACGCTACTCTCTTATGTCTATGTGTTTTTCGGGATTTGGTTATATGATTCTATCAATCCCTGTTCTATCATGTCTGTGCATTCCTTTTCTTCCTTGGTTTCAGGCTTGACCTGCTTGACCACCAATTCTAATGCTTCTTTTCCATTCCTTGTATGTTGCAAGTCTGTTTCATATGTTCATGCGTGTGACTGCACCTCCTGCACGACACTAACTTGAAGCTTTTATAGTGCCCCAGCTGGTATCCTTTCCAGTGCAAACTCTACTTGTGTCAGATCCTTCAGTTATGTCTGGGCTATCATCTCATCCATATGCAACATGTTTGGAGTAACTGCGAAGGTCTGGCTCACCTAATCTATAGTTTAGATGGTATCCTTCTCGTTCGGCGCAACCCTTGCCTCTGCTTTTGTTCCTATTGGTAATTACTCTATCCCTCTTATAGGTCTATGCACTCCTCTGATGTGTTCTAAGACCTGCCTTATATCAACCAAATCATCCTGAATTCATCCTCTTTCATGTTGGGCATATTTGAACTCCTTAGTTGCGTGTTCCTGTACGTTTTCTTCCATGAGGTCAGCGTCATCCTCGTTGATCGTATACTTTGGCAGTTGCTTGTGTGCCTTGGACTTCTTGTGCAAACCCCTTGTATGTATGATTGGCCTCTTGGGTTGCATTGTTTCCTTTGGGGTGGTTGTTTAGGGGATTTATTTTGTTTTTGTGTCCCCCATTCCTTGTTCTCTTGATGATGGGGTAGTGTCCATTTTTCCTGCCTGCGCATATTTCTTTGGCGCACTTCCCTTCTTCTGTTGCGTCAAATTTTGACCTGGTTTCAGATTTTTAGGCGCAACTTTGTTTCCTGCAGGTGTCTTGGTTGACCCTGTGTCTACCCCCGTACCCTTAGGCACTTCTTGAGTTAATATTGGAATCCGCCAGTCGTCGTGCCAATCCCTCATGGCCATTTCTATGTCTTCTTCAGTGACGTAGTATCTTGATTGTAACCACTCCTTCCCCAGAGCCTTGCACTCTTGGATCCACATATTATGCCTTGTCGCTTTGAAGTTGGCTATGTCCCTGAATTGCGCGACCACATCTGGAGTAATTCTCCAAGAATTCACAATGCTCTCTTGTATTTCACGGAAGTACTTGGAAAATGAACATGTGTTGGCACTTCTATGTTTTGGTTATGAGTTGCTCCCCAATGATGTGTACCACACTGTGTGAAAACAACCTATCTACTAACAAAAATGAGAGTAAGGGGGCTCCTTCCTATCTACTCACAAAAATGAGAGTAAGGGGGCTCCTTCCACCCAATTAATGAGATCAAAATAATCAACCATGAGTAGTGGAACTATGTTCCCAAATCCTACGCATCTTAGTAGTCATCAAGGAATATGTTCAATAAATACGGGGCCCAACTGAGCAGAGTGTCACTGGCGCACTATGTTGCAGTTGCGACGACCTCGATAGGGACTTCCTTCTTGCGACATTTTTAGAGCATCTTGAAAGCCATGAGTTTGGTGGCCATTCTCGTAGTTGGTCCTCTTTATAATGAACCCATGCGATCCCCTCTCTATGCCATACGTTTTCTTCATTTCCTCAACTAGGGGGTTCTCCTTTGTTTTTTCATCAAGGTACTACATGGGAATCTCGCCCATAGTTGACAGACCTGTGATGAAGGAAATGATTTCTATGTCTATTGACACAGGCTCCTCCAGCCATAAGAATCCTCCATGGAGGAATTCCATCAACTATTTGATGCAGTTGTTTGCCTCTTTCCCCAAGCCAAAGTGGGGAATTTATAGTAGATTTAGAATGCTCTTGTTGACTAGGCCGACTACACATTGTTTTGGTTGTAGAATTGGGTCACCAAAGGGGCATGTGCCTATGCTATCAAGGTATACTTGCTTCCCAAAATCTAGGAATTTTCCAACATCGACCACGTCGTGGTCCGAATACTGCAGTCTTTCCACACATCCTAGCAGGTTAGGTGTGGCTTGCACCCCCTCAGAAATGCATGGTAGGACTATTGTTGCATTAGGATGTTGACATGAGGACGACACCATGGGATAATTTTCATTTCTTCTTGGTGGTTGACTTGAGGATACAACCTCGATCTATCTTTTTCCCGCGTCAAATTCTGGCTGAAAGGTCGGTAATATCTTCCACCAGACCCTCCTATTGCTATGCAAACCTTTCTCTATGTGGTTGTCTCGGCACGACAAATTTTTTTTGTATCGTGGTGGCCCCATTTACTCTATGGTCTCCTTCATCCCTCACAGGTCTTTGTGGGTTGCCTACGTCTTTGGCCTGTCAGCCCTATGTGATTTCCTATAGATCGATGTCCATGGCAGCTACTATTGGAGCTCATATTTCTTCCTCCACCAATGTAGGGCTTGTTGGTTCATCATGTGGTGAGAAAATTGTGTCAACATCAACAAATTTCCCCCTTTGTGTGGTTTCTAGCTCGGCCTCACTGGTTTCTTAAGGCCCTCTAACCTTACTACGAGTTTTCCTCGTTGCTTGGCTCGACACACCAATATTTGGTGGTGCAATCATGGGTACTAGTTGGTTTTCTCCGAATGGCTTCAACTGGTCCACACTGTCTATGTTTGTGTGCTCTCTATGTCTGCAATTTCACAATTTCATAATAAGTTACAGTTTTCCCGCGCTTCCCCTTTATATAGTGCATGTAATCAATGATGTGAAGCTTCTCGGAGAAGATTCACTGGTTGTTATGAATGCGATAAACATGTTTGCGTATGGTCCATTCAATTTCATAAATCTCGCCAGTTGGCGTGTTTTTTTCCATAACCGCCATTTCCGTAATTCCGCTTTTTCTGACCGTAACCGTCATTTTTCTTATTTCTGCTTTTTCTGACCGTTGGTCCCTTTTCCAACACATTGAGCATCTTGAGTCTATGGTGTATTTCTGTTGTAGCCTTTCCTTAGTGCATAATGTATCGCCTGTATGTTGTGCACAAACATTTTTTTCTTTCGTCGCGTTGAGTCCCTTTTCTGCTGCGCATTGTATTTTCTATATTTTTTATATTTGTATTTGTTTTTCCCTATTTTTCTCCTTTTTGTTTATTTTTCTCATTTTATTTATCTTAAATTCTACTATAACAAACTATGTACATATTTTCTTATTGCATTGTAACCGTTTAAGTGGTAGGAGGTCGATTGTCCCTGTACAATTTCAGTCGACTCCAATTGATCATTCCTTTCAATTTTGTGCCTTCTAAGTCTTTTTATTGTACCAATTCCCCATCAGTGACAATATTCACTTCGTATGGCCCCATCCAATGCATTCTAAATTTTCCTGTATGCTGAAAACTTTTACTGTCATAAAGCAAGACTAGGTCTTCTTCCTTGAAACTCTTTCTTTTGATATATCTTTCATGCCAGGATTTATCTCTTGCTTTCTGTAATTCCTAGTGAAATCCATACAGGATCCTATCCTCTTCCATTTCCATGAGATGACTTAACCTTTCCTTCATTGCGCCTCTTTCTGTCATGTTGGTGATTACTGCTATGCACAAACTAGGTACCATAAATTCTAATGGCACCACTGCTTCATGTCCATACACCAAACTGAATGGTGTCTGTCATGTCAACTTTTTGCATGTATTCCTGTATTCCCACAATATTGCTGGTATCGTCAAATCCCATTCATCCCTGTTGACATTGCAAATCCTAGTTAAGGCATTCTCTAGAATCTTGTTGAAGGCTTCCACTGTTCCATTTTCCTGAGGATGGTATGGTGTAATCTTCTGATAGTAGAATGCAAATTCCTTAGTGATAGCCCTGATAATACTATTGATAAAGTGAGTTCCTTGTTCACTCATCAAAATCCTTGGGACCCAAAATCTAGTGAGCACTTTCTCAAACAGGAAGTGTGTTGTTGTCTTTGCGTTGGGGTCTTTGATTGGTGTTGCTTCTGCCCATCTTGTTAAGTATTTTGTCGCAGTAATGATTTACCTTTCTCCCAACCTCTTTGTTGGTGGGTTAATTGGTCCCACAAAGTCTATTTTCCATTTTTCAAATACTTGCAAGGTTACTTTTGGTCTTAGGGGAATCTCATCCCTCTTATTAGGTTTACCAACCCTTTGACAAACATCACATCTCTAGAAATAGTCCTTAGCATCTCTATGAATGTTTGGCCACCATAGGCATGCACGCAATACCTTCTATGCGATATATTTTCCTGCATAATGTCCTCCAGCTATTCCCTCACGAGTTTCTGCCAAAATCCTAGGATTTTCATGTTCTAGTACACATCTTCTCAAAATGTTGTCTGCGCCCATTTTGTATACATGTCCTACAATCAATTGATAGTCTGTGGCTCTGAATATCAGATTTTTCTTCTGTACAATGTTAAGATATTGTGGCATAGTCCCTGTACTCAAGTATTCAATGATGTCAGCAAAATATTCATTAGCTACTTGGACTGAAAATAATTGTGCATCAAGGAAGTTGTCTTCCAATTTGGTAGGTTCTTCTCCATTGGTTACCCTTGACAAGTGATATGTTCCTGCATTCATCTTCCCTGGCTTGACTATCACTTCAAAATCAAATTCCTGAAATAACAATATCCATCTACAGATCCTCCCCCCCAACACTGGCTTGTTAATTAGGTATTTGAGGGTTGAATGATATGTGAACATATTAAAGTGTTTACCCAGTAAGTAATGTCTAAACGATTCATTCTATACAGTCTCTGTCTAACAGATCTAGCCTTAGTTTTGAGCGGTATATTCATCTCTCCTAGCTCTCATGCTATGTCTTTCATCTCTGTAAATGTGGTTGGGAATAGGTTGTTGTACTTGCACAGTAACTTTGTTATTCGTTCCACTTCTTGTTCATCCCATAAGTCTCGAATGCTGGCCATTTTTGGACTCTCAATTGTCCCAATATTGACTTTCTTCACCTTGATCGACGCAACAAACACTTATGATTCCATAAATGGACCTTCGACCTCTCTTTCACCTTCAACCTATGTAATATGAATGTTCCATGGGTCATCTTCATCTGGTGCTCCTTCCACATGATAGAATGACAAGAGTTCCTTAACTATTTTTTTGTTCTTTTGTTGATACTATGTCATAACTTCAACCTGTTGTTCTGTTACACATCAAATTTCCACACCTAGGTACCTCGCCCTAACTGTCACACCTAGGTACATCTGCATCGTCCATCTTTCTTATAGAAAAAAAAATCTTGGCCAATCTTGGGGTGTGCAGAACACCAGGGAGTGTTCTAATCCTACCATCAATGAGATTCAACTTGAATTTTTCTCATCCTATGATTTTGGTTGTCAAGTCATCTCCTAGAAAAATGTCATCTTTATCATACCTTTCATATTTTCATAACCACTCCCTGTGAGGATTCATATGAAAGGATGCACCTAATTCGACCAGCCATGCCTCATGATCTGCATTTGTGCTTGAAGAATTCAAGTAGATATCCCCTCCTTCATCCATGGATATGTTTTCTTCTGTAGAAGGAGCATCATCATATCCCTTCCCTCTCTCAACACTTTTGGATCTACAATGTTTCTTGTAATTCCCTTATTTTCCACATCTCCAACATAACTTTACAATTTTTGGGGGAGATTTATATCTTCCCCTAGATTTATTTCTCCCACCTGATGACTTAGGTATATTTATTTCCTAGGAGAGTCCTCTTACAAATAAGGCATATGTTCTCTATATTTCCATGTTTTTCCGCCTCATCTCCTCCAACAACAAGGATGAGACCACATCATCGAAACTTGAATTAGTTGCATTACTACCCATGGCCACAATTTGACTATCCCACGAGTATGGTAAAGAGAACAATAAATTGATACACTTATCTTCATCAGAAATATTAATATCAACAAACAATAATTGACTTACCACAATATTGAAAGCATTCAAATTCTCTATCACCGAGTCTCCATATTTCATCCTCGGGTTGTAAAGATTCTTCCATAGGAACAATTTGTTTACTAGGGACTTAGACTGATACAAATCCCCTAATGTATTCCATAATTACTTGGTTGTAGCTTCCACTAACACATTCAGTAATATTGAATCTGAGAGACACAATCATATTATTCTATTTTCCTTCCAATCCAACTTTTCCTAGTATTTTTTTTACGTTCATGTAGGTGCAATACCTAGATCCAGGGTGACCCATTGATATTTTTCTACCAATAGATATTCCTCCTTGAGCTTCCACAACTCAAACCGTTTCCCATTAAATTTATTGATCTCTATTTTTGGACGGTTCACCATTTATTTTCACCACAAGAATCAATATCACAGAGCTCCCAATGTAACAAGGTTTTATCATAGACCTGATCCAAACCCCTGACCACAAAGGCATCCCCTGAATCCAATAATCGCTATGATACCAAATGTGTATTTTAACCTTGTACAATTAATTACTACAAATGGATTATTAATAAAAAAAGAAAAGATACAATGACACACACACACACACAGATTTTACCCCAAAAAACCAAACTGGTAAAACCAACAACATGTTTAGAGTCGCACCTCTAATTATTATTCATCATCAATATTCAATTTTTATAATACAATATATATATATGATCCCATGGCATCCAAAAACCCTAATCCATTGACCCATATTATTCTACAACCCGAATTCCTTAACCAAAATTAGAAAATCATGGGAGAAAATCATGTGCTGAATACCCTAAAAACGGATGCAAAAAAATGCCAGAAACAAATTCAAGGGTTGAACCCCCCCATGCACCCGACACAACATGGCACATGGGGCTATTCATGCAAATAATATAACATATACCCAACAATTATTGGTCCACGCCATGGTGAAACACTAGTCCTAATGATCCCTAGGTCCAACGGTTCTTATAGTTGTATCTACAACCCACAAAGTTTTACAGTCATAATCCTTTAAGGTGTCTTGGATATTGGCTCCACATAAATTTTCAACTTGATATTAAAATCAAGCTCTCTTTCTCAAGGTAACCCTTACAACTCCTTGGGAAAAACATCCTTGAATTCTAATAAAGTGATTCCTAATGTAAAGAGGTCCCTTTCCTTCACTTACCACCTCTACCAGATATAACCAACATCCTTTCCTTAGGAAATGTTTTATTTTCAATTTTGAGATGAAACATAGTTACACATTCCTCCTAATGTCATGGATTTTAATTTTCCTCCATCATCTAAACAAAGAACTACTTTCCTAAATCAATCTAATAAGGCTTGATGATGTTCTAACTATTCCATACCAATAATGAGATCATAAGTCCCAAGGTAGTGATATACACTTTTAACCTAGTAGTACACACCCCCAGTAATTTTCTTGGGAGGAGGTCCTTGTTCCAAGTTCCTCAACCCTTCTTGGTTACCTTCCCCTGACAACAAATTCTCTACTTCTACACCCATTTTTGGGTGTCCTTTTAATGTCCTATTTATAGCCTCAAGAGAGCATAATATGATACCAATCCCAGGAAAAAGTGGAAGTGGCACCAATGTTGATGGTCATTACAATAAATGCTACTTTGCATCACAACATAAGGGTTCATTACTAAGGGTTTATGTTACATCACTAAATTATATCTATACACACTCACTCACTCATATATGTATGTGCAGTTGTAAAAGAAAACCATCCGCTCGTAATAAGCATATCACTTAAGGTAGGGTATATGTATGTGTATAACACTTACATTTAAAAAATTTCAAACTTCCACTTTAAAAAATTAAAAGAAATGTAAATAAAATTGCTTATAAAATATTTCCCAAAATTTTTAAAATGAAAAACCCACCTAAAAGAATAATTAAGTGTTTAAAATTTAACAATGTCCTTGAGTCTTGGATGAAGCCCACATGCCTCCTCCTTCCATTTCCACCAATTAAATAAAATAAGGAAATTTAAAACAATAGAAGGGGAAATAAACCCCCCCTCTGCTTCCATTCTTATTCATTTTCCACTTTGTCCATTGAGTTTCCATTTCTCCTCCAGAACATGGTTTCAATGGTTTCAAGTGTTGGAATATTGAGAGGGGAGAGGGTGGGGGGGATGAATCAGTATGATCACTTTTACCACTTTTAACCACAATATATAAAATTAAACTTTATTAACAATATATCATCAATGTATCATCTATGATTGCATTCAATATGTCATGATCATATAAACATAAGAAGTATCACATCAACAACATCACATCAAATACATAGTGCACTAGAATTTACGTGGAAACCCAAATGGGAGAAAACCATGGAATGCTTTCTTATATATAAAAGAATACATTCATTGGAAGCACTAACTTCCTAATACTCCATCTACAACTCAAAGGAGGATATGAACCCTATTTACAGGCTCCAACTTGAAGGAAGCTACAACTCCCTAAATTCTCTCCCTCCAACCAAAAGGAGGCTACAATCCCCTGATTCTCAGGCTCCAACCTGAAGGAAGCTCCATCTCCTTTAGTTCTCTAGAACCAACCAGAAGGAGGCTACAAACCCCTTTCCTTACCTCTTCATGTCGCCCTGAAATATAAGTGTAGACCAAACTATCACTACCACAATCACTACCATTGTCACTGTCACATCAACCTCTAACCTATCAACCTATCACTGATCAACCTATACAACATGTCACTGTCACCGATACTCAACCAATTCATCTCACATGGATCATATATTAGGGACACCTATCATTGATAGGGATGATTTTAATGATGGATATTTATTTTAAAATGTAGAAACCTTGGCGAATCTTACTAATCCTTCATATGACAACTATAAATGTTTGGCGATATTTTTGTAAAAGTTTTTAAATTTCTAATAATTTTATATAATTTGCATAAAATTTTGGTGATTTTTAAGGTAAAATAATTTTATCCTATAGAATTTGGGCGAATCATTTTTAGAATAGCGAATCTTTTTTTGGGAAAAAACATGGAAAATTAGGCCATGAGCGAAATTTAGCCCCTAAAATCATCCCTACGGCTATCAACTAGATGTAGAACATCACCAAACCATGTACATTAACCTGTACCATACCATGTACATAAACTTATGCCAACCATTCATATCAATCTATACCATTCCATGTACATCAACACCTGTACCATCGTTTGCCTCTGGCCTCTGCTGTCCATTTCACTTTGTGTTCTAAAAAGTAAATTATAAGACAAATGGTGAAAGGAAAGTCATATTTAATTTCCCATATAGTCCAAAGAGATGATGAAAGGAAATTCAGAAATGATTGCCCTCATCTCAACATCTAAATGCATAAATATATTTCGAAGTGGTGAAAGAAAATTCAGTAAAGAGGGCCAGATAACTTCATCGGGGTACTGAACAGGCTCGTTGGTAGTGAAGCAATATCTGAGATATCTGTAAGGCTATTATACATGAATCTCACTCTACTCTGGTAATCAATTTTCTCGAAACCGGAACTACATCCTAAGTTTAGACAGGGCTCCCTGATTAAAAACATGTAATAAACTTCGTTTGATGCAAGCCAAAAGCCACAAGATCTATTAGATTTCCTAGGAATGTTTTGGTTGTCTTAAGGCAGACCTGAATGCAGTAAAGAGAAAGAGAAAGTCATGAAAGGGACTGCAGCTGAGTTTGAAACGTATTTGAGTGTTGAAAAGCTCTTAAGAAGTAAAATACGAAATCTCTTCTTCCCTCTGTATCCCTTTTCCTTAAGCAAGCTTCGCAGAAGTAAAACCAATGACTCCATTTACCCAATACAGGCGCGTGGTTTACTGTTCTTCCCGTCTCGCAAGGAGACGAGATCCATAGATGGAGCCTATGTTGGAGTCGCCATTTTCAACTAGTTTAAATGTAATTTTTAAAATCAAAGGTTGGCCTTTAAGTTGTCTTTTACTTCATGACCTTTACCCACTAAAAATCTCAGTAGTCTTGATATACAGAGTGGCGATGGATGTTATACTCTTAAGCCATTACCTTTTAACCATTGAGCGATCTTTTTCACTTTTCTATACCTTGGGATATCGCGTTTTGGGAGTTACAAGTCGCAATGTTTCCAAACCCTGATACGTGAAGTCACAAAACAACCTTGAAAGCCTACCCAAGTTAGCGTCGAGAGTAAAGTTCCTTAAACCTTAATTAAGTGTTGTCGAAATTTCACATCTTGGTGTTCGCCTTCCCCAAAATTCTTACCGTCATAACTCTGATAGGCGAAATCACGAGACATTCATACATCTTACCCGAGTTAGTGTCAGGGGTGAATAGTTTTACCATAGTTAAATTCTATCGGAATTTTGCGACTCAGCATACGCTTTTCCAAGAAACTCCACCTTCGTAGCCCTGAGTCACGAAGTCATGATATTAATTAAACATGATTAATTACACACTTAATCCAGATTACGTTTTTTCTTAACTAGATCGCGTCATCGCGATCTTGGGTTTTAAGGGCTCGAAAGTTAGAAGTAAAATCTCCCAATATGGCGAACGCTGAAAATCTTGATTAACGTTTAAAGAAAGTTTAATTTAAAAAGATGAACCAGATTAATCAGTGCATTAATACAAATATTAACATGCTTCGTTTATGGGTTAATTTTAAATGTTTTTGCACCAACTTGTGTCACCCGTCAAAATTTATGGCATTTACTTGAAGTGATAGGTAAAGATGTTGTTTTTATGGCAAGATCTTTCCCAAAAAATGATTTGACCATTCTGTTCGTAAGGACGCCAGGGTTTTAAATGGTCAGGATATAGATTTCTTTCACTCATTATTTCAGATTCCATTTCTATCTTACACAAAGAAGCTTCTCTCGCTGAGCTAATTTTTGTATGTATACCGATGCTTGTCCCTGCACAGTCCAAGTTGAGCTCCAATATTTCTCTCCTCAATAAGCCCTGTAGACAAACAAAAGTACAACCACTTCCTACTCTACTAAGATTAGTTTGAAACAGATCTATATATTAGAGACAAGTTCATGTGATATTAAGCACAAACTAGAAAGAAACAGGTCAAGCATATTATATTGATGAGAACAACAATGAAGGAAACTTACAATCGTAGATGCGAGTGCAACAGCTTCATCAAGTCCTCCTTGTATAACCCTTGCCCAAAAGACCCACGATCGGAATGACAATAACTTCATTGATTATTCTCCTTCACTTTACTGTGTGTTTCCTATGAGATCATAGGTTTCATGCCTCCAATTATTCCCCCTTTTCACCATGAGAGGGCCTGCTTATATAGGTTTAGAGAGGCCCAACCACTTGAGATATATTTGGGGTAAGTTGAGGCTTTTCCTCTTTCAGTTAGGGATCTTCCCTAAGATCATGGCTTGACCAAGGATTCGAATCCAACTGCCTTCAAATATTGAGAGAAGCTTTCCCTCGTTCTTTTCAACAAACCAATTTTTGCCCAGAATAGGTAGCGCTCCCCCAAAAGGGGCATCAGAGCGCTATAACACTCCCTAACAATGCATAGGGGGGCGCCATCACTCCTAACAGTAGAAATTCTCCTCAAAAAGGGAAGACAAAGCATTATAATGCTCCCTGAGAATGTATAGGGGAGTGCCAGCACTCCTAACAGTGGTATAGGGGAGCGTTCTCCTCTGAAACTCAATTTTTAGTGGTTCTTTCAAATGGCAAGAGGTTCATAACCCTGTTAACCCATTCCTCTTCTTCCAAATCAAATGTTTGAGGTGTTTCAAGTGTCCTTCTGATGTCGTTATAAGCATGACATAGGAATTATGGCAGTATGATTTTTCTGACATTTGCGACACTTGTGACCAAAATGAGACACTTGTGACACTTGTAATGACGACACTTGTGACACTATCGAAGTGAGTAATTTTGATGTGTAACAGATTTCCCCCCAAAGTATGAAGTTAGAATATGAGAACTGATAACTGAAATGCTTTCAAGCAAGGGTATAGATGCAAAGAACCTGATAGAAGCTGCACACAAATATCCAACAAATATTATGACATGCTTCAAACCCAAGGCAGGCATACCTATGCTTGGGTGATCAAGACTTGCAATATATGGCCGCCATAAAATACATTGCAGATCCATATTTATATTGATAAAAGGTATAGCCACCGAGGATACATTGTGGATCTATACTCCCATGACCTGAACTGATCATAGCCACGAAGAATACATAGTGGATCTTACGAGATGACAAGACATAGCCACGACCAATACAAAGTGAATCTATGTAACAGTATATGTGTCATTGTTCAAAAGAAATTCCTTTGCAACCTAGGAAAAGTACATATAAGAGCGATGACTCAACCCAGGGTCTTCTTACCGATCCCGATTTAGTATGAATCTAACCATGTGAATAGATGTCCTGATATTGAACATGGCAGAAACCAGTAGAAACCACTTGATTACCAGTCAATGATGTAAACCGTTAACAAGCACGAGGGAGATCACCATTGATGTCAATGATTCCCAAGGTACTCTAGTACATTCCAACGAATGTGAATGGATGATCTGAAGTCGAACATTTGTGGAATCATCCGATTAGAGGTCAATGATGTAAACCCACTGTCGGATGTGAGGAGGCCTACCATTAAGGCATGCAGGTCCCAAAGTACTAATTGGTTTCTAAGTCTAGTCCCTGTATAATGCATTGAAGTCGACAGGAATAGACTCGTCGAAGGATGGCCTTGATGTATCCCCCATCAATGACACGAAATTGACATAGAGATGTAATTGGTGGATCAAAAGAACATGGACTGACACGATTATTGAAATAAGATATTTGTGATAGATGACTCTCGAGGCAGATACTTCCATTGAACACTAAGGCACAACAGCAGAAACATGACATGGACCAAAACTTGATGATGCAGTGGATGTCATGACTTATGTCAGGTGACCCAAAGGAATATAGGAAACTCAAAGGATTGGCTCAATGCAGAGGTTCAGCGGATTAAAATGCGTGCAAATACAAGGTGCCGTGTTCAAGGGAAACTCTAAGAGTTACTTGGTAATGTTCTCAAAAAACTGCTTGACTTCCTTCTTTCATTTTTTTCCCCCATCCAGATAGACGTGTACCTATTTTTTATTTAATGAGCTCGAGGAGGGTAACACATGCTCGATATAACTCAACTTCGGTAAGTTCCTCTTCCTTTGTTTAATGAACTGGAAGAAGTAAGGGTTCAGTCCCGTATGGGCCTGTCGATGTTTTATTTAACGATTCCAAAGACAGGAAACTCGAAGGCTTTTCATGATTATAGAGTCTGGAAAAACACTTAAAAGAGAACTCTCTCAATTCCTTTTTCGTAAAGTAGTCAGGTGAGACCGAAAAAGGGATAAACTATCGCTCAAAAGACATTTTCTTCAAATACTTTAACGAGCATGAAGAGAACAAGGTCACTCAACAATCTTTTCATGTTTAGAGAGTCTGAAAAGAACTTAAAGATGACTCCAATGTTGTCCTTTTTCGTAATGTTAGTCTTGCGAGGCCGAAAGACTAACCTTTAACGACTGAAAAAGGAAGCAAGATCACTCGGCTATATTTTCATGTTTAGAGAGTCTGAAAAGAGCTTAAAGGAGACTCCAGGGGGTTCCTTTTTTTTGTATCCATACAGGTCCGAAAAAGAGATAAAATCTTACCTGGATGCATTCTCATTTATTTACAACCACGAGAAAGAACAAAGATTGATCTCGGTATGCCCCCAGATTGAAAAGCTAGTGGCTTAACTCTAGAATGATCATAAAAATCTGGATATGTGCCTCCCAAGCTTCAATTCATTCACCAACTTTGAGGTTGTCACCAATTTCTCTATGAGATGAGAAAAAGGAGAGGGGTGGATGAAAATAAGGTTCAAGAGAGGTAACTATTTCATTTTTTAACGAGCTTGACACAGGAAAAGAACTATGCTCAGGGCCTCTGTTTCATTTTTTAATGAGCTTGCCACAGAGAAGAGAAACTATGCTCGTGCTGCTTCTTGATCATGGCTTCCAAGAGGATAATGCTCTGGAAGGATACCATGTCAAGGGGAAAAAATCAATCATGGCCTCTAGGATATCTTTGCTGGATGGAAGATAATTACTCGAGAAGGAACACATGTCGAGGGTCGCGACAGGAGTAAGAATATTAGGCTCCAATAATCCTACTAAAGAAATCACCATGTCCACTACCGGATCCAAATCATCGGAAGTTGAAATCATGGGAGACGATGGAAAATTACCATCAGGAGGGGAGATAGACTGTATATCTGCCCGAATTTCTTCACGAGGGGAAGAAAAGAGGATCGGTGATGGTTATTATCCCAAGGTAACTTGTCAATGTGAAGCATTTCCAGAATAGATGCATCAGAAGGAAAAATTGGGGAATTGTAGTCGATCGTAGATGACAAGGAACTCAACCATGATTGCATCGAGGAAACGTCAGGCACCAATAGATGTTGGGCATCCAATGAGGGATAAGAGGATTGGGTAGAAACGTATGATGTTTCGGCTGAACTAAGTGGCACGGTGTCACCTAGTGCATCGAATTCCAACGGACGAGTTACAATCCAAGAGTCCGATGATTTCGAAGATTGATAAGTCGCATTCAAAATCATATCGACAGTGGCAATATGATGTGTATTCAGTGGAAGTGGTGTAGGGAAGGTACCCATGAGGCTAGAATATTTCAGTAAGACAACACCAACGCTTTCATACGTGATCTTGTGGCCTCCCAAGAAAGGAATATTGTTGGTAGTGGGAGCGTGAGCATCGATCATGCAGAAATCCAACTGATCAACAGTGACAATTTTTCCCTGATGAGGAAATTGTACACATTGAAAGACCGACGAGGCAACAAAAGTCATAGCATAAAACCAACTTCTTCCAAGTAACAAGTTGTAATCGAGGGGAGCATCGACCACCTCGACATCAATAGTAATAGTTTTGCCACCCAATTGGATGGGTAGGGACTGTAAAATCCCATGGGGATGAAAACCTTTCCCATCGAAGGCGCGTAACATCGTTGGGGATTTGTTAAGTGCAGGTGATTTTAAACCTTTCCAACATGCTAAAGACATGACACAAGTTGAGGCTCCCTCATCCAAAATAGTTCGATGGATTTGTTGATTGTGAACAACAACATCAACTTGGAAAGCAAGTTGGTGGGAGAGTCGAGATGCATAATTGTCCAGGTTAAACATGATATGGTTGGATTACTCAGGATCAACAGTGCGAAGAGAATCCAAGAGCATTCTATGTTGACTGGGGCAGTGTTGTAGAACTTCTAACGCAGACATAGCACACGGTGCTTGAGCCAAATCTTCAACAATGTTGTAGTTATGGGCGGAACATGAACTAGGATTAAAGGTATCTTTGCGGATAGTGCTCTTAGGAGGGCATAATATAGAGTCAAATGTGGGTTTCTCAATCTGAAGTGGTCTAGATGGAGAATTAACCGATGGAAGACTAACGGAGGATGATGATGGATCCGGTAAAGTACCGGTACCGTTAGTGTCTTTTCCTTTTTCAGGGTTACCTGGTGTGTCATATGTCTTAGAGTGAGTGGTCAATATAATCCCATTAAACATATAAATATGTGCACTCGACGAGGCCTCATCATTAGGATGGCTAGAACTGCCCCCAGGAGAGGGAGTTTCAGCAACCATGGATTGCTACTGTGGAAAAGGATGAGTAAGCATAGCGGGTTGTGACTTTCCTTGGAAAATTTTGGCAACTTCATTGCGAAGTGGACAGTCTCGAGTGTAGTGATCGTCACCACAAATGATATACGAGAATTTCAGTTTCCATTGTGGTTGTTTTTCGGTAGCAGGTGTTTGATTTTTTGGTTGTTCAATATTATTTTTTGATTTATTCTTTGTCTTCTTCTTACCTCTGGATTGTTGTGAAGGGGCATATTGAACTGCATTCACCTCAGAGATCTGAGTTTGGGGGGAGGTAGAGGAGAGTGTGGTCGATTGAGAAAAATATTGAGTTTTGACGGAACTGATAACACCATCCGCATGAGATGAGGATGATGGCTTAGATGGATCGGTATTAGCTAGAGCAGCATTCAAAATAAAATCATACAAAGTACCAGATTGGGAATAAACCAAATCTAAATACTGAGCTTGAGCGATGGCTTGTTCCTCTGTGACTGCACCACCCATAGCGACATCATGAGAGATCGGGGGTAACAGTGATTTAGTAAACCATTCTGCCAATAGTATGTCAGGAATGTCTGCCTTGATCATCCTTCTTCGTCGCCTCCACTCATGAATATGGTCAGAGATATGCATGGAGTTAGTTTAACGAAGGGAGGTCAAGAGTTTAGTACCCGTGTCGTAGCGAATAGGCAGTTGAAAGTGTGTGAGGAAAGACATGGCAAGGGAATTGAAATCATGAAAAGAAGCATGTGGTAGTTCAATATACCACTTTGCTACTGAACCAGTAAGTGTTCACTGGAAAAGACACAAACGTACAGAATCATCCATGAGGGAGTTTGATGAACACCACAAACGGAAATTCATCACATGGTTGTTCGGATCTTTGCCAGGGTTTCTGTTAAATTTCGAAATATCAAAAGGAAGTTTAGCTGGAATGATTGACCAAATCGGTGAATGAAAAATAGGATCATTAGTTAACCGAGACAAGTCTGGGAGATCCAGATTCGCAAGGAAAGGTAGTTGTCAGTTAATTTACGAATGATACTGGTGCGGCATAGGAACACCAGTAGGACCATAAACTAGGTTAGGTGGATAGTTGTAACCAGTAGGTCCTCCTACATACAGTTGTTGCTGGCCAGGATAAGAAGGATTTGATGACCAATGAGAAACATTTGCATAACCCGGTGGGTTCTGAACATTATAGACCGAGTGATTTATTTTCCCGTGAGGAGGATAAACATTTTTCCCTTGAGAATGGTAAGGAGTAGATCCCAGAGGTGGATACACATTAGACCCATGAGGAGGATAAGACTGTGGTCCCGGAGAACTCCAGGTGGTGTTTGGGATGCCGCCCGCATAAGATTGTCCGTAAGATGTTCCGGAAGGAATAGGATTGGATACTCCTCCTAGTTGGTTATTATACAAGTTCCCCCCAATGTGGGGTTGAGTAAAAGTGCCTCCTGAAGATACTCCCCAAGATTGTGAAGGGTTTCTAGAAAACGAGGGTTTCCCCCCTGCCAGTGGTGGATTTATGACTGGGGTATGACTGGAAAACGGAGGTTTCCCTCCAAGAGGAGCATAAAAAGGGGGTTGTCCCCTGGGATGGGTAGTCCCACCATGGAAAGGTAGTCCTCCAGGAGGGAAAGGTTCATTAGATGGTGGTTTCCCTCCAGCCGGTTGTGTTGGGCTAGTAGGGATCTGCATTCTCGGGTGAGAAGATGTCCCATCAGGACCATGTGGAACATGTGGAGCTGTAGAGTAAAAGATTGTAGAAATGGGGGTAGAGATTGAAGTTCCTTGGGGATGAGTAGAGGTGATGAGTCCATCATTAGGATGGACTCATGTTGGTGTAACAGTAGGGTTAATACCCTGATCGACTAGGTGATTCATGGTTTGACCGGATGGTCCTGTTTCACTAGGAGGGTCATGAGGATGAAAGGTTTGTCTAAAGGATTTGAAATGTTCATAGAGATCATGTCCCGATGAAGTCCTCCATACAGAATGAGTAGGTGTGGGATTGGTATCTACTGTGGTGCTAGGACGAACAGGAGTCATATACTCGTCACCAAATATTGGTTTTGTGGATCCCATATATGTTTCGGTAAAAATCCTCTCCGGTAATTGTGGGACCTCTGCATTTA
Source organism: Picea glauca (assembly GCA_000966675.3). Classification (NCBI taxonomy): domain Eukaryota; kingdom Viridiplantae; phylum Streptophyta; class Pinopsida; order Pinales; family Pinaceae; genus Picea; species Picea glauca. The sequence continues at coordinate 468,465 of JZKD02S1202432.1, forward strand.
TGATGTTCCCAAGGGAGTCTAAACGACCTAAAAGTGGTTTGAGAGGAGTTACCAACACAGACGTAGTGGGATTTTCAACCGTAACCAAAGCGCCTTCTAAGTTATCTAACGAAGGAGAAATAACACTTCCAGCGTCAGATTGATTTTCTACCTCTCTACGGTAGTTGTCTTCTGGAGGGTTAGGAGGTAAGGGTTGATAGCCTTTTGGAGGTATCCCTTGCATCCTACGTGATCGACGAAGACCTTTGTCGTCTACAGGCTCAATTGTGGAGAATAAGATAACACACTGAAAATCTAGGGCCAACTAACAAAAAGAAACATCATACGCTAATAGAATCTAGGAATCAACCAAGCAAACAAAACTTCTCTCGATGATAATACTAGTTGGTGATGAAATCCAACATCGCGTGATCAATTCGAGAAGGGGCTAGGATATGGTGGAATAGTTACAATGGTGACCTTCTTAACGGACTTTCACCTTGGTGCAAGCTTCCACGTAGTAATTGTGGATTTACCCTCCAAGGAGCCTGAGTGAGTTTGAGCAATGTCTATTCCAGGTACTGTGAGACTTCCCTTCACCGTCACCTTGTGTAAGTACCTAAATATTATGGCAACAAAAGACACTAATTCATCGTGAGTCCCTGGGTAGGTACAGTTGACAGTTTGATTCGAAACGTATGTGCAGGATAACAAGTCCGAAATCAACCTGAGAGGCTCCCACACATAATTGTGGGTATACCTTAAAGTAACCCCCAATATACGATTTTACCACTACAAACAGTTGAACCACGGAGGGATAATCTTTGTAATTCGCCTGAATGCAACCTCGTGCGTAATCGCTGTGTGAGAGGGGGATCCCAGAAAACCAATACGACAATTGGATTTGACTCTCCCTAGCTCAGGATGCTAATGTTTGTTTTGAAAACTTTGGAGAGTTGTACTCACAGCCTAATCCAAAGTGCTAACCCTAATCTACTGTTGGTGGAAGATCCTAAAAAAAAAATGTTCTAGATAATTTTAAATTAGCGTTCATTTTACAACTGTTCTTTACTTAAAGGGTGCATGAAAGTGAAACTGATGGAATGAGGACTCAATTCCCAAAAATATGCATGAAAGATGATAAGCAATCGTTTCTTTTCAATGAACACCTATTTAAGGGAAAGAGAAAGAGTCGTTTTCACTATCAAACACTAATATGAAATGTCCTCAATCAATTGGTTCTCAATCGAATCCAATGCAATGCTAAAACATTTTCAAAAACACCTTCTAATATGAAAACCAATCACTAAGATGTATCTTTGTCGTTTGTATGCGAATGATGATTAATTCAATGCAAAAACTTCTCTGCTAACTACCCTTTCAGATCAAGGAGATTCGGACAAGCATGATTAGATTTTGCACAAACAACACACCCTCTTGCCATGATTGAAACAAGAAGCAAAAAGAAAACAAAAGATAACAAAGAAAAATCAAACAATTCACACAAAAGAGAGATGTTTAAGAACAATGACCTCGAAAAACCAAATGAGATGACTCACATATTTATGATGCCCTTCACCAGAGTTCTCGTTTAGTCGGATAAGAGAGAAGAAAGTAGTGAATTGATTCCAAGTTCTCAATAGTAGAAAAACTCAAAATAAGGAAGAAGGAAACAAAATATGAACAACAAAGTGTTTACTTCTCATAAGGAAGGATGTCAAAGTTCAATAGGAAGAGGCATTGAATCACAAAGAAGCTCAGTGAGTGAGAAAACATAGACTGGATCTCAGAAAATGCAATTCTGGAAAGGATTTTTTGCAAAGAGAGGTTTTTGCTCTGGTGTAAGGGGTACCAAATCATTATAACGATCTGTCTAAGTCTTTTAGGGAGTGATGACGCCCCGCTAACAAGGTAGGGGAGCGTTTTTGTCCTAAAACCCAGAAAAAAGTCCAAAAAACCCTAAAACTCAATGGAATTTTGGCATTCAGAGTATGTGTGATGGAATAAGGATTCAATCAATGTATAAAATCAAACATATGGGGTGAACAAGGTTCAAAAATAACAAGGGGTAAGACAAGGTCTATGAGGAAAAACAAAAACTAAAAAGTTTTGATTCGTCCCCAGTGGTGTCGCCAATTTCTTTTGAAGGAAAATCTCTCTGTGGACAGGTAGATCTCCTCTTGAGAGATAGACTCTTAACTCTTAATACAAAGATGCTTATCATGGTCACTGACGTTTTTTTAGATCTAGATAAACTAATGTGTGAGGAGGAAGGAGAAAAGAAGTACCTTTTACCGGTGTTTCTCCCTGCATGGTCCGAGTTGAGCTCCAATCTTTCGCTCCTCGATAATCCCTGTAGACAAATAAAAGTACAACCACTTCCTCCTCTACTGAGATTAGTTTGAAATAGATCTATCTATTAGAGACAAGTTCATGTGAGATTAATCACAAACTAGAAAGAAATAGGCCAAGCATATTATATTGATGAGAACAACAACGAAGGAAACTTACAACCGTATATGCGAGTGCAGTAGCTTCATCAAGTCCTCCTTGTCTAACCCTTTCTCAAAAGACCCACGATCAGAATGACAATAACTTCACTGATTATTCTCCTTCACTTTACTATGTGCTTCCTATGAGATCATAGGTTTCATGCCTCCAATTATTCCCCCTTTTCACCATGAGAGGGCCTGCTTATATAGGTTTAGAGAGGCCCAACCACTTGAGATATATTTGGGGTAAGTTGAGGATTTTCCTCCTTCAGTTAGGGATCTTCCCTAAGATCATGGCTTGACCAAGGATTCAAATCCAACTGCCTTCAAATATTGAGAGAATCTTTCCCTCGTTCTTTTCAACAAACCAATTTTTGCCCAGAATAGGTAGTGCTCCCCCAAAAGGGGCATCAGAGGACTATAACGCTCCCTAACAATGCATAGGGGGGCACCAACACTCCTAACAGTAGCAACGCTCCTCAAAAAGGGCAGACAGAGCGTTATAATGCTCCCTGAGAATGTATAGGGGAGCGCCAACACTCCTAACAATGGTATAGGGGAGCATTCTCCTTTGAAACTCAATTTTTAGTGGTTCTTTCAAATGACAAGAGGTTCATAACCCTATTAACCCATTCCTCTTCTTCCAAATCATATGTTTGAGGTGTTTCAAGTGTCCTTCTGATGTCGTTATAAGCATGACATAGGAATTATGGCATTATGCTTTTTTTGACATTTGCGACACTTGCGACCAAAATGTGACACTTGCGACACTTGTAATGATGACACTTGCGACACTATCGAAGTGAGTAATTTTGATGTGTAACAACAACGAAAACCTGGAAATCAACATTAGCTTCCTTTCCCGAAGGTTGACTCTTTTCCCTTTTTTATCCTTTACTCACTTTCAGATGCCTAGACACTCTACTTTCTAAGCCTTAAGTACAGACTCTAGAACAACATCATCACCAAGGTGTACCATGCACAATCACTACCATGACATGCCTCAAGCATGTACCATAACAACATAAGAATAAGCCTCAAAACTAACACATAAGCATACCTTTGATCCTGTAGACACCCTATTGTATCAAATAAAAAATGAGTAAACCAACCTAGGCATCAACAAATTGGTAAAATAATCACTTCTCAACCTTTCACAAGCCTTTTCACAGATCCACAAATTTCTCCTCTACTTCCCACAGATATCCACATTTTCCTCCACTACATCCTACATACATCTTCTCTCTACTGACCTATAACCCACAGATACCTCAAAAACAAGGGTTACTCACATTTGCTACAATTGTAAGACTTTCACCTTCGACCTTCCTTCACAACCTCAGGCTTGCTACCTCAGATTCAACCTCAGATTTTCCAATGAAAAGATAAACCATATCACTTATTCACTTAAATATATTCAATAGAATCTGTGTATAAATGTACTTATGAGAGACTTCTTGAGGTGTATTTATAATTCTGCTTAGTAACTTGTCTCCTTATTTTAGGGGTTTCTTTGAAAACAACTTTACCCTTTCATTAATGACCTGTAACCAAATAGGGGCTTCTTAGCCATTCTTCGGGGCTTCCAAATTCATGAGGGCATATCTCCCTAACCTTGAGGAACCATGTGGTGTACCACTTATCACCGGAAATGACATGATGAGTATTATCCATCTATGAATGTATTACCTACATTTACATTGTTGTGCATGTCCTTATTCCTTGATCAACTTCAAGTTCCATAACCACTTCTATGGGGATTCTTGTAGACTTCTTCAAATGCACCCATCACACTTGTTGACATCAATGACAACTAACTCTTGATCACAACTCCAGGGTATCTCAAACACTCCAAGGGTTGATATCAATGACAACCAACTATCCAAAGCAACTGTCCAACAATATCCCCCTTTGGCATTTATGGAAATACCAACATTGATGGAAACACTCATTCTCCTATACTCATGCTCACTCCGTGACCATTGATCCTCATCAATGTTTTTCTCTCTCCCCCTTTGACATCAATGGAAAAGGGTATCTCACCTTGGGGTTGCTCCCCCTATCTTCATGCATTTGTTCTTTCTCTTCACAAGTTTTTTCCCTCATGTTTATTTCCAAGTTCCTCTTTTCTTTTGATTTAAATAACAAGAAGTGAATCCCCTTGAAGGTATACCTTATCTGCATAATCCTTGTATGACTTTATGTTCTTGATTCTTTCTCTTATGATCTCTCTCTTTCTCTCCCTTTGACATCATAAGGAAAAGGATAACTCCCCCTGTCAATATGTCTTCCCTTGTTTGCATGCTATTTGTTGGAGTTACTTCACACATACCTAGGATTTATTTTTCCTAAGGTTTTTCCTATGTTTATTAGTCATTATTCATTCTCCTATATTTTAGGAAGAATATTCCTCTAGGGATAATATTCTCTTCAGTTTCCCCTTCAGTTTGATCAGTTGAGTGGAGTCTAGATGCTACATTGAGATTATCACCATACAACATTGGGATCATCACTAGCTATTGTGTATTTTCCTTGGTATCATCACCATACTAGTGCATTACCCATGATTCCCTGATCTCCTCCTCACTTCACTCTATTTCAGTCAATTAACTAAAGACAGGTAGACTAGTTAAGTCAACTAGGTGGTAGTTCACTCTCGCAACGTCCCGAGAGACTAGACTAGGAGGAAGTTTACTCCCATAATTATTGGTGTGTGTCTAGATCACTCTAGACCACCACTATGGAACATTGGATTCTCCTCCAGTGCGCATTGGTTGAGTTATACAGAGTATTTCATGTGTAAATTATCAATTATTCATTTGGTTAATGAGAATTATTCCATTCTTTCTCTCATGTTTCTCTTTTCTTCTATTTTCTCTGCAATTGTGTATGTCAATTCCCAAATAGATTTATTTTGTGCAGTTTCAACACATTTACATGGTATCAGAGCCAACGAACTGCTAGGGAAAATCCACACCAAATTATTTTTTGCAGGTACTGAAGTTTGAAGACAGCGAGAAAATGAAATTTTCAAAAGGATTCATTCTTACACCTTACAATTACTTTGGATGGAAGGAGAAGATGATCATGCATATTCAAAGAAGAGGATTGTACATGTTAATCATGAACACAGAGACATAACCAACATCATCCATAGAAAAATCCAAGTATCTAAATCAAATGGATGAAGCATTCAGAACAATTTGCAGTCTCATTTCTCTCGTTCTCCTTGTTCACATATCTTCTTGTAAAACCCCCAATGAATCCTAGAACACCATGGAAGGGATCTTTAGAAAATAGGATGATATGAGGGGACACATGCTTGAGGTGTAATTTCTCAGATTGGACCCAAAAATCTTCAACAATCTCCAAGATTTCTTTACAAAATATAAGGATTTATTGTCGCAACTCAAGGATTGCGAGGGTGATAAATCTAAGGAGGAGAAACAAATGGTTCTCACCATTCTCTCCAAACTTGGTCCTAAATTCTCATTGTTTTTATCCACATCCCATTTAGTTAGATTCACCTATGGAGCCACCTGGAAGATGCCTTCTTTTGAGGAATTTATCAAATCTCTGACACAAGAGCATACCAAGCTCATCAAAATGGGAAAAATCAAAGGCAAAAAGGTGCATGCATTTACTGTGCAATATGTCAGTGTTCATCAATATCATAAATTTAAAGATAAATACATAACTAAATCTCATGCAAATACAAAGAAGGAAGGGTACTCAAAACCCTTCAATGATGCCTCTGGATCCAAAGGTGGAAAGGGAAGAAAAGGAGAGAAATGCACATATTGCCATAAAGGATTCCATTCAGAATCCTCATGTATGCAGAAACAAATAGATCTAATGACCCAAATACTTCAGCAAAAAAACCTTGGAGATCGCATCCTCGAGGGTGCCAAGAAGAAGAAGCTAGAAGATCAGAATCCCAAGAAAGGAAATTCTATCCATGCCTTGATAGCCATCAACTCCTCTCTCGATGTTTGGATCATAGATTCGGGAGAATCACACCACATGGATTCTTTATTGGATGCATGCAAATGTCCTCCCATTCTTATGGGGGATGACTCTCCAGTTGAGGTCACCGACAAAGGAAGGATTGAACTCACCAACGGAAGCTTCGAGAATGTGTTGCACATTCCCAAACTTTTTGTCAATATTCTCTCTATATATCATATGAAAAGTGATGGCACCATAAATAAATTCATATTCACACCTGATGCAGTGGATATATATGATATGAAAACCAATACTAGGGTTGCTACCGGTGAGGTAAATCATCAATCTAGGCTTTACACATTTTCTAAATTTATTGAACCAGATTATGCTTTACTTCTTACCCATGCTGATGAAAGTAGTAGGATATGGAACGAAAGGTTCGGGCATTTAAATTTCATATATATGAAACATATTAGAAATAAATTATTGGTTGATGGTCTACCAGACATCCATTTCTCCAAAGTAATCTGTGAGGGTTGTGTTCTTGGAAAACACCCTCAAGAGAAATTCGACAAAGGAAAGACTCAAAGAGCTTCCTCTCCTTTAGATCTGATCCATAGTGACCTCATGGGCCTGTTTACACATCCATCAATCAACAAAGAAAGGTACATGCTCATTTTTGTTGATGATTTCTCACGCTTCACATGGATTTTCCTTCCCAGGCAAAAATCAAAGGTCTTTCAACACCTCAAAGATTTCAAATCCCTGGTTGAGACACAGTCAGAAAAGAAAATCAAAATCCTATGAACTAATAATGAGGGAGAGTATGTCAAATATGATATCTGGAATCTTTGTCATGAGGCAAGGATTCAGTTGCAACACACAGTTCCCTATACTCTGTAGCAAAATGGAGTTGCTGAGCGAAAAAACAGATCTCTAAAAGAGATGGCATCTTGCATGATACATGCAAAGTCACTTCCACAGATATTATGGGACGAAGCACTTAATTTTTCAACCTAAATTCAAAATAGATCTCCCCATAGATATTTAAAGGATAAGACCCCCTATGATGCTTGGAGCGGACTCAAATCAGAAGTGACCCACTTCCGCATTTTCGGTTCACGTGCATGAGCCAGGATTCCCTCTTAAAAGAGGAAGGCACTTGATCCATAGAGCACAGAGTGTATCTTTGTTGGATACCCTGACAATGTGAAGGGATACAAACTTATTGATATTTCCTCAGACCGACTCATCATTAAGCGAAGTGTCCAATTGGAGGAAAGTGTCTTGCATGTACCTCAACAGTCACATGCAAACACCTTTATTCTTCCACCTGCAAGAGATGATGAGCATGCACATGCCAAATCTTCTTCAAATGAGAATTATGATTCAGAGGATTCAGATGATCCAGATACAAAGTCAGTACAGTTAGATGCAGATTCAATGCATCCAGATGCAGATGCAAAGCCCGATCAGAGGCCCAAGCGGGCCCAGACTACTCTTCTGGATGTAGGGGATCTTGTTGGTGACCCAACTGATACTAGGAGGAATCGATCTGATTTCAAGGAGCCTCCTCTTACACTCATTGCCACTAAACCATTGTCCCCCGAGCCTCTTTTCTTCGTTCAATCTTCATATCCACAGTATTACGGAGAGGATACTGGAAATCCCTTTTGGGAATCTACCATGCAGGAGGACTACAACTCCCTCCTCGAGAACCAGACTTAGGATCTGGTTCCCCTTCCTTTTGGAAGGAAAATTTTTAGGTGCAGATGGATCTACAGGACCAAAAGCCCAGTAGATGGAGAGATTAGTAGATACAAATCTAGGATATTTTCCAAAGGCTTTTAGCAGGTGCATTGCATTGACTATGATGAGACCGTCGCTTCAGTGGTGAGGATGGATTCCATACGTTTAACACTTTCCATTGAGGAAGCCTAGGGATGGTAAGTCCATCAGATGGATGTGAAGAATGCATTTATTCACGATGATCTCTCTCAGGAGATATATATGGAGCATCCCTAGGGATTTATGCAAGATTCATCTTTGGTCTGTCGACTAAAGAAGTATCTTTATGGCCTCAAGTAGGATCTAAGGGCATGGTATGCCAAGATGGACTACTACCTTTTGTCACAGAACTTTGTAAGTTGTAAATAAGAACCAAATTTTTACATGCTCGGGAAGGTTGATTCACTTCTACTCTTAGTTTTGTATGTTGATGATTTGTTGATCACCGGTTGCTCGACTTTAGTGATTGTTGCAGTTAGGAGGATTCTACATGACAGGTTCTTGATGGCGGACATGGGTACACTACACTTCTTCCTTAGAATTGATAGCAGTCAGGATGTATCAGGAATCAAATTGTCTCAGGCCAAGTATGCACGATATTGCCTTGAGAGATTTCACATGACAGACTGCAAGTCTTCCCTAACTCCTTTCCTATCAGGATTCAAACTTGAGGATGGTAGGGACACTCCACTGGTTGAAATCACACTGTACATACAACTAGTGGGGAGATTATTGTATCTCACACACTCTAGATCAGGCTATGGAGTTGGAGAAGTCTCCAGGTTCATGCAGGAGCCACATGAGCTACATTGGAAGGATGTAAAATGTATCCTTTGATACGTACAGGGAACCATCACCTTTGGGATTCATTATGAAGCAGAATCTACATTAGATATCATTGGGTTCACTAATTATGACTGGGCTAGTGATAGCACTTATCGCAAGTCCACATCTGGTTAATCACTCAGTCTTGGTTCCAAGCCTATCTGTTGATCGAGAAAGAAGTAAACTGTTATTTCTCTATCTTCAACTGAGGCAAAGTACAGAGGGGTGGTTAACATAAAAATTCAGGATATGTGGCTACAACATTTTCTCACTGAGTCAGGCATTCAGTTTCATCGGTCAATCGTGATCTGGCATGACAACCAGAGCACTCTGAAGTTCTACAGAGATCCAATTCAGAGGCAATGGACGAAGCACATAGAGATCCACATGCACTACATCCGAGACTTAGTACATGAGGGAATCATCGACCTGCAATTCTTTCCTTCAACAGAATAGACTACAAACATCTTCACTAAGACCTTCATAGAGAAGAAGTTCCATTCTCTGTGAAGTCATCTTGGAGTGAAGGAAATAGTTTCCTAGCAACTGTCAGTTCTTATTTTTACACACATTGTACCTTGAGAGGGGGGGGGGGGTTCCCATGAGGTTTTCCCTCTTTCCTCAGTTTATTTCAGTGTATCTTTTGTTATTGGGTACCTAACATGGCCTCATTGTCGAGACCCATTCTTTATTTTCACCATAGTGATGTTTAGGGGGGGTGTTGGAGTTACTTCACACACACCTAGGATTTATTTTTCCTAAGGTTTTTCCTATTTTTATTAGTCATTATTCTGTCTCCTATATTTTAGGAAGAATATTCCTCTAGGGAGAATATGCTCTTCAGTTTGATCAGTTGAGTTGAGTCTAGATGCTACATTGAGATTATAACCATGCAACAATTATATCATCACCAACTAATGCGCAATTTCCTTGGTATCATCACCATACTAGCGCATTACCCATGATTCCCTGACCTCCTTCTCACTTCACTATGTTTCATTCAGTTAACTGAAGATTGATAGACTAGTTAACTCAACTAGGGGGAAGTTCACTCCCGCAACTGCCCGAGAGACTAGAATAGGTGGCAGTTTACTCCCGTAACTTCTAGTGTGTGTCCAGATCACTCTAGACCACCACTATGGCGCATTGGCTTCTCCTTCGATGCACATTGTTTGAGTTATACATAATATTTCATGTGTAAATTATTAATTATTAATTTGGTTAATGAGAATTCTTCCATTCTTTCTCTCTTGTTTCTATTTAATTCTATTTTCTCTACAACTGTGTATGTCAATTCCCAGCTAGATATATTATGTGTAGGTTCAACACATTTACACTACCGATATTCCTTTCTGGATCTCTTTATCTGATGATTTATCTTCCCTTGAATTCTCTGCAATATGTAGAACAATATGGGAATTCCTATGTATGTTTCCTTTCCTCTCTTCTAGTGTTTCTTATTGTCCATTGGTGCTTCCTCGTGTAACTCTCTAACATATATAAAAAGCATTCAAAATTTCTTGATTTCAAATATTCATGGCCTATTATTTTTATTGTTTAATGACCATACTATTCAACAATGTCCCTCTGATGATATAACTTATGTTGAAGGTTTCTCTTTCCTTTTTCTACTATGCCTTTCACTGCTTCTCTTCTTGTGACCAACTAATTCCACTTGTCCACTGATTCCACTGATTGTAAATATGCTCTATCGTATATATGTCTAGACTTTCCAATGATATCATAAATCCATCTCTGACCATATGTCATAAGATTCCCATAACTCTACTACTCAATTGTCCACAATTTTGACCCATCTATCATTGTATTATTATGAAGGCTTATTTTCTATAACTGATAATTACATATTCATGTTTCTCTTATTGAATCAATTATTTCCACTGATATGAAATACATCTTTGAACCGGTAATGAGTATATCCTTTCCTGGAAAGTTTTTCAATGATATTCCTCTGATATTTGCATGGGAACATTGCTTCTCAATCGATCAATTTTTCATTATGTTCTTCTTCTATCTGACTGCTCTGAATCTATCTCTGAAAACACTTCAAACTGCTCGATGGATGTTTCTATGATTTGTAGTAGCTATTTCACTGAATCCCCCTGTTCAATATTCATATTTAGTGGGAGTATCCAAGCCGGATGGATTAGAACAATGGAGGAATCCGCCTTAATGTGGAGTAATATTCCTCTTCGTCTCTAGACTCATCATCCCCTTGAACTTTGACTTATTCATTTTTTCTTGTGGATTCATTATGATCTTCCACTACAGTTCCTGAGAATGCAATTTCTTGGGCTTGTTCTTTTTGCACCCGCTCTTCTTTTCCTTTTCTCACTACTGTAGATTTTGCGATATCTATGACATGTTCTTCATTCACTTGTTCTTGTTCTTTTTCATTTCTTCTTTGAACCTTCCTATATCTGATATCTTCTTTTTTTCCTATAGATTTGTCCTAATCTTGAACTATTTCCAATCATGAGAGTATGACTTCTAGGTGTCCTTGATCCATCTGTTCTTCCTTTACATGTTCTTTTTTTATTTTCCAAACTTTCTTATATCTCATATCAGTTTTCATTTTCATAGATGTATCCATCATGCTTCTACAATCACGAGCTATATGTCCATAGTTATGGAATTTGTAACATTTGATATTATACATACTCACATATGAATTTATTGATTGACCATTTCTTCCATAATCCCTACAATCTATAGCTTTATGTCCAAAGTTAGTACAAGTAAAACAATGACTATAAAATAAATGTACATACCTCGGAGTGAATGATATTCCTTGTGGTGTAGTCCTTCTGAATTCCCTCCTTGGTTGATCATGATCTTATCTTCTATTGATCCCTTCATCATGATTGAATATTTTTTGTTTCTTGAATGTGGAAGGTCTTCTTGAGGATGTATTTTTATTATACTCATTTTTATTTGATTCTTGTTGACCATGATTCCTTCCGTTGAGTACTTCTGCATAAATTTTTATCTTTTCCTCATTCTTACTTTCTGGCAACCTAGAATGCTTCTCTTCAACTTTGTTTTCTAATGATGTGGTCGTTTCACTCTCTTCAACATTCTTGTTGAGTTTGACAATTTTAAATCTTAATGTGACAGCTTCTTCTTCAAGCTTCTTAACCTATTTTTCTTTCTTTATCATATGAATCTTCATGACTTATTTTGTTCTCTTTGCTTATTCAAGTTGGATCTTCAAAGTGATTATTTTCTTTTCAAGTTTTCTTTCTTCATGACTAAATTTTTCTTCAAGTTTGTTAAAGTCCTCTGATATTTCCTTGAGATGATATATCAAAATATTCTCTCTCTTCTTTGATTCCTTTATGTGTGTTTTTATTTTGGCTTCCAAACATTGCTTCTCTTGCATTTGATTTGTGTATATTTCTTCAATCCTTCTTACTTCTTCCAACTAAGCTTTTAGATTCATGATGACTTGTTGAGCTACTTCATAACATTCTTGAGAATTATTCTTGACTAATTGTTCCTCAAGGGACTTGTTTTTCTTCCTTTATTTCGTCAACTCGTCTAAGGAATTGATTAATTATGCTTCAAGATATACTATGCCTTCTTCACAATCCCGTTCTTTTGAATCTATCTAACATGATGAGCATATTTCTTCTTGTTCTGTTCTTGCATCTTATTTGTTCTGATTAATGTGCTTTGTCCCTGTGATAGGATGAGATTTATTTGAATAGATATTTTGTATCTTTTACAAAAGTTCTTTGGCTGATGAACATTTTCCAACTTTCTCTTTTACTGAATCAGGTAATCCTTCCAAGATGAAATCCATTTTTATTTTGTTGTTTCTTTTCAATTCCTTCTTGAATGCAGTATTTGGTTTCTTAGTAGCGGTATATCCTGTAACACCCGATTTCAAAACATCATACCCATGTGTCTCTAAAAAACATTTCATCCTGATACTCCACATTTCATATCTCTAACCATTTTGACCATCAAATTGTGGTACCCCAAACATACCATACTCCATGATATTCCTTCCAGTGGTTAAATTGTTTCCTAAAGGAATCTGCTCTGAAACTAATTGTCAGAATACTGAGAGGGGGGGGGGGGGGGAATCAATATGAGCACTTTTACCACTTTTAACCACAATATATAAAATTCAACTTTATCAGTAGTATATCATTGATGTATCATCTATGATTGCATTCAATATATCATGAGAATATAAACATAAGCAACATCACATCAAATACACGGTACACCAGAATTTACGTGGAAACCCAAATGGGAGAAAACCACAGAATGATTTCTTATAAATTAAAGAATACATTCATTGGAAGCACCAACTTCCCATTTCTCCAGCAGTTACTAGGAGGCTACAACCCCCTATTTATAGGCTCCAACTTGAAGGAAAGTACAACTCCTTAAATTCTATGGCTCCAACCAGAAGGAGGCTACAACCCCATGATTCTCAATATCCAACCTAAAGGAAGCTCCAACTCCTTAATTTCTCCGGAACCAACTAAAAGGAGGATACAACCCCCTTTCCTTGCCCTATCCTGCTGCCCTGAAATATAAGTTTAGACCAAATTATCACTACCACAATCACTACCACTGTCACTATCATTGTCACATAAACATGTAACCTATCAACCTGTCACTGTATCAACCTATCATTGATTAACATGTACAACCTGTCACTGTCATTGATACTCAACCAGATCCTCTCACATGGATCATATACCAGGGACACCTCTCAACTAGATTCCCAACTTCACCAAACCATGTACATCAACATGTACCATACCATGTACATCAACCTGTGCCAACCATGCATCAAACATGAAGATCAACCTATACCATACCATGTACATCAACACCTATACCATCCCATGTACCATACCATGTTCCAACCATGCACATCAATCGGTATCTACCATGCACCTGTACGAAACCGTGCATCAACCATGTACCATGAGATGTGCCTCAACCATATACCATATCACTCATGATATGTCTCAATCATCCCATACACCATGTACCAACATATATCATCAATGAAGTGCCTCATGTATAGCCAATATATCCACAATACCAATATAGAAATATAACCAAGATGTGATTCTATTCAATGTACCATAACCTTACCAACATGTACCAACATCACCAATACATGCACCTCATACATGTACCAATAATATGCTTCACACCATGCACCAAAGATGTGCCTCAAACATATACCAATGCCTCAAAAATATACCAAAGGAAACACCATCAACATGTAACCAAGATGTGCCTCAAACTATGTGCCTCAAGCATGTGCCAACATCCATAAACTATGTACCAAGAGATACAATCAAACATGTGCCATATCACTCATATGCCATACAACAAACCATATTCCAAGTATCCAAGATGTGCCTCTAAAAATGTATCTTACCATCACCAAGGTGTACCATGCACAATCACTACCATGACATGCCTCAAGCATGTACCATAACAACATAAGTACAAGCCTAAAACATAACACATAATGATACCTTTGATCTTGTAGACACCCTGTTGTATCAGATAAAAAATGAGTAAACCAACCTGGACATCAACAACCTGGTACAAGCATTACTTCTCAACCTTTCACAAGAATTTTCACAAATCCATGACTTGCTCCTCTACTTCCCGTGGATATCCATGTTTTCCTCCACTACAACCCACGTACATCCACTCCCTATTGACCTGTAACCCACAGATACCTCAGAAACTAGGGTTACTCGCATTTGTTGCAACTCTAATACTTTCACCTTCGACCTTCCTTTGCAACCTCAGACTTTCTACCTCAAATTCGACCTCAGATTTTCCAATGACAAGATAAACCATATCACTTATTCACTTAAAGATATTCAATAGAATCTGTGTGTAAATGTTCTTATGAGAGACTTATTGAGGTGTATTTATACTTTTTCTTAGTAACCTCTCTCCTTATTTTAAGGGTTTCTTGTTACAACCACTTTACCCTTTCATTAATGAATTGTAACCAAATAGGGGCTTCTTAACCATTCTTTGAGGCTTCCAACTTCATGAAGGCATATCTCACTAACCGCGAGGAACCACATGGCGTAACACCTATCACCAAAAACAACATGATGAGTATTATCCATCTATGAATGCATTACCTACATTTACATTATTTTTCATGTTCTTATTCCTTGATCAACTTCAGATTCCATAACCTCACCTCTGGGGATTCTTATAGACTTCTTCAAATATACCCATCACACATGTTGACATCAACCACTACTGTTAAAATCAATGAAAACTAAGTCTCTATCACAACTATAGGGTATCTCGAACACTCCAAGGGTTGACATCAATGACAACCAAATGTCCAAACCAACTATCCAATATCGAGTTAGGTTTTCATGGATGTAACACACCATACTACGGGAACTAAGATTTTTTGGCGTTTTCCTTCTTTTCACCGAGGAACAGAATTCCCTGAATTCCTATGGGGCCTGATGCAGATCCTACCATACCTTATCCTTACCTATGTGATCATTGTCTATGACCACAAGCCTTACCGGACAGGTGCTTCCAGCTTTCGCGATTCGAGAAATCATGTTGCATGTGCTCCCCTGCTCTCTTGTCTCTCAAAGTGCCGAAAACCAAAAGGGACCAATAATTTGTCACATCTAACAATTCCTCGGATTAAACCCTGGCATTCCACCTTTCAGAGTTTCGCGTACCGATTTTTCGCGGAAGAAGAGGATGAGGAGTTCATACCCTTCGGTTTTCCGGGTGCCAAAACACCGAAAACCAAATCTACATGTGCTAAGCCATATCAGGATTTCACGAGTCGGGAATTCGGGACTTGTGTGTATCGGGGACTTGCCTCTAGATATCCCGGGTGCCGACATACTGAGACATCAATATTTGTCCGTGTTATTATTATTTCAGGGTTTCGCAAGTCGGGATTTCGCAATATGTGCAGACAGGAGGTCTCGCACTTAGGTTTCCCGGGA
Source organism: Picea glauca (assembly GCA_000966675.3). Taxonomy (NCBI): domain Eukaryota; kingdom Viridiplantae; phylum Streptophyta; class Pinopsida; order Pinales; family Pinaceae; genus Picea; species Picea glauca. The sequence goes on from JZKD02S1202432.1 coordinate 484,510, forward strand.
GCCAAAACTCCTAAGCATGTATTCATCGATAAACTTATTTCAAGGTTTCGTAAGTTGGGACTTTGCAACTAGCGAGTACAAGGGAACTGACCCTTGGGTTTCCCAGGAGCCGAAACACCGAAACATCCAAATTCTATACACGCTATGCCATCTCTAGGTTTTGCAAGTCGGGATTTCGGGACTGGAAAGTACAAGAGACTTGCCTTTAGATATCTTGGGTGTCAAAACACCGAAACACCATATCTCATCTGCGCTATTATCATTTTGGGGTTTCACAGGTCGGGATTTCGGCACTGACAATTACAAGAGATCTTACCCTTAGGTATCCTGGGTGCTGAAACACCGAAACACTATATCTCATCTGCGCTATTATCATTTCGGGGTTTCGCAAGTCAGGATTTCTCGAATGACGATTACAAGAGGTCTTACCTTTAGGTATCCCGTGTGCCGAAACACTAAAACATCAAGACCCTAACCACGCTACACTATTCTGGGGTTTTGCAAGTCGGGATTTTGGGACTGGCGAGTATAGGAGACTTGCCTCTAGATATCCCGTGTGTCGAAACACCAAAACATCAACTTCTAATCATGCTATACTTATTTCAGGATTTCGCAAGTTGGGATTCTGGGACTATTGAGTATAGGATACTTGCATGTAGATATCATGGGTGCCAAGACACCGAAACATCAACTTATAAACACATTATACTTATTTCGGGGTTTCGCAAGTCGGGATTTCGGGACTGGCAAGTACAAGAGACTTTCCTTTAGATATTTCGGGTGCCAAAACATCAAAACACCATATCTCATCCGCGCTATATTTATTTCTGGGTTTCGCAAGTCGAGATTTCGAGACTAGCGAGTACAAGAGACTTTCCTATAGATATCTTGGGTGTCGAAACGTCGAAACACCAAATTCTAAGGGAACCATTCTTTCTAGTGCAAGGTTTCCAAACTTAGGCCATAAAATCCTTCAACGGACTCTTGGATAATTATCACCAGGATTGGGGACATGACTGAATGGATTTCTTAACTTATCGAATTATGAACTCTGTGACAGGGGCGAGGTAAGATTAGATATTTTACTTAAACAATAGTCCCTGCAAGAAACTCACTCCGGCTCTAGAATATGATGGAGCTTCCTGGAAGGAGGTGCCTTTGGGAAAACAAACCAGGGCATATCATGGGTCATGTACATGGGGTAACTCTCCAGGGAACGAGATCGAATATGAACTTATACATTCTATACGTAAACTAATTATGGTCATTTAAGTATAAGCATGCATTCATTTTGTTGTTGATCGGAACATCGGGCAAACACTTCTACACAGAAACCAATCATTTATAAGTGTACAAACATGAGCATGCATCAATTATATTTAATTCAATATGCGAGATGTAAAACACTTATCAGAAAGAACACCAAGTATGACATGACTGTTGAGAGGGGTGCTCGTTTCCACCCAACTATAGGCTCAGTGACTCCAAATGGATTTACTACTAGCCACCCTCGAGCTAGACCACGATGCTTTGAGACTTAGTCTCTTACTTCCCGCTCGTCGGAAGTCCAAGACGAAGGTTACTCTCCTTCACCTTTCCTCATGACTCACAGTATTTTCTGGAGTTCCTCTAGTTCTCCTTCCATGATCCTTCTCGTGCATGTGTGTGTGTATGTATATGTATGCTCCACTCTCCCCCTCCTTCCACACTTCTTTCCTCCTACAAGGTTGTGTGTGGCATGAAATTCCTTGTCTGATGGTCAGGTATGAGAGCTTCTACGGATGGGCGGTTCGTCCCATCCCCTTATTTACTCTTGAGGAGCCTCCCCACCTACCATCTGGGCAGGTAATTCATTTCGGGGTCTGAGAGTGAGCTTTGGTTTTCTCGAGCACATACAAACCAGTACGGTTTTTGGTTCAGTGGAAGTTAATGCAACCACTCCCAGGCCCTTCCACCACCTCTCATCAGCCATCGTGGTATCGTTTCATCACATCCCTCTCTCAACAGTTATACACCATATATTCATACATTATTTACATTCCTCGAACCTTTTATACAAAGGTCCATTAAATCAAACATTCACAATCTTTGAGTTTGCCATAGTTCCTGGCCAGTATAGTTATTTTTACAGACTGGGGGAAACAGGGTGTTACAATTCCCTCCCCCTTAAAGGAACATCGTCCTCGATGTTCTATCTATCAATATGACATGTATGTACAGGGGTAAACAAAATCGTATATTCTTGTTTCATGACATCTTCCATTTCACATGTAGCCTCATCTGGGACAAAATGTTTGCACTGCACCTTGACCTGTGTAATGGTTCAGTTCCTGAGTAGGGTTTCCTTTCTATCTAGTATGCATTGAGGTTCTGGTAGGAATTCTCCCTCCGGTTCCACCTAGATCATAGACCAGTCAATTATATGATTATAATCATGGACATATTTCTTCAATAATGAAACATGGAAAACATTATGTGCTTTTACTGTGGGAGGAAGTGCTAGCCTATAGGCTACAAGTCCCACTCTATCTAGAACTTCAAAGGGTCCAAAATATCAAGGTGCCAACTTGGCACATGCTCCCATTTTTAGGGAACTCTTCCAGGGCCTAAATCTGAGGTATACGTGGTCCCCCGCCTTGAACTCTCTTGGAGTTCTCTTTTGGTCAGCGTAACTCTTTTGTCGATTCTGAGCGACCTTTAGATTTTTTTTATCTAAATCACTTGTTGCTCCATTTCTTTCAACATGTCGGGTCTAATAGTAACTCTGTTTATGGGATTACTCCATATGACTAGAGTATTTCACAGCCTACCATAGAGGACTTCGAAAGGGCTCGTCTTTAGGGGTTCTTGGTAGCCGTTGTTGTAGGCGAATTCCACTAGTGGCAGGTAGTCTTCCCACCTTTTGGGTTGATGCATTACATGCATCCTGAGCATGTCTTATAACATTTGATTCACCCTTTCCGTCTTTCCATCGGTTTGAGGGTGATAGGCTATGCTAAATAGTAACTTGGTCTCCAAACCAGCCATCAGTGATTTCCAAAAGTTGGAAGTAAATTTCATGTCTCTGTCAGACACGATCTCTTTCAGCATACCATGCAGTCTAAATATATCCTTCATGAATACGTTGGCGATGTCTATTGCCTTACAAGTTGACTTGACAGGGATAAAATGAGTGGACTTGCTCAATTTATCCACCACTACCATGATGGTGTCATTCTGTTTGATCGAGGTTGGTAATCCGGTGATGAAATCCATGGAGATGGTTTCCCATTTCCATTACGTGATTGGTAGATGTTGTAATAATCCTGCTAGGTGTCGGTGATCTTCTTTTACCTATTGGCATTCTATGCATTTGGATAAGTACTCAACTATGTATTTCTTCAATCCAAACCAATAGAATTGTTTCCTGGTGGTCGTGGTCATCTTCTGGTATCCTGGATGACTAGTGTAGGGTCTTTTGTGCAGTTCATCCATTATGAACCTCTTCAAGTCGTCACAATCTGGGATATACAATTTGTTTTTGTAAGTGAGCAGACCTCCTTCCATCATCTGGTAGCCTCCATACTTTATCCCTATGGGTTCTTGCTGCAGGTACGAAGTCACGGTCTGGAAGAATGTGTTTATCTCTTGTGCATTTCTGACTCTTTCCTTGACATTCGTCTCGTAGGTTCTTACCACTGCCAGGTGAATTGTTTTCATGATTCTGCTAAGTGCGTCGACCACCCTATTTTCCTTTCCCTTAATATGTTTGATTTCAAAATAAAACTCGGTAAGGAGGGCCATCCACCTAGCTTATCTAGCATTGAGCTTTGGTTGGTCAAACATATATCACAATCCACAGTGGTCTGTCATAAGTACAAATTTTATTCCTAGGAGGTAATGCCTCCACATTTTTAAGGTGTGCACCATGGCGGCCAGCTCTAGATCATGGGTCACATAGTTGACTTTGTGCTCATTCAACTTTTGGGATTCATAGCAGATCACACTTCCTTCTTGCTTAAGGACTCCTCCGAGCCCTTCCTTACAAGCATCTATGCATACGAGGAAATCAACTTCGGGGTCAACGATCTTTAGCACAGGTGTGTGGGTCAGTAGATGTTTCAGGGTTTGAAATCTTTCTTCACATTTTTGTGTCCATGTGAATTTTGTCCCCTTCTTCTGGAGGGCAGTGATTGGACTCCCGATATTGGAGAATCCTTTTCTAAATCTACTATAGTATCCTGCCAAGTCCATAAAGGATCTGATATCCGAAACGTCGTTTGGGGTAGGTCATTCCATGATAGACCCGATCTTATCAGGGTCTACTTCTACCCCTTCTTCAAATAGGACATGGCCCAAGTAATGTATTTGCTTCTAGAAAAAGTCACACTTGCTAAATTTGACATAGAGTTGATGTTCTCTTAGCACTTGAAGAACAAGCCTAAGGTGTTCCTCATGTTCCTCTCTATTCTTGGAGTAAATTAATAAGTCGTCAATAAAAACTAGCACAAATTTGTCTAGGAATTTGCTGAGCACATTGCTCATCAAGCACATAAAAGTGGCAGGGGCATTGGTCAATCCAAATGGTACTACCACAAACTCGTAGTGACCATATATCATCCTGAAGGCATTTTTGTGGATGTCTTCACCCTTGATTCAGACTTGATGGTATCCAGATCTCAAGTCAATCTTCGAGAAGATAGAGGCACCTCCCAATTGGTCGAACAATTCATCGATCCTGGGTAAGGGGTATTTGTTCTTTATGGTTACCTTATTGAGTTGTCTATAATCTATACATAGTCGGAGGGTACCGTCTTTATTTTTCACAAACAGGACTGGTGCTCCCCATGGAGACACGCTGGGCCAAATATAGTCTTTGTCCATAATTTCTTTCAGTTGTAATTTAAGTTCAACTAGCTCAGGTGTGCTCATACTGTAGCGTGTCATAGACACTGGCACCGCTCCTGGTGCAAGTTATATTGAGAAGTCAATGTCTCTTCTTGGAGGTAGACCCGGTACCTCTTCCAGAAATACATCTTTGTATTCTCTCGGTGTGGGGTGGTCTTCTAGGCTTGGTTTGTCACCTTCAATTGTTTTCAACACCTATATTGCATATAGTGGACATCCTTTTCTGCAATACCTTCTCATTTGAAGAGTGGATATTTGTCTCACCGAGACACATTTTTGGATCCCTTGAAGGGTTATTCCCCTTCCTTCTTCACTTACACATTCCAAGGTTTTATGGTAACATTCCAGTTTGGCTTTATGGGTGGCTAGCCAGTCCATACCAATCAACAGATCATATGATCCTAGGGGTAATATGTTAAGGGTTGCTTGGGTGGGGAATTCGCCCATAATGAATTGGCAGGCTGGTATGACCTCTGCTACCCTTATTTTGGTGCCAGTGGCTAACTATACTAGCCATGGCTTGGCGTTTTTATGTGGCTATAGTTTACATTTATCAACAGCCTTAGGGGCTACATAACTCAAATTTGAACCAGGGTCAATCAAAATAGACACTAGATGGTTGGTGAACATACCTTCGATTTCCACCACTGAAGATTGGTGGTCAGCTTGGTTATTATCCAAGGCTACATAAATTTGTGGCACACTCCTGGCCACGTTATTGACGGTGGTAGCTTTTTGAACGTTGTAAATTCTCTGGTTGTTCTATTGTCGGTGTGGGCAATCCCTCAGTAGATGTTCTTCTCCACAACCCCAACATTTCAAAGGTTCTCTCTTTGGGTTATCAGTCTTTACTGGGGCAGATCCAGGGGGTTTATTTCCGCTCAAGGAGGGAAAGTTCTGCTGGTGTACACTTCGGGCTGGGAAGCTCATCCTTGAGTTCTTTTTATAGTCCTTAAATCTTGGGGATTTAAACCCCTTTCTCTGGAATCCTGGACTATTATTTTGGTTCCAGCCTTCGCGAGGTCCTGTCCAGCGCCCAAGTTGTTCATAACAATATCTTTCCTTTCAGATAGTATCTTCTAGGGTCTTTGGTTCGTCAAATTCAATCTTGTT